>JAZKLR010000379.1:1200000-1732012 GCA_037103525.1 Ganaspis brasiliensis | reverse complement strand
GATTCGTGGCAGTCTTGGGAAAGTCGCCCCAGGACAAATCCTCCCAAGTCAGAATGTATGAACTTGTGGCAGTCTTGGGCAACTCTCCCCAGGGAATCTCCTCCCAATTGAGAATGTATGGATTCGTGGCAGTCTTGGGAAAGTCGCCCCAGGACAAATCCTCCCAAGTGAGAATGTATGGGACTTGTGGCAGTCTTGGACAAGTCTCTCCTGGGCATTTCCTACCAAGTGAGAATGTATGGACTTGTGGCAGTCTTGGGCAAGTCTCTCCAGGGCATTTCCCAAGTGAGAATGTATGGATTTCTGGCAGTCTTGGGCAAGTCTCCCCAGGGCATCTCCTCCCAAGTTAGATTGTATGGATTTGTGGCAGTTTTGGGCAAGTCTCACCAGGGCATCTCCTCCCAAGTGAGAATGTATGGACTTGTGGCAGTCTTGGGCAACTCTCCCCAGGGAATCTCCTCCCAATTGAGAATGTATGGATTCGTGGCAGTCTTGGGAAAGTCGCCCCAGGACAAATCCTCCCAAGTGAGAATGTATGGACTTGTAGAAGTCTTGAACAAGTCGCCCCAGGGCAATCTCCTCCCAAGTTAGATTATATGGATTTGTGGCAGTTTTGGGCAAGTCTCACCAGGGCATCTCCTCCCAAGTGAGAATGTATGGACTTGTGGCAGTCTTGGGCAACTCTCCCCAGGGAATCTCCTCCCAATTGAGAATGTATGGATTCGTGGCAGTCTTGGGAAAGTCGCCACAGGACAAATCCTCCCAAGTGAGAATGTATGGACTTGTGGCAGTCTTGGGCAACTCTTCCCAGGGAATCTCCTCCCAATTGAGAATGTATGGATTCGTGGCAGTCTTGGGAAAGTCGCCCCAGGGCAAATCCTCCCAGTGAGAATGTATGGACTTGTAGAAGTTTTGGGCAAGTCTCACCAGGGCATCTCCTCCCAAGTGAGAATGTATGGACTTGTGGCAGTCTTGGGCAACTCTCCCCTGGGCATCTCCTCCCAAGTGAGAATGTATTGACTTGTGGCAATCTTGGGAAAGTCGCCCCAGGACAAATCCTCCCCAAGTGAGAATGTATGGACTTGTGGCAATCTTGGGTAATTCTCCCAGGGAATCTCCTCCCAAGTGAGAATGTATGGATTCGTGGCAGTCTTGCGCAAGTCTCCCCAGGCATCTCCTCCAAGTGAGAATGTATTGACTTGTGGCAATCTTGGGTAAGTCTCCCCAGGGCATCTCCTCCCAAGTGAGAATGTATTGACTTATGGCAGTCTTGGAAAAGTCGCCCCAGGCATCTCCTCCAATTGAGAATGTATGGATTCGTAGCAGTCTTGGGAAAGTCGCCCCAGGACATCTCCTCCCAAGTGAGAATGTATGGATTTGTGGCAGTTTTCGGCAAGTCTGCTTAGGGCATTTCCCAAGTGAGAATGTATGGATTTGTGGCAGTCTTGGGCAAGTCTCCCCAGGGCATCTCCTCCCAAGTTAGATTGTATGGACTTGTGGCAGTCTTGGGCAACTCTCCCCAGGGAATCTCCTCCCAATTGAGAATGTATGGATTTGTGCAGTCTTGGGAAGTCGCCCCAGGACAAATCCTCCCGAAAGAGAATGTCTGGACTTGTGGCAATCTTGGGTAATTCTCCCAGGGCATCTCCTCCAAGTGAGAATGTATGGATTCGTGGCAGTCTTGGGCAAGTCTCCCCAGGGCATCTCCTCCCAAGTGAGAATGTATTGACTTGTGGCAATCTTGGGTAAGTCTCCCCAGGCATCTCCTCCCAAGTGAGAATGTATTGACTTGTGGCAGTCTTGGAAAAGTCGCCCCAGGGCATCTCCTCCCAATTGAGAATGCATGGATTCGTAGCAGTCTTGGAAAGTCGCCCAGGACAAATCCTCCCAAGTGAGATTGAATGGACTGTTAGCAGTCTTGGACAAGTCGCCCCAGGACATCTCCTCCCAAGTGAGAATGTATGGACTTGTGGCAGTCTTGGGCAAGTCTCTCCAGGCATCTCCTACCAAGTGAGAATGTTTGGATTTGTGGCAGTCTTGGGCAAGTCTCCCCAGGGCATCTCCTCTTAAGTTAGATTGTATGGATTTGTGGCAGTTTTGGGCAAGTCTCACCAGGGCATCTCCTCCCAAGTGAGAATGTATGGACTTGTGGCAGTCTTGGGCAACTCTCCCCAGGGAATCTCCTCCAATTGAGAATGTATGGATTCGTGGCAGTCTTGAGAAAGTCGCCCCAGACAAATCCTCCAAGTGAGAATGTATTGGGATTGTAGAAGTCTTGGACAAGTCGCCCCAGGACATCTCCTCCCAAGTGAGAATGTATGGACTTGTGGCAGTCTTGGGCAAGTCTCTCCAGGGCATCTCTACCAAGTGAGAATGTATGGATTTGTGGCAGTTTTCGGCAAGTCTGCCCAGGGCATTTCCCAAGTGAGAATGTATGGATTTCTGGCAGTCTTGGGCAAGTCTCTCCAGGGCATCTCCTCCAAGTTAGATTGTATGGATTTGTGGCAGTTTTGGGCAAGTCTCACCAGGGCATCTCCTCCCAAGTGAGAATGTATGGACTTGTGGCAGTCTTGGGCAACTCTCCCCAGGGAATCTCCTCCCAATTGAGAATGTATGGATTCGTGGCAGTCTTGGAAGTCGCCGCAGGACAAATCCTCCCAAGTGAGAATGTATGGACTTGTAGAAGTCTTGGACAAGTCGCCCCAGGGCATCTCCTCCCAAGTTAGATTGTATGGATTTGTGGCAGTTTTGGGCAAGTCTCACCAGGGCATCTCCTCCCAAGTGAGAATGTATGGACTTGTGGCAGTCTTGGGGAACTCTCCCCAGGGAATCTCCTCCCAATTGAGAATGTATGGATTCGTGGCAGTCTTGAGAAGTCGCCCAGGACAAATCCTCCCAAGTGAGAATGTATTGGGATTGTAGAAGTCTTGGACAAGTCGCCCAGGACATCTCCTCCAAGTGAGAATGTATGGACTTGTGGCAGTCTTGGCAAGTCTCTCCAGGGCATCTCCTACAAGTGAGATGTATGGATTTGTGGCAGTTTTCGGCAAGTCTGCCCAGGGCATTTCCCAAGTGAGAATGTATGGATTTCTGGCAGTCTTGGGCAAGTCTCTCCAGGGCATCTCCTCCCAAGTTAGATTGTATGGATTTGTGGCAGTTTTGGGCAAGTCTCACCAGGGCATCTCCTCCCAAGTGAGAATGTATGGACTTGTGGCAGTCTTGGGCAACTCTCCCCAGGGAATCTCCTCCCAATTGAGAATGTATGGATTCGTGGCAGTCTTGGGAAAGTCGCCGCAGGACAAATCCTCCCAAGTGAGAATGTATGGACTTGTAGAAGTCTTGGACAAGTCGCCCCAGGGCATCTCCTCCCAAGTGAGAATGTATTGACTTGTGGCAGTCTTGGAAAAGTCGCCCCAGGGCATCTCCTCCCAATTGAGAATGTATGGATTCGTAGCAGTCTTGGGAAAGTCGCCCCAGGACAAATCCTCCCAAGTGAGATTGAATGGACTGTTAGCAGTCTTGGACAAGTCGCCCCAGGACATCTCCTCCCAAGTGAGAATGTATGGACTTGTGGCAGTCTTGGGCAAGTCTCTCCAGGGCATCTCCTACCAAGTGAGAATGTTTGGATTTGTGGCAGTCTTGGGCAAGTCACACCAGGGCATCTCCTCTTAAGTTAGATTGTATGGATTTGTGGCAGTTTTGGGCAAGTCTCACCAGGGCATCTCCTCCCAAGTGAGAATGTATGGACTTGTGGCAGTCTTGGGCAACTCTCCCCAGGGAATCTCCTCCCAATTGAGAATGTATGGATTCGTGGCAGTCTTGAGAAAGTCGCCCCAGGACAAATCCTCCCAAGTGAGAATGTATTGGGATTGTAGAAGTCTTGGACAAGTCGCCCAAGGACATCTCCTCCCAAGTGAGAATGTATGGACTTGTGGCAGTCTTGGGCAAGTCTCTCCAGGGCATCTCCTACCAAGTGAGAATGTATGGATTTGTGGCAGTTTTCGGCAAGTCTGCCCAGGGCTTTTCCCAAGTGAGAATGTATGGATTTCTGGCAGTCTTGGGCAAGTCTCTCCAAGGCATCTCCTCCCAAGTGAGAATGTATGGACTTGTGGCAGTCTTGGGCAACTCTCCCCAGGGAATCTCCTCCCAATTGAGAATGTATGGATTCGTGGCAGTCTTGGGAAAGTCGCCGCAGGACAAATCCTCCCAAGTGAGAATGTATGGACTTGTAGAAGTCTTGGACAAGTCGCCCCAGGGCATCTCCACCCAAGTTAGATTGTATGGATTTGAGGCAGTTTTGGGCAAGTCTCACCAGGGCATCTCCTCCCAAGTGAGAATGTATGGACTTGTGGCAGTCTTGGGCAACTCTCCCCAGGGAATCTCCTCCCAATTGAGAATGTATGGATTCGTGGCAGTCTTGGGAAAGTCGCCCCAGGACAAATCCTCCCAAGTCAGAATGTATGAACTTGTGGCAGTCTTGGGCAACTCTCCCCAGGGAATCTCCTTCCAATTGAGAATGTATGGATTCGTGGCAGTCTTGGGAAAGTCGCCCCAGGACAAATCCTCCCAAGTGAGAATGTATGGACTTGTGGCAGTCTTGGACAAGTCTCTCCTGGGCATTTCCTACCAAGTGAGAATGTATGGACTTGTGGCAGTCTTGGGCAAGTCTCTCCAGGGCATTTCCCAAGTGAGAATGTATGGATTTCTGGCAGTCTTGGGCAAGTCTCCCCAGGGCATCTCCTCCCAAGTTAGATTGTATGGATTTGTGGCAGTTTTGGGCAAGTCTCACCAGGGCATCTCCTCCCAAGTGAGAATGTATGGACTTGTGGCAGTCTTGGGCAACTCTCTCCAGGGAATCTCCTCCCAATTGAGAATGTATGGATTCGTGGCAGTCTTGGGAAAGTCGCCACAGGACAAATCCTCCCAAGTGAGAATGTATGGACTTGTGGCAGTCTTGGGCAACTCTTCCCAGGGAATCTCCTCCCAATTGAGAATGTATGGATTCGTGGCAGTCTTGGGAAAGTCGCCCCAGGACAAATCCTCCCAAGTGAGAATGTATGGACTTGTAGAAGTTTTGGGCAAGTCTCACCAGGGCATCTCCTCCCAAGTGAGAATGTATGGACTTGTGGCAGTCTTGGGCAACTCTCCCCGGGGCATCTCCTCCCAAGTGAGAATGTATTGACTTGTGGCAATCTTGGGAAAGTCGCCCCAGGACAAATCCTCCCAAGTGAGAATGTATGGACTTGTGGCAATCTTGGGTAATTCTCCCCAGGGAATCTCCTCCCAAGTGAGAATGTATGGATTCGTGGCAGTCTTGCGCAAGTCTCCCCAGGGCATCTCCTACCAAGTGAGAATGTATTGACTTGTGGCAATCTTGGGTAAGTCTCCCCAGGGCATCTCCTCCCAAGTGAGAATGTATTGACTTGTGGCAGTCTTGGAAAAGTCGCCCCAGGGCATCTCCTCCCAATTGAGAATGTATGGATTCGTAGCAGTCTTGGGAAAGTCGCCACAGGACATCTCCTCCCAAGTGAGAATGTATGGATTTGTGGCAGTTTTCGGCAAGTCTGCTTAGGGCATTTCCCAAGTGAGAATGTATGGATTTGTGGCAGTCTTGGGCAAGTCTCCCCAGGGCATCTCCTCCCAAGTTAGATTGTATGGACTTGTGGCAGTCTTGGGCAACTCTCCCCAGGGAATCTCCTCCCAATTGAGAATGTATGGATTTGTGGCAGTCTTGGGAAAGTCGCCCCAGGACAAATCCTCCCGAAAGAGAATGTCTGGACTTGTGGCAATCTTGGGTAATTCTCCCCAGGGCATCTCCTCCCAAGTGAGAATGTATGGATTCGTGGCAGTCTTGGGCAAGTCTCCCCAGGGCATCTCCTCCCAAGTGAGAATGTATTGACTTGTGGCAATCTTGGGTAAGTCTCCCCAGGGCATCTCCTCCCAAGTGAGAATGTATTGACTTGTGGCAGTCTTGGAAAAGTCGCCCCAGGGCATCTCCTCCCAATTGAGAATGCATGGATTCGTAGCAGTCTTGGGAAAGTCGCCCCAGGACAAATCCTCCCAAGTGAGATTGAATGGACTGTTAGCAGTCTTGGACAAGTCGCCCCAGGACATCTCCTCCCAAGTGAGAATGTATGGACTTGTGGCAGTCTTGGGCAAGTCTCTCCAGGGCATCTCCTACCAAGTGAGAATGTTTGGATTTGTGGCAGTCTTGGGCAAGTCTCCCCAGGGCATCTCCTCTTAAGTTAGATTGTATGGATTTGTGGCAGTTTTGGGCAAGTCTCACCAGGGCATCTCCTCCCAAGTGAGAATGTATGGACTTGTGGCAGTCTTGGGCAACTCTCCCCAGGGAATCTCCTCCCAATTGAGAATGTATGGATTCGTGGCAGTCTTGAGAAAGTCGCCCCAGGACAAATCCTCCCAAGTGAGAATGTATTGGGATTGTAGAAGTCTTGGACAAGTCGCCCCAGGACATCTCCTCCCAAGTGAGAATGTATGGACTTGTGGCAGTCTTGGGCAAGTCTCTCCAGGGCATCTCCTACCAAGTGAGAATGTATGGATTTGTGGCAGTTTTCGGCAAGTCTGCCCAGGGCATTTCCCAAGTGAGAATGTATGGATTTCTGGCAGTCTTGGGCAAGTCTCTCCAGGGCATCTCCTCCCAAGTTAGATTGTATGGATTTGTGGCAGTTTTGGGCAAGTCTCACCAGGGCATCTCCTCCCAAGTGAGAATGTATGGACTTGTGGCAGTCTTGGGCAACTCTCCCCAGGGAATCTCCTCCCAATTGAGAATGTATGGATTCGTGGCAGTCTTGGGAAAGTCGCCGCAGGACAAATCCTCCCAAGTGAGAATGTATGGACTTGTAGAAGTCTTGGACAAGTCGCCCCAGGGCATCTCCTCCCAAGTTAGATTGTATGGATTTGTGGCAGTTTTGGGCAAGTCTCACCAGGGCATCTCCTCCCAAGTGAGAATGTATGGACTTGTGGCAGTCTTGGGCAACTCTCTTCAGGGAATCTCCTCCCAATTGAGAATGTATGGATTCGTGGCAGTCTTGGACAAGTCTCTCCAGGGCATTTCCTACCAAGTGAGAATGTATGGACTTGTGGCAGTCTTGGGCAAGTCTCTCCAGGGCATTTCCCAAGTGAGAATGTATGGATTTCTGGCAGTCTTGGGCAAGTCTCCCCAGGGCATCTCCTCCCAAGTTAGATTGTATGGATTTGTGGCAGTTTTGGGCAAGTCTCACCAGGGCATCTCCTCCCAAGTGAGAATGTATGGACTTGTGGCAGTCTTGGGCAACTCTCCCCAGGGAATCTCCTCCCAATTGAGAATGTATGGATTCGTGGCAGTCTTGGGAAAGTCGCCCCAGGACAAATCCTCCCAAGTGAGAATGTATGGACTTGTAGAAGTCTTGGACAAGTCGCCCCAGGGCATCTCCTCCCAAGTTAGATTGTATGGATTTGTGGCAGTTTTGGGCAAGTCTCACCAGGGCATCTCCTCCCAAGTGAGAATGTATGGACTTGTGGCAGTCTTGGGCAACTCTCCCCAGGGAATCTCCTCCCAATTGAGAATGTATGGATTCGTGGCAGTCTTGGGAAAGTCGCCCCAGGACAAATCCTCCCAAGTGAGAATGTATGGACTTGTAGAAGTCTTGGACAAGTCGCCCCAGGGCATCTCCTCGCAAGTTAGATTGTATGGATTTGTGGCAGTTTTGGGCAAGTCTCACCAGGGCATCTCCTCCCAAGTGAGAATGTATGGACTTGTGGCAGTCTTGGGCAACTCTCCCCAGGGAATCTCCTCCCAATTGAGAATGTATGGATTCGTGGCAGTCTTGGGAAAGTCGCCCTAGGACAAATCCTCCCAAGTGAGAATGTATGGACTTGTGGCAGTCTTGGACAAGTCTCTCCAGGGCATTTCCTACCAAGTGAGAATGTATGGACTTGTGGCAGTCTTGGGCAAGTCTCTCCAGGGCATTTCCCAAGTGAGAATGTATGGATTTCTGGCAGTCTTGGGCAAGTCTCCCCAGGGCATCTCCTCCCAAGTTAGATTGTATGGATTTGTGGCAGTTTTGGGCAAGTCTCACCAGGGCATCTCCTCCCAAGTGAGAATGTATGGACTTGTGGCAGTCTTGGGCAACTCTCCCCAGGGAATCTCCTCCCAATTGAGAATGTATGGATTCGTGGCAGTCTTGGGAAAGTCGCCCCAGGACAAATCCTCCCAAGTGAGAATGTATGGACTTGTAGAAGTCTTGGACAAGTCGCCCCAGGGCATCTCCTCCCAAGTTAGATTGTATGGATTTGTGGCAGTTTTGGGCAAGTCTCACCAGGGCATCTCCTCCCAAGTGAGAATGTATGGACTTGTGGCAGTCTTGGGCAACTCTCCCCAGGGAATCTCCTCCCAATTGAGAATGTATGGATTCGTGGCAGTCTTGGGAAAGTCGCCCCAGGACAAATCCTCCCAAGTGAGAATGTATGGACTTGTAGCAATCTTGGGTAATTCTCCCCAGGGCATCTCCTCCCAAGTTAGATTGTATGGATTTGTGGCAGTTTTGGGCAAGTCTCAACAGGGCATCTCCTCCTAAGTGAGAATGTATGGACTTGTGGCAGTCTTGGGCAACTCTCCCCAGGGAATCTCCTCCCAATTGAGAATGTATGGATTTGTGGCAGTCTTGGGAAAGTCGCCCCAGGACAAATCCTCCCGAATGAGAATGTCTGGACTTGTGGCAATCTTGGGTAATTCTCCCCAGGGCATCTCCTCCCAAGTGAGAATGTATGGATTCGTGGCAGTCTTGGGCAAGTCTCCCCAGGGCATCTCCTCCCAAGTGAGAATGTATGGACTTGTGGCAGTCTTGGGCAACTCTCCCCAGGGAATCTCCTCCCAATTGAGAATGTATGGATTCGTGGCAGTCTTGGGAAAGTCGCCCCAGGACAAATCCTCCCAAGTGAGAATGTATGGACTTGTAGAAGTCTTGGACAAGTCGCCCCAGGGCATCTCCTCCCAAGTTAGATTGTATGGATTTGTGGCAGTTTTGGGCAAGTCTCACCAGGGCATCTCCTCCCAAGTGAGAATGTATGGACTTGTGGCAGTCTTGGGCAACTCTCCCCAGGGAATCTCCTCCCAATTGAGAATGTATGGATTCGTGGCAGTCTTGGGAAAGTCGCCCCAGGACAAATCCTCCCAAGTGAGAATGTATGGACTTGTAGAAGTCTTGGACAAGTCGCCCCAGGGCATCTCCTCCCAAGTTAGATTGTATGGATTTGTGGCAGTTTTGGGCAAGTCTCACCAGGGCATCTCCTCCCAAGTGAGAATGTATGGACTTGTGGCAGTCTTGGGCAACTCTCCCCAGGGAATCTCCTCCCAAGTGAGAATGTATTGACTTGTGGCAATCTTGGGAAAGTCGCCCCAGGACAAATCCTCCCAAGTGAGAATGTATGGACTTGTGGCAATCTTGGGTAATTCTCCCCAGGGAATCTCCTCCCAAGTGAGAATGTATGGATTCGTGGCAGTCTTGCGCAAGTCTCCCCAGGGCATCTCCTCCCAAGTGAGAATGTATTGACTTGTGGCAATCTTGGGTAAGTCTCCCCAGGGCATCTCCTCCCAAGTGAGAATGTATTGACTTGTGGCAGTCTTGGAAAAGTCGCCCCAGGGCATCTCCTCCCAATTGAGAATGTATGGATTCGTAGCAGTCTTGGGAAAGTCGCCCCAGGACATCTCCTCCCAAGTGAGAATGTATGGATTTGTGGCAGTTTTCGGCAAGTCTGCTTAGGGCATTTCCCAAGTGAGAATGTATGGATTTGTGGCAGTCTTGGGCAAGTCTCCCCAGGGCATCTCCTCCCAAGTTAGATTGTATGGACTTGTGGCAGTCTTAGACAACTCTCCCCAGGGAATCTCCTCCCAATTGAGAATGTATGGATTTGTGGCAGTCTTGGGAAAGTCGCCCCAGGACAAATCCTCCCGAATGAGAATGTCTGGACTTGTGGCAATCTTGGATAATTCTCCCCAGGGCATCTCCTCCCAAGTGAGAATGTATGGATTCGTGGCAGTCTTGGGCAAGTCTCCCCAGGGCATCTCCTCCCAAGTGAGAATGTATTGACTTGTGGCAATCTTGGGTAAGTCTCCCCAGGGCATCTCCTCCCAAGTGAGAATGTATTGACTTGTGGCAGTCTTGGAAAAGTCGCCCCAGGGCATCTCCTCCCAATTGAGAATGTATGGATTCGTAGCAGTCTTGGGAAAGTCGCCCCAGGACAAATCCTCCCAAGTGAGATTGAATGGACTGTTAGCAGTCTTGGACAAGTCGCCCCAGGACATCTCCTCCCAAGTGAGAATGTATGGACTTGTGGCAGTCTTGGGCAAGTCTCTCCAGGGCATCTCCTACCAAGTGAGAATGTTTGGATTTGTGGCAGTCTTGGGCAAGTCTCCCCAGGGCATCTCCTCTTAAGTTAGATTGTATGGATTTGTGGCAGTTTTGGGCAAGTCTCACCAGGGCATCTCCTCCCAAGTGAGAATGTATGGACTTGTGGCAGTCTTGGGCAACTCTCCCCAGGGAATCTCCTCCCAATTGAGAATGTATGGATTCGTGGCAGCCTTGAGAAAGTCGCCCCAGGACAAATCCTCCCAAGTGAGAATGTATTGGGATTGTAGAAGTCTTGGACAAGTCGCCCCAGGACATCTCCTCCCAAGTGAGAATGTATGGACTTGTGGCAGTCTTGGGCAAGTCTCTCCAGGGCATCTCCTACCAAGTGAGAATGTATGGATTTGTGGCAGTTTTCGGCAAGTCTGCCCAGGGCATTTCCCAAGTGAGAATGTATGGATTTCTGGCAGTCTTGGGCAAGTCTCTCCAGGGCATCTCCTCCCAAGTTAGATTGTATGAATTTGTGGCAGTTTTGGGCAAGTCTCACCAGGGCATCTCCTCCCAAGTGAGAATGTATGGACTTGTGGCAGTCTTGGGCAACTCTCCCCAGGGAATCTCCTCCCAATTGAGAATGTATAGATTCGTGGCAGTCTTGGGAAAGTCGCCGCAGGACAAATCCTCCCAAGTGAGAATGTATGGACTTGTAGAAGTCTTGGACAAGTCGCCCCAGGGCATCTCCTCCCAAGTTAGATTGTATGGATTTGTGGCAGTTTTGGGCAAGTCTCACCAGGGCATCTCCTCCCAAGTGAGAATGTATGGACTTGTGGCAGTCTTGGGCAACTCTCCCCAGGGAATCTCCTCCCAATTGAGAATGTATGGATTCGTGGCAGTCTTGGACAAGTCTCTCCAGGGCATTTCCTACCAAGTGAGAATGTATGGACTTGTGGCAGTCTTGGGCAAGTCTCTCCAGGGCATTTCCCAAGTGAGAATGTATGGATTTCTGGCAGTCATGGGCAAGTCTCCCCAGGGCATCTCCTCCCAAGTTAGATTGTATGGATTTGTGGCAGTTTTGGGCAAGTCTCACCAGGGCATCTCCTCCCAAGTGAGAATGTATGGACTTGTGGCAGTCTTGGGCAACTCTCCCCAGGGAATCTCCTCCCAATTGAGAATGTATGGATTCGTGGCAGTCTTGGGAAAGTCGCCCCAGGACAAATCCTCCCAAGTGAGAATGTATGGACTTGTAGAAGTCTTGGACAAGTCGCCCCAGGGCATCTCCTCCCAAGTTAGATTGTATGGATTTGTGGCAGTTTTGGGCAAGTCTCACCAGGGCATCTCCTCCCAAGTGAGAATGTATGGACTTGTGGCAGTCTTGGGCAACTCTCCCCAGGGAATCTCCTCCCAATTGAGAATGTATGGATTCGTGGCAGTCTTGGGAAAGTCGCCCCAGGACAAATCCTCCCAAGTGAGAATGTATGGACTTGTAGAAGTCTTGGACAAGTCGCCCCAGGGCATCTCCTCCCAAGTTAGATTGTATGGATTTGTGGCAGTTTTGGGCAAGTCTCACCAGGGTATCTCCTCCCAAGTGAGAATGTATGGACTTGTGGCAGTCTTGGGCAACTCTCCCCAGGGAATCTCCTCCCAATTGAGAATGTATGGATTCGTGGCAGTCTTGGGAAAGTCGCCCCAGGACAAATCCTCCCAAGTGAGAATGTATGGACTTGTGGCAGTCTTGGACAAGTCTCTCCAGGGCATTTCCTACCAAGTGAGAATGTATGGACTTGTGGCAGTCTTGGGCAAGTCTCTCCAGGGCATTTCCCAAGTGAGAATGTATGGATTTCTGGCAGTCTTGGGCAAGTCTCCCCAGGGCATCTCCTCCCAAGTTAGATTGTATGGATTTGTGGCAGTTTTGGGCAAGTCTCACCAGGGCATCTCCTCCCAAGTGAGAATGTATGGACTTGTGGCAGTCTTGGGCAACTCTCCCCAGGGAATCTCCTCCCAATTGAGAATGTATGGATTCGTGGCAGTCTTGGGAAAGTCGCCCCAGGACAAATCCTCCCAAGTGAGAATGTATGGACTTGTAGCAATCTTGGGTAATTCTCCCCAGGGCATCTCCTCCCAAGTTAGATTGTATGGATTTGTGGCAGTTTTGGGCAAGTCTCAACAGGGCATCTCCTCCTAAGTGAGAATGTATGGACTTGTGGCAGTCTTGGGCAACTCTCCCCAGGGAATCTCCTCCCAATTGAGAATGTATGGATTTGTGGCAGTCTTGGGAAAGTCGCCCCAGGACAAATCCTCCCGAATGAGAATGTCTGGACTTGTGGCAATCTTGGGTAATTCTCCCCAGGGCATCTCCTCCCAAGTGAGAATGTATGGATTCGTGGCAGTCTTGGGCAAGTCTCCCCAGGGCATCTCCTCCCAAGTGAGAATGTATGGACTTGTGGCAGTCTTGGGCAACTCTCCCCAGGGAATCTCCTCCCAATTGAGAATGTATGGATTCGTGGCAGTCTTGGGAAAGTCGCCCCAGGACAAATCCTCCCAAGTGAGAATGTATGGACTTGTAGAAGTCTTGGACAAGTCGCCCCAGGGCATCTCCTCCCAAGTTAGATTGTATGGATTTGTGGCAGTTTTGGGCAAGTCTCACCAGGGCATCTCCTCCCAAGTGAGAATGTATGGACTTGTGGCAGTCTTGGGCAACTCTCCCCAGGGAATCTCCTCCCAATTGAGAATGTATGGATTCGTGGCAGTCTTGGGAAAGTCGCCCCAGGACAAATCCTCCCAAGTGAGAATGTATGGACTTGTAGAAGTCTTGGACAAGTCGCCCCAGGGCATCTCCTCCCAAGTTAGATTGTATGGATTTGTGGCAGTTTTGGGCAAGTCTCACCAGGGCATCTCCTCCCAAGTGAGAATGTATGGACTTGTGGCAGTCTTGGGCAACTCTCCCCAGGGAATCTCCTCCCAAGTGAGAATGTATTGACTTGTGGCAATCTTGGGAAAGTCGCCCCAGGACAAATCCTCCCAAGTGAGAATGTATGGACTTGTGGCAATCTTGGGTAATTCTCCCCAGGGAATCTCCTCCCAAGTGAGAATGTATGGATTCGTGGCAGTCTTGCGCAAGTCTCCCCAGGGCATCTCCTCCCAAGTGAGAATGTATTGACTTGTGGCAATCTTGGGTAAGTCTCCCCAGGGCATCTCCTCCCAAGTGAGAATGTATTGACTTGTGGCAGTCTTGGAAAAGTCGCCCCAGGGCATCTCCTCCCAATTGAGAATGTATGGATTCGTAGCAGTCTTGGGAAAGTCGCCCCAGGACATCTCCTCCCAAGTGAGAATGTATGGATTTGTGGCAGTTTTCGGCAAGTCTGCTTAGGGCATTTCCCAAGTGAGAATGTATGGATTTGTGGCAGTCTTGGGCAAGTCTCCCCAGGGCATCTCCTCCCAAGTTAGATTGTATGGACTTGTGGCAGTCTTAGACAACTCTCCCCAGGGAATCTCCTCCCAATTGAGAATGTATGGATTTGTGGCAGTCTTGGGAAAGTCGCCCCAGGACAAATCCTCCCGAATGAGAATGTCTGGACTTGTGGCAATCTTGGATAATTCTCCCCAGGGCATCTCCTCCCAAGTGAGAATGTATGGATTCGTGGCAGTCTTGGGCAAGTCTCCCCAGGGCATCTCCTCCCAAGTGAGAATGTATTGACTTGTGGCAATCTTGGGTAAGTCTCCCCAGGGCATCTCCTCCCAAGTGAGAATGTATTGACTTGTGGCAGTCTTGGAAAAGTCGCCCCAGGGCATCTCCTCCCAATTGAGAATGTATGGATTCGTAGCAGTCTTGGGAAAGTCGCCCCAGGACAAATCCTCCCAAGTGAGATTGAATGGACTGTTAGCAGTCTTGGACAAGTCGCCCCAGGACATCTCCTCCCAAGTGAGAATGTATGGACTTGTGGCAGTCTTGGGCAAGTCTCTCCAGGGCATCTCCTACCAAGTGAGAATGTTTGGATTTGTGGCAGTCTTGGGCAAGTCTCCCCAGGGCATCTCCTCTTAAGTTAGATTGTATGGATTTGTGGCAGTTTTGGGCAAGTCTCACCAGGGCATCTCCTCCCAAGTGAGAATGTATGGACTTGTGGCAGTCTTGGGCAACTCTCCCCAGGGAATCTCCTCCCAATTGAGAATGTATGGATTCGTGGCAGCCTTGAGAAAGTCGCCCCAGGACAAATCCTCCCAAGTGAGAATGTATTGGGATTGTAGAAGTCTTGGACAAGTCGCCCCAGGACATCTCCTCCCAAGTGAGAATGTATGGACTTGTGGCAGTCTTGGGCAAGTCTCTCCAGGGCATCTCCTACCAAGTGAGAATGTATGGATTTGTGGCAGTTTTCGGCAAGTCTGCCCAGGGCATTTCCCAAGTGAGAATGTATGGATTTCTGGCAGTCTTGGGCAAGTCTCTCCAGGGCATCTCCTCCCAAGTTAGATTGTATGAATTTGTGGCAGTTTTGGGCAAGTCTCACCAGGGCATCTCCTCCCAAGTGAGAATGTATGGACTTGTGGCAGTCTTGGGCAACTCTCCCCAGGGAATCTCCTCCCAATTGAGAATGTATGGATTCGTGGCAGTCTTGGGAAAGTCGCCGCAGGACAAATCCTCCCAAGTGAGAATGTATGGACTTGTAGAAGTCTTGGACAAGTCGCCCCAGGGCATCTCCTCCCAAGTTAGATTGTATGGATTTGTGGCAGTTTTGGGCAAGTCTCACCAGGGCATCTCCTCCCAAGTGAGAATGTATGGACTTGTGGCAGTCTTGGGCAACTCTCCCCAGGGAATCTCCTCCCAATTGAGAATGTATGGATTCGTGGCAGTCTTGGACAAGTCTCTCCAGGGCATTTCCTTTCAAGTGAGAATGTATGGACTTGTGGCAGTCTTGGGCAAGTCTCTCCAGGGCATTTCCCAAGTGAGAATGTATGGATTTCTGGCAGTCTTGGGCAAGTCTCCCCAGGGCATCTCCTCCCAAGTTAGATTGTATGGATTTGTGGCAGTTTTGGGCAAGTCTCACCAGGGCATCTCCTCCCAAGTGAGAATGTATGGACTTGTGGCAGTCTTGGGCAACTCTCCCCAGGGAATCTCCTCCCAATTGAGAATGTATGGATTCGTGGCAGTCTTGGGAAAGTCGCCCCAGGACAAATCCTCCCAAGTGAGAATGTATGGACTTGTAGAAGTCTTGGACAAGTCGCCCCAGGGCATCTCCTCCCAAGTTAGATTGTATGGATTTGTGGCAGTTTTGGGCAAGTCTCACCAGGGCATCTCCTCCCAAGTGAGAATGTATGGACTTGTGGCAGTCTTGGGCAACTCTCCCCAGGGAATCTCCTCCCAATTGAGAATGTATGGATTCGTGGCAGTCTTGGGAAAGTCGCCCCAGGACAAATCCTCCCAAGTGAGAATGTATGGACTTGTAGAAGTCTTGGACAAGTCGCCCCAGGGCATCTCCTCCCAAGTTAGATTGTATGGATTTGTGGCAGTTTTGGGCAAGTCTCACCAGGGTATCTCCTCCCAAGTGAGAATGTATGGACTTGTGGCAGTCTTGGGCAACTCTCCCCAGGGAATCTCCTCCCAATTGAGAATGTATGGATTCGTGGCAGTCTTGGGAAAGTCGCCCCAGGACAAATCCTCCCAAGTGAGAATGTATGGACTTGTGGCAGTCTTGGACAAGTCTCTCCAGGGCATTTCCTACCAAGTGAGAATGTATGGACTTGTGGCAGTCTTGGGCAAGTCTCTCCAGGGCATTTCCCAAGTGAGAATGTATGGATTTCTGGCAGTCTTGGGCAAGTCTCCCCAGGGCATCTCCTCCCAAGTTAGATTGTATGGATTTGTGGCAGTTTTGGGCAAGTCTCACCAGGGCATCTCCTCCCAAGTGAGAATGTATGGACTTGTGGCAGTCTTGGGCAACTCTCCCCAGGGAATCTCCTCCCAATTGAGAATGTATGGATTCGTGGCAGTCTTGGAAAAGTCGCCCCAGGACAAATCCTCCCAAGTGAGAATGTATGGACTTGTAGAAGTCTTGGACAAGTCGCCCCAGGGCATCTCCTCCCAAGTTAGATTGTATGGATTTGTGGCAGTTTTGGGCAAGTCTCACCAGGGCATCTCCTCCCAAGTGAGAATGTATGGACTTGTGGCAGTCTTGGGCAACTCTCCCCAGGGAATCTCCTCCCAATTGAGAATGTATGGATTCGTGGCAGTCTTGGGAAAGTCGCCCCAGGACAAAACCTCCCATGTGAGAATGTATGGACTTGTAGAAGTCTTGGGCAATTCTCCCCAGGGCATCTCCTCTTAAGTTAGATTGTATGGATTTATGGCAGTTTTGGGCAAGTCTCACCAGGGCATCTCCTCCCAAGTGAGAATGTATGGACTTGTGGCAGTCTTGGGCAACTCTCCCCAGGGAATCTCCTCCCAATTGAGAATGTATGGATTCGTGGCAGTCTTGGGAAAGTCGCCCCAGGACAAATCCTCCCAAGTGAGAATGTATGGACTTGTAGCAATCTTGGGTAATTCTCCCCAGGGCATCTCCTCCCAAGTTAGATTGTATGGATTTGTGGCAGTTTTGGGCAAGTCTCAACAGGGCATCTCCTCCTAAGTGAGAATGTATGGACTTGTGGCAGTCTTGGGCAACTCTCCCCAGGGAATCTCCTCCCAATTGAGAATGTATGGGTTTGTGGCAGTCTTGGGAAAGTCGCCCCAGGACAAATCCTCCCGAATGAGAATGTCTGGACTTGTGGCAATCTTGGGTAATTCTCCCCAGGGCATCTCCTCCCAAGTGAGAATGTATGGATTCGTGGCAGTCTTGGGCAAGTCTCCCCAGGGCATCTCCTCCCAAGTGAGAATGTATGGACTTGTGGCAGTCTTGGGCAACTCTCCCCAGGGAATCTCCTCCCAATTGAGAATGTATGGATTCGTGGCAGTCTTGGGAAAGTCGCCCCAGGACAAATCCTCCCAAGTGAGAATGTATGGACTTGTAGAAGTCTTGGACAAGTCGCCCCAGGGCATCTCCTCCCAAGTTAGATTGTATGGATTTGTGGCAGTTTTGGGCAAGTCTCACCAGGGCATCTCCTCCCAAGTGAGAATGTATGGACTTGTGGCAGTCTTGGGCAACTCTCCCCAGGGAATCTCCTCCCAATTGAGAATGTATGGATTCGTGGCAGTCTTGGGAAAGTCGCCCCAGGACAAATCCTCCCAAGTGAGAATGTATGGACTTGTAGAAGTCTTGGACAAGTCGCCCCAGGGCATCTCCTCCCAAGTTAGATTGTATGGATTTGTGGCAGTTTTGGGCATTCTCACCAGGGCATCTCCTCCCAAGTGAGAATGTATGGACTTGTGGCAGTCTTGGGCAACTCTCCCCAGGGAATCTCCTCCCAATTGAGAATGTATGGATTCGTAGCAGTCTTGGGAAAGTCGCCCCAGGACAAATCCTCCCAAGTGAGAATGTATGGACTTGTGGCAGTCTTGGACAAGTCTCTCCAGGGCATTTCCTACCAAGTGAGAATGTATGGACTTGTGGCAGTCTTGGGCAAGTCTCTCCAGGGCATTTCCCAAGTGAGAATGTATGGACTTGTAGAAGTCTTGGACAAGTCGCCCCAGGGCATCTCCTCCCAAGTTAGATTGTATGGATTTGTGGCAGTTTTGGGCAAGTCTCACCAGGGCATCTCCTCCCAAGTGAGAATGTATGGACTTGTGGCAGTCTTGGGCAACTCTCCCCAGGGAATCTCCTCCCAATTGAGAATGTATGGATTCGTGGCAGTCTTGGGAAAGTCGCCCCAGGACAAATCCTCCCAAGTGAGAATGTATGGACTTGTAGCAATCTTGGGTAATTCTCCCCAGGGCATCTCCTCCCAAGTTAGATTGTATGGATTTGTGGCAGTTTTGGGCAAGTCTCAACAGGGCATCTCCTCCTAAGTGAGAATGTATGGACTTGTGGCAGTCTTGGGCAACTCTCCCCAGGGAATCTCCTCCCAATTGAGAATGTATGGATTTGTGGCAGTCTTGGGAAAGTCGCCCCAGGACAAATCCTCCCGAATGAGAATGTATGGACTTGTAGCAATCTTGGGTAATTCTCCCCAGGGCATCTCCTCTTAAGTTAGAATGTATGGATTCGTAGCAGTCATGGGCAAGTCTCCCCAGGGCATCTCCTCCCAAGTGAGAATGTATGGACTTGTGGCAGTCTTGGGCAACTCTCCCCAGGGAATCTCCTCCCAATTGAGAATGTATGGATTCGTGGCAGTCTTGGGAAAGTCGCCCCAGGACAAATCCTCCCAAGTGAGAATGTATGGACTTGTAGAAGTCTTGGACAAGTCGCCCCAGGGCATCTCCTCCCAAGTTAGATTGTATGGATTTGTGGCAGTTTTGGGCAAGTCTCACCAGGGCATCTCCTCCCAAGTGAGAATGTATGGACTTGTGGCAGTCTTGGGCAACTCTCCCCAGGGAATCTCCTCCCAATTGAGAATGTATGGATTCGTGGCAGTCTTGGGAAAGTCGCCCCAGGACAAATCCTCCTAAGTGAGAATGTATGGACTTGTAGAAGTCTTGGACAAGTCGCCCCAGGGCATCTCCTCCCAAGTTAGATTGTATGGATTTGTGGCAGTTTTGGGCAAGTCTCACCAGGGCATCTCCTCCCAAGTGAGAATGTATGGACTTGTGGCAGTCTTGGGCAACTCTCCCCAGGGAATCTCCTCCCAATTGAGAATGTATGGATTCGTAGCAGTCTTGGGAAAGTCGCCCCAGGACAAATCCTCCCAAGTGAGAATGTATGGACTTGTGGCAGTCTTGGACAAGTCTCTCCAGGGCATTTCCTACCAAGTGAGAATGTATGGACTTGTGGCAGTCTTGGGCAAGTCTCTCCAGGGCATTTCCCAAGTGAGAATGTATGGACTTGTAGAAGTCTTGGACAAGTCGCCCCAGGGCATCTCCTCCCAAGTTAGATTGTATGGATTTGTGGCAGTTTTGGGCAAGTCTCACCAGGGCATCTCCTCCCAAGTGAGAATGTATGGACTTGTGGCAGTCTTGGGCAACTCTCCCCAGGGAATCTCCTCCCAATTGAGAATGTATGGATTCGTGGCAGTCTTGGGAAAGTCGCCCCAGGACAAATCTTCCCAAGTGAGAATGTATGGACTTGTAGAAGTCTTGGGCAAGTCTCCTTAGGGCATCTCCTCTTAAGTTAGATTGTATGGATTTATGGCAGTTTTGGGCAAGTCTCACCAGGGCATCTCCTCCCAAGTGAGAATGTATGGACTTGTGGCAGTCTTGGGCAACTCTCCCCAGGGAATCTCCTCCCAATTGAGAATGTATGGATTCGTGACAGTCTTGGGAAAGTCGCCCCAGGACAAATCCTCCCAAGTGAGAATGTATGGACTTGTAGCAATCTTGGGTAATTCTCCCCAGGGCATCTCCTCTTAAGTTAGATTGTATGGATTTGTGGCAGTTTTGGGCAAGTCTCACCAGGGCATCTCCTCCTAAGTGAGAATGTATGGACTTGTGGCAGTCTTGGGCAACTCTCCCCAGGGAATCTCCTTCCAATTGAGAATGTATGGATTCGTGGCAGTCTTGGGAAAGTCGCCCCAGGACAAATCCTCCCAAGTGAGAATGTATGGACTTGTAGAAGTCTTGGACAAGTCGCCCCAGGGCATCTCCTCCCAAGTTAGATTGTATGAATTTGTGGCAGTTTTGGGCAAGTCTCACCAGGGCATCTCCTCCTAAGTGAGAATGTATGGACTTGTGGCAGTCTTGGGCAACTCTCCCCAGGGAATCTCCTCCCAATTGAGAATGTATGGATTCGTGGCAGTCTTGGAAAAGTCGCCCCAGGACAAATCCTCCCAAGTGAAAATGTATGGACTTGTAGAAGTCTTGGGCAAGTCTTCCCAGGGCATCTCCTCTTAAGTTAGATTGTATGGATTTATGGCAGTTTTGGGCAAGTCTCACCAGGGAATCTCTTCCCAAGTGAGAATGTATGGACTTGTGGCAGTCTTGGGCAACTCTCCCCAGGGAATCTCCTCCCAATTGAGAATGTATGGATTCGTGGCAGTCTTGGGAAAGTCGCCCCAGGACAAATCCTCTTAAGTGAGAATGTATGGACTTGTGGCAATCTTGGGTAATTCTCCCCAGGGCATCTCCTCCCAAGTGAGAATGTATGGATTCGTGGCAGTCTTGGGCAAGTCTCCCCAGGGCATCTCCTCCCAAATGAGAATGTATTGACTTGTGGCAATCTTGGGTAAGTCTCCCCAGGGCATCTCCTCCCAAGTGAGAATGTATTGACTTGTGGCAGTCTTGGAAAAGTCGCCCCAGGGCATCTCCTCCCAATTGAGAATGTATGGATTCGTAGCAGTCTTGCGAAAGTCGCCCCAGGACAAATCCTTCCAAGTGAGAATGTATGGACTTGTGGCAATCTTGGGTAAGTCTCCCTAGGGCATCTCCTCCCAAGTGAGAATGTATGGATTCGTGGCAGTCTTGGGCAAGTCTCCCCAGGGCATCTCCTCCCAAGTGAGAATGTATTGACTTGTGGCAATCTTGGGTAAGTCTCCCCAGGGCATCTCCTCCCAAGTGAGAATGTATGGATTCGTGGCAGTTTTGGGCAAGTCTCCCCAGGGCATCTCCTCCCAAGTGAGAATGTATTGACTTGTGGCAATCTTGGGTAAGTCTCCCCAGGGCATCTCCTCCCAAGTGAGAATGTATGGATTCGTGGCAGTCTTGGGCAAGTCTCCCCAGGGCATCTCATCCCAAGTGAGAATGTATTGACTTGTGGCAATCTTGGGTAATTCTCCCCAGGGCATCTCCTCCCAAGTGAGAATGTATTGACTTGTGGCAATCTTGGGTAAGTCTCCCCAGGGCATCTCCTCCCAAGTGAGAATGTATTGACTTGTGGCAGTCTTGGAAAAGTCGCCCCAGGGCATCTCCTCCCAATTGAGAATGTATAGATTCGTAGCAGTCTTGGGAAAGTCGCCCCAGGACAAATCCTCCCAAGTGAGAATGTATTGACTTGTGGCAATCTTGGGTAATTCTCCCCAGGGCATCTCCTCCCAAGTGAGAATGTATGGATTTGTGGCAGTTTTGGGCAAGTCTTCCCAGGGCATCTCCTCCCAAGTTAGATTGTATGGACTTGTGGCAGTCTTGGGCAACTCTCCCCAGGGAATCTCCTCCCAATTGAGAATGTATGGATTCGTGGCAGTCTTGGGAAAGTCGCCCCAGGACAAATCCTCCCAAGTGAGAATGTATGGACTTGTGGCAATCTTGGCTAATTCTCCCCAGGGCATCTCCTCCCAAGTGATAATGTATGGATTTGTGGCAGTCTTGGGCAAGTCTCCCCAGGGCATCTCCTCCCAAGTGAGAATGTATTGACTTGTGGCAGTCTTGGAAAAGTCGCCCCAGGGCATCTCCTCCCAATTGAGAATGTATAGATTCGTAGCAGTCTTGGGAAAGTCGCCCCAGGACAAATCCTCCCAAGTGAGATTGTATGGACTGTTGGCAGTCTTGGACAAGTCGCCCCAGGACATCTCCTCCCAAGTGAGAATGTATGGACTAGTGGCAGTCTTGGGCAAGTCTCTCCAGGGCATCTCCTACCAAGTGAGAATGTATGGATTTGTGGCAGTCTTGGGCAAGTCTCCCCAGGGCATCTCCTCTTAAGTTAGATTGTATGGATTTGTGGCAGTTTTGGGAAAGTCGCCCCAGGACAAATCCTCCCAAGTGAGAATGTATGGACTTGTAGAAGTCTTGGACAAGTCGCCCCAGGGCATCTCCTCCCAAGTTAGATTGTATGGATTTGTGGCAGTTTTGGGCAAGTCTCACCAGGGCATCTCCTCCCAAGTGAGAATGTATGGACTTGTGGCAGTCTTGGGCAACTCTCCCCAGGGAATCTCCTCCCAATTGAGAATGTATGGATTCGTGGCAGTCTTGGGAAAGTCGCCCCAGGACAAATCCTCCCAAGTGAGAATGTATGGACTTGTAGAAGTCTTGGACAAGTCGCCCCAGGGCATCTCCTCCCAAGTTAGATTGTATGGATTTGTGGCAGTTTTGGGCAAGTCTCACCAGGGCATCTCCTCCCAAGTGAGAATGTATGGACTTGTAGCAGTCTTGGGCAACTCTCCCCAGGGAATCTCCTCCCAATTGAGAATGTATGGATTCGTGGCAGTCTTGGGAAAGTCGCCCCAGGACAAATCCTCCCAAGTGAGAATGTATGGACTTGTAGCAATCTTGGGTAATTCTCCCCAGGGCATCTCCTCTTAAGTTAGATTGTATGGATTTGTGGCAGTTTTGGGCAAGTCTCACCAGGGCATCTCCTCCTAAGTGAGAATGTATGGACTTGTGGCAGTCTTGGGCAACTCTCCCCAGGGAATCTCCTTCCAATTGAGAATGTATGGATTCGTGGCAGTCTTGGGAAAGTCGCCCCAGGACAAATCCTCCCAAGTGAGAATGTATGGACTTGTAGAAGTCTTGGACAAGTCGCCCCAGGGCATCTCCTCCCAAGTTAGATTGTATGGATTTGTGGCAGTTTTGGGCAAGTCTCACCAGGGCATCTCCTCCCAAGTGAGAATGTATGGACTTGTGGCAGTCTTCGGCAACACTCCCCAGGGAATCTCCTCCCAATTGAGAATGTATGGATTCGTGGCAGTCTTGGGAAAGTCGCCCCAGGACAAATCCTCCCAAGTGAAAATGTATGGACTTGTAGAAGTCTTGGGCAAGTCTCCCCAGGGCATCTCCTCTTAAGTTAGATTGTATGGATTTATGGCAGTTTTGGGCAAGTCTCACCAGGGAATCTCCTCCCAAGTGAGAATGTATGGACTTGTGGCAGTCTTGGGCAACTCTCCCCAGGGAATCTCCTCCCAATTGAGAATGTATGGATTCGTGGCAGTCTTGGGAAAGTCGCCCCAGGACAAATCCTCTTAAGTGAGAATGTATGGACTTGTGGCAATCTTGGGTAATTCTCCCCAGGGCATCTCCTCCCAAGTGAGAATGTATGGATTCGTGGCAGTCTTGGGCAAGTCTCCCCAGGGCATCTCCTCCCAAGTGAGAATGTATTGACTTGTGGCAATCTTGGGTAAGTCTCCCCAGGGCATCTCCTCCCAAGTGAGAATGTATTGACTTGTGGCAGTCTTGAAAAAGTCGCCCCAGGGCATCTCCTCCCAATTGAGAATGTATGGATTCGTAGCAGTCTTGGGAAAGTCGCCCCAGGACAAATCCTCCCAAGTGAGAATGTATGGACTTGTGGCAATCTTGGGTAAGTCTCCCTAGGGCATCTCCTCCCAAGTGAGAATGTATGGATTCGTGGCAGTCTTGGGCAATTCTCCCCAGGGCATCTCCTCCCAAGTGAGAATGTATTGACTTGTGGCAATCTTGGGTAAGTCTCCCCAGGGCATCTCCTCCCAAGTGAGAATGTATGGATTCGTGGCAGTCTTGGGCAAGTCTCCCCAGGGCATCTCATCCCAAGTGAGAATGTATTGACTTGTGGCAATCTTGGGTAATTCTCCCCAGGGCATCTCCTCCCAAGTGAGAATGTATGGATTTGTGGCAGTTTTTGGCAAGTCTTCCCAGGGCATAGCTTCCCAAGTTAGATTGTATGGATTTGTAACAGTCTTAGGCAAGTCTCACCAGGCCATCTCCCAAGTGAGAATGTATGGACTTGTAGCATTGTTGGGCAAGTCTCTCCAAGGCATCTCCCAAGTGAGAATGTATGGACTGTTGGCAGTCTTGAGCAAGTCGCCCCAGGACATCTCCTCCCAAGTGAGAATGTATGGATTTGTGGCAGTTTTCGGCAAGTCTGCTTAGGGCATTTCCCAAGTGAGAATGTATGGATTTGTGGCAGTTTTGGGCAAGTCTTCCCAGGGCATCTCCTCCCAAGTTAGATTGTATGGACTTGTGGCAGTCTTGGGCAACTCTCCCCAGGGAATCTCCTCCCAATTGAGAATGTATGGATTCGTGGCAGTCTTGGGAAAGTCGCCCCAGGACAAATCCTCCTGAATGAGAATGTATGGACTTGTGGCAATCTTGGCTAATTCTCCCCAGGGCATCTCCTCCCAAGTGAGAATGTATGGATTCGTGGCAGTCTTGGGCAAGTCTCCCCAGGGCTTCTCCTCCCAAGTGAGAATGTATTGACTTGTGGCAATCTTGGGTAAGTCTCCCCAGGGCATCTCCTCCCAAGTGAGAATGTATTGACTTGTGGCAGTCTTGGAAAAGTCGCCCCAGGGCATCTCCTCCCAATTGAGAATGTATAGATTCGTAGCAGTCTTGGGAAAGTCGCCCCAGGACAAATCCTCCCAAGTGAGATTGTATGGACTGTTGGCAGTCTTGGACAAGTCGCCCCAGGACATCTCCTCCCAAGTGAGAATGTATGGACTAGTGGCAGTCTTGGGCAAGTCTCTCCAGGGCATCTCCTACCAAGTGAGAATGTATGGATTTGTGGCAGTCTTGGGCAAGTCTCCCCAGGGCATCTCCTCTTAAGTTAGATTGTATGGATTTGTGGCAGTTTTGGGCAAGTCTCACCAGGGCATCTCCTCCCAAGTGAGAATGTATGGATTCGTGGCAGTCTTGGGAAAGTCGCCCCAGGACAAATCCTCCCAAGTGAGAATGTATGGACATGTGGCAGTCTTGGACAAGTCGCCCCAGGACATCTCCTCCCAAGTGAGAATGTATGGACTTGTGGCAGTCTTGGGCAAGTCTCTCCAGGGCATCTCCTACCAAGTGAGAATGTATGGATTTGTGGCAGTCTTGGGCAAGTCTCTCCAGGGCATCTCCACCCAAGTTAGATTGTATGGATTCGTGGCAGTCTTGGGCAAGTCTCCCCAGGGCATCTCCTCCCAAGTGAGAATGTATTGACTTGTGGCAGTCTTGGGCAAGTCTCTCCAGGGCATCTCCTACCAAGTGAGAATGTATGGATTTGTGGCAGTCTTGGGCAAGTCTCCCCAGGGCATCTCCTCTTAACTTAGATTGTATGGATTTGTGGCAGTTTTGGGCAAGTCTCACCAGGGCATCTCCTCCCAAGTGAGAATGTATGGACTTGTGGCAGTCTTGGGCAACTCTCCCCAGGGAATTTCCTCCCAATTGAGAATGTATGGATTCGTGGCAGTCTTGGGAAAGTCGCCCCAGGACAAATCCTCCCAAGTGAGAATGTATGGACTTGTGGCAGTCTTGGACAAGTCGCCCCAGGACATCTCCTCCCAAGTGAGAATGTATGGACTTGTGGCAGTCTTGGGCAAGTCTCTCCAGGGCATCTCCTACCAAGTAAGAATGTATGGATTTGTGGCAGTTTTCGGCAAGTCTGCCCAGGGCATTTCCCAAGTGAGAATGTATGGATTTCTGGCAGTCTTGGGCAAGTCTCCCCAGGGCATCTCCTCCCAAGTTAGATTGTATGGATTTGTGGCAGTTTTGGGCAAGCCTCACCAGGGCATCTTCTCCCAAGTGAGAATGTATGGACTTGTGGCAGTCTTGGGCAACTCTCCCCAGGGAATCTCCTCCTAATTGAGAATGTAAGGATTCGTGGCAGTCTTGGGAAAGTCGCCCCAGGACAAATCCTCCCAAGTGAGAATGTATGGACTTGTAGAAGTCTTGGACAAGTCGCCCCAGGGCATCTCCTCCCAAGTTAGATTGTATGGATTTGTGGCAGTTTTGGGCAAGTCTCACCAGGGCATCTCCTCCTAAGTGAGAATGTATGGACTTGTGGCAGTCTTGGGCAACTCTCCCCAGGGAATCTCCTCCCAATTGAAAATGTATGGATTCGTGGCAGTCTTCGGAAAGTCGCCCCAGGACAAATCCTCCCAAGTGAGAATGTATGGACTTGTGGCAGTCTTGGACAAGTCTCTCCAGGGCATCTCCTACCAAGTGAGAATATATGGACTTGTGGCAGTCTTGGGCAAGTCTCTCCAGGGCATTTCCCAAGTGAGAATGTATGGATTTCTGGCAGTCTCGGGCAAGTCTCCCCAGGGCATCTCCTCCCAAGTTAGATTGTATGGATTTGTGGCAGTTTTGGGCAAGTCTCACCAGGGCATATCCTCCCAAGTGAGAATGTATGGACTTGTGGCAGTCTTGGGCAACTCTCCCCAGGGAATCTCCTCCCAATTGAGAATGTATGGATTCGTGGCAGTCTTGGGAAAGTCGCCCCAGGACAAATCCTCCCAAGTGAGAATGTATGGACTTGTGGCAGTCTTGGACAAGTCTCTCCAGGGCATCTCCTACCAAGTGAGAATGTATGGACTTGTGGCAGTCTTGGGCAAGTCTCTCCAGGGCATTTCCCAAGTGAGAATGTATGGATTTCTGGCAGTCTTGGACAAGTCGCCCTAGGGCATCTCCTCCCAAGTTAGATTGTATGGATTTGTGGCAGTTTTGGGCAAGTCTCACCAGGGCATCTCCTCCTAAGTAAGAATGTATGGACTTGTGGCAGTCTTGGGCAACTCTCCCCAGGGAATCTCCTTCCACTTGAGAATGTATGGATTCGTGGCAGTCTTGGGAAAGTCGCCCCAGGACAAATCCTCCCAAGTGAGAATGTATGGACTTGTAGAAGTCTTGGACAAGTCGCCCCAGGGCATCTCCTCCCAAGTTAGATTGTATGGATTTGTGGCAGTTTTGGGCAAGTCTCACCAGGGCATCTCCTCCCAAGTGAGAATGTATGGACTTGTGGCAGTCTTCGGCAACACTCCCCAGGGAATCTCCTCCCAATTGAGAATGTATGGATTCGTGGCAGTCTTGGGAAAGTCGCCCCAGGACAAATCCTCCCAAGTGAAAATGTATGGACTTGTAGAAGTCTTGGGCAAGTCTCCCCAGGGCATCTCCTCTTAAGTTAGATTGTATGGATTTATGGCAGTTTTGGGCAAGTCTCACCAGGGAATCTCCTCCCAAGTGAGAATGTATGGACTTGTGGCAGTCTTGGGCAACTCTCCCCAGGGAATCTCCTCCCAATTGAGAATGTATGGATTCGTGGCAGTCTTGGGAAAGTCGCCCCAGGACAAATCCTCTTAAGTGAGAATGTATGGACTTGTGGCAATCTTGGGTAATTCTCCCCAGGGCATCTCCTCCCAAGTGAGAATGTATGGATTCGTGGCAGTCTTGGGCAAGTCTCCCCAGGGCATCTCCTCCCAAGTGAGAATGTATTGACTTGTGGCAATCTTGGGTAAGTCTCCCCAGGGCATCTCCTCCCACGTGAGAATGTATTGACTTGTGGCAGTCTTGGAAAAGTCGCCCCAGGGCATCTCCTCCCAATTGAGAATGTATGGATTCGTAGCAGTCTTGGGAAAGTCGCCCCAGGACAAATCCTCCCAAGTGAGAATGTATGGACTTGTGGCAATCTTGGGTAAGTCTCCCTAGGGCATCTCCTCCCAAGTGAGAATGTATGGATTCGTGGCAGTCTTGGGCAAGTCTCCCCAGGGCATCTCCTCCCAAGTGAGAATGTATTGACTTGTGGCAATCTTGGGTAAGTCTCCCCAGGGCATCTCCTCCCAAGTGAGAATGTATGGATTCGTGGCAGTCTTGGGCAAGTCTCCCCAGGGCATCTCATCCCAAGTGAGAATGTATTGACTTGTGGCAATCTTGGGTAATTCTCCCCAGGGCATCTCCTCCCAAGTGAGAATGTATGGATTTGTGGCAGTTTTTGGCAAGTCTTCCCAGGGCATAGCTTCCCAAGTTAGATTGTATGGATTTGTAACAGTCTTAGGCAAGTCTCACCAGGCCATCTCCCAAGTGATAATGTATGGACTTGTAGCATTGTTGGGCAAGTCTCTCCAAGGCATCTCCCAAGTGAGAATGTATGGACTGTTGGCAGTCTTGAGCAAGTCGCCCCAGGACATCTCCTCCCAAGTGAGAATGTATGGATTTGTGGCAGTTTTCGGCAAGTCTGCTTAGGGCATTTCCCAAGTGAGAATGTATGGATTTGTGGCAGTTTTGGGCAAGTCTTCCCAGGGCATCTCCTCCCAAGTTAGATTGTATGGACTTGTGGCAGTCTTGGGCAACTCTCCCCAGGGAATCTCCTCCCAATTGAGAATGTATGGATTCGTGGCAGTCTTGGGAAAGTCGCCCCAGGACAAATCCACCTGAATGAGAATGTATGGACTTGTGGCAATCTTGGCTAATTCTCCCCAGGGCATCTCCTCCCAAGTGAGAATGTATGGATTCGTGGCAGTCTTGGGCAAGTCTCCCCAGGGCATCTCCTCCCAAGTGAGAATGTATTGACTTGTGGCAATCTTGGGTAAGTCTCCCCAGGGCATCTCCTCCCAAGTGAGAATGTATTGACTTGTGGCAGTCTTGGAAAAGTCGCCCCAGGGCATCTCCTCCCAATTGAGAATGTATAGATTCGTAGCAGTCTTGGGAAAGTCGCCCCAGGACAAATCCTCCCAAGTGAGATTGTATGGACTGTTGGCAGTCTTGGACAAGTCGCCCCAGGACATCTCCTCCCAAGTGAGAATGTATGGACTAGTGGCAGTCTTGGGCAAGTCTCTCCAGGGCATCTCCTACCAAGTGAGAATGTATGGATTTGTGGCAGTCTTGGGCAAGTCTCCCCAGGGCATCTCCTCCCAAGTGAGAATGTATTGACTTGTGGCAGTCTTGGAAAAGTCGCCCCAGGGCATCTCCTCCCAATTGAGAATGTATAGATTCGTAGCAGTCTTGGGAAAGTCGCCCCAGGACAAATCCTCCCAAGTGAGATTGTATGGACTGTTGGCAGTCTTGGACAAGTCGCCCCAGGACATCTCCTCCCAAGTGAGAATGTATGGACTAGTGGCAGTCTTGGGCAAGTCTCTCCAGGGCATCTCCTACCAAGTGAGAATGTATGGATTTGTGGCAGTCTTGGGCAAGTCTCCCCAGGGCATCTCCTCTTAAGTTAGATTGTATGGATTTGTGGCAGTTTTGGGCAAGTCTCACCAGGGCATCTCCTCCCAAGTGAGAATGTATGGATTCGTGGCAGTCTTGGGAAAGTCGCCCCAGGACATCTCCTCCCAAGTGAGAATGTATGGACTAGTGGCAGTCTTGGGCAAGTCTCTCCAGGGCATCTCCTACCAAGTGAGAATGTATGGATTTGTGGCAGTCTTGGGCAAGTCTCCCCAGGGCATCTCCTCTTAAGTTAGATTGTATGGATTTGTGGCAGTTTTGGGAAAGTCGCCCCAGGACAAATCCTCCCAAGTGAGAATGTATGGACTTGTAGAAGTCTTGGACAAGTCGCCCCAGGGCATCTCCTCCCAAGTTAGATTGTATGGATTTGTGGCAGTTTTGGGCAAGTCTCACCAGGGCATCTCCTCCCAAGTGAGAATGTATGGACTTGTGGCAGTCTTGGGCAACTCTCCCCAGGGAATCTCCTCCCAATTGAGAATGTATGGATTCGTGGCAGTCTTGGGAAAGTCGCCCCAGGACAAATCCTCCCAAGTGAGAATGTATGGACTTGTAGAAGTCTTGGACAAGTCGCCCCAGGGCATCTCCTCCCAAGTTAGATTGTATGGATTTGTGGCAGTTTTGGGCAAGTCTCACCAGGGCATCTCCTCCCAAGTGAGAATGTATGGACTTGTAGCAGTCTTGGGCAACTCTCCCCAGGGAATCTCCTCCCAATTGAGAATGTATGGATTCGTGGCAGTCTTGGGAAAGTCGCCCCAGGACAAATCCTCCCAAGTGAGAATGTATGGACTTGTAGCAATCTTGGGTAATTCTCCCCAGGGCATCTCCTCTTAAGTTAGATTGTATGGATTTGTGGCAGTTTTGGGCAAGTCTCACCAGGGCATCTCCTCCTAAGTGAGAATGTATGGACTTGTGGCAGTCTTGGGCAACTCTCCCCAGGGAATCTCCTTCCAATTGAGAATGTATGGATTCGTGGCAGTCTTGGGAAAGTCGCCCCAGGACAAATCCTCCCAAGTGAGAATGTATGGACTTGTAGAAGTCTTGGACAAGTCGCCCCAGGGCATCTCCTCCCAAGTTAGATTGTATGGATTTGTGGCAGTTTTGGGCAAGTCTCACCAGGGCATCTCCTCCCAAGTGAGAATGTATGGACTTGTGGCAGTCTTCGGCAACACTCCCCAGGGAATCTCCTCCCAATTGAGAATGTATGGATTCGTGGCAGTCTTGGGAAAGTCGCCCCAGGACAAATCCTCCCAAGTGAAAATGTATGGACTTGTAGAAGTCTTGGGCAAGTCTCCCCAGGGCATCTCCTCTTAAGTTAGATTGTATGGATTTATGGCAGTTTTGGGCAAGTCTCACCAGGGAATCTCCTCCCAAGTGAGAATGTATGGACTTGTGGCAGTCTTGGGCAACTCTCCCCAGGGAATCTCCTCCCAATTGAGAATGTATGGATTCGTGGCAGTCTTGGGAAAGTCGCCCCAGGACAAATCCTCTTAAGTGAGAATGTATGGACTTGTGGCAATCTTGGGTAATTCTCCCCAGGGCATCTCCTCCCAAGTGAGAATGTATGGATTCGTGGCAGTCTTGGGCAAGTCTCCCCAGGGCATCTCCTCCCAAGTGAGAATGTATTGACTTGTGGCAATCTTGGGTAAGTCTCCCCAGGGCATCTCCTCCCAAGTGAGAATGTATTGACTTGTGGCAGTCTTGAAAAAGTCGCCCCAGGGCATCTCCTCCCAATTGAGAATGTATGGATTCGTAGCAGTCTTGGGAAAGTCGCCCCAGGACAAATCCTCCCAAGTGAGAATGTATGGACTTGTGGCAATCTTGGGTAAGTCTCCCTAGGGCATCTCCTCCCAAGTGAGAATGTATGGATTCGTGGCAGTCTTGGGCAATTCTCCCCAGGGCATCTCCTCCCAAGTGAGAATGTATTGACTTGTGGCAATCTTGGGTAAGTCTCCCCAGGGCATCTCCTCCCAAGTGAGAATGTATGGATTCGTGGCAGTCTTGGGCAAGTCTCCCCAGGGCATCTCATCCCAAGTGAGAATGTATTGACTTGTGGCAATCTTGGGTAATTCTCCCCAGGGCATCTCCTCCCAAGTGAGAATGTATGGATTTGTGGCAGTTTTTGGCAAGTCTTCCCAGGGCATAGCTTCCCAAGTTAGATTGTATGGATTTGTAACAGTCTTAGGCAAGTCTCACCAGGCCATCTCCCAAGTGAGAATGTATGGACTTGTAGCATTGTTGGGCAAGTCTCTCCAAGGCATCTCCCAAGTGAGAATGTATGGACTGTTGGCAGTCTTGAGCAAGTCGCCCCAGGACATCTCCTCCCAAGTGAGAATGTATGGATTTGTGGCAGTTTTCGGCAAGTCTGCTTAGGGCATTTCCCAAGTGAGAATGTATGGATTTGTGGCAGTTTTGGGCAAGTGTTCCCAGGGCATCTCCTCCCAAGTTAGATTGTATGGACTTGTGGCAGTCTTGGGCAACTCTCCCCAGGGAATCTCCTCCCAATTGAGAATGTATGGATTCGTGGCAGTCTTGGGAAAGTCGCCCCAGGACAAATCCTCCTGAATGAGAATGTATGGACTTGTGGCAATCTTGGCTAATTCTCCCCAGGGCATCTCCTCCCAAGTGAGAATGTATGGATTCGTGGCAGTCTTGGGCAAGTCTCCCCAGGGCTTCTCCTCCCAAGTGAGAATGTATTGACTTGTGGCAATCTTGGGTAAGTCTCCCCAGGGCATCTCCTCCCAAGTGAGAATGTATTGACTTGTGGCAGTCTTGGAAAAGTCGCCCCAGGGCATCTCCTCCCAATTGAGAATGTATAGATTCGTAGCAGTCTTGGGAAAGTCGCCCCAGGACAAATCCTCCCAAGTGAGATTGTATGGACTGTTGGCAGTCTTGGACAAGTCGCCCCAGGACATCTCCTCCCAAGTGAGAATGTATGGACTAGTGGCAGTCTTGGGCAAGTCTCTCCAGGGCATCTCCTACCAAGTGAGAATGTATGGATTTGTGGCAGTCTTGGGCAAGTCTCCCCAGGGCATCTCCTCTTAAGTTAGATTGTATGGATTTGTGGCAGTTTTGGGCAAGTCTCACCAGGGCATCTCCTCCCAAGTGAGAATGTATGGATTCGTGGCAGTCTTGGGAAAGTCGCCCCAGGACAAATCCTCCCAAGTGAGAATGTATGGACATGTGGCAGTCTTGGACAAGTCGCCCCAGGACATCTCCTCCCAAGTGAGAATGTATGGACTTGTGGCAGTCTTGGGCAAGTCTCTCCAGGGCATCTCCTACCAAGTGAGAATGTATGGATTTGTGGCAGTCTTGGGCAAGTCTCTCCAGGGCATCTCCACCCAAGTTAGATTGTATGGATTCGTGGCAGTCTTGGGCAAGTCTCCCCAGGGCATCTCCTCCCAAGTGAGAATGTATTGACTTGTGGCAGTCTTGGGCAAGTCTCTCCAGGGCATCTCCTACCAAGTGAGAATGTATGGATTTGTGGCAGTCTTGGGCAAGTCTCCCCAGGGCATCTCCTCTTAACTTAGATTGTATGGATTTGTGGCAGTTTTGGGCAAGTCTCACCAGGGCATCTCCTCCCAAGTGAGAATGTATGGACTTGTGGCAGTCTTGGGCAACTCTCCCCAGGGAATTTCCTCCCAATTGAGAATGTATGGATTCGTGGCAGTCTTGGGAAAGTCGCCCCAGGACAAATCCTCCCAAGTGAGAATGTATGGACTTGTGGCAGTCTTGGACAAGTCGCCCCAGGACATCTCCTCCCAAGTGAGAATGTATGGACTTGTGGCAGTCTTGGGCAAGTCTCTCCAGGGCATCTCCTACCAAGTAAGAATGTATGGATTTGTGGCAGTTTTCGGCAAGTCTGCCCAGGGCCTTTCCCAAGTGAGAATGTATGGATTTCTGGCAGTCTTGGGCAAGTCTCCCCAGGGCATCTCCTCCCAAGTTAGATTGTATGGATTTGTGGCAGTTTTGGGCAAGCCTCACCAGGGCATCTTCTCCCAAGTGAGAATGTATGGACTTGTGGCAGTCTTGGGCAACTCTCCCCAGGGAATCTCCTCCTAATTGAGAATGTAAGGATTCGTGGCAGTCTTGGGAAAGTCGCCCCAGGACAAATCCTCCCAAGTGAGAATGTATGGACTTGTAGAAGTCTTGGACAAGTCGCCCCAGGGCATCTCCTCCCAAGTTAGATTGTATGGATTTGTGGCAGTTTTGGGCAAGTCTCACCAGGGCATCTCCTCCTAAGTGAGAATGTATGGACTTGTGGCAGTCTTGGGCAACTCTCCCCAGGGAATCTCCTCCCAATTGAAAATGTATGGATTCGTGGCAGTCTTCGGAAAGTCGCCCCAGGACAAATCCTCCCAAGTGAGAATGTATGGACTTGTGGCAGTCTTGGACAAGTCTCTCCAGGGCATCTCCTACCAAGTGAGAATATATGGACTTGTGGCAGTCTTGGGCAAGTCTCTCCAGGGCATTTCCCAAGTGAGAATGTATGGATTTCTGGCAGTCTCGGGCAAGTCTCCCCAGGGCATCTCCTCCCAAGTTAGATTGTATGGATTTGTGGCAGTTTTGGGCAAGTCTCACCAGGGCATATCCTCCCAAGTGAGAATGTATGGACTTGTGGCAGTCTTGGGCAACTCTCCCCAGGGAATCTCCTCCCAATTGAGAATGTATGGATTCGTGGCAGTCTTGGGAAAGTCGCCCCAGGACAAATCCTCCCAAGTGAGAATGTATGGACTTGTGGCAGTCTTGGACAAGTCTCTCCAGGGCATCTCCTACCAAGTGAGAATGTATGGACTTGTGGCAGTCTTGGGCAAGTCTCTCCAGGGCATTTCCCAAGTGAGAATGTATGGATTTCTGGCAGTCTTGGACAAGTCGCCCTAGGGCATCTCCTCCCAAGTTAGATTGTATGGATTTGTGGCAGTTTTGGGCAAGTCTCACCAGGGCATCTCCTCCTAAGTAAGAATGTATGGACTTGTGGCAGTCTTGGGCAACTCTCCCCAGGGAATCTCCTTCCACTTGAGAATGTATGGATTCGTGGCAGTCTTGGGAAAGTCGCCCCAGGACAAATCCTCCCAAGTGAGAATGTATGGACTTGTAGAAGTCTTGGACAAGTCGCCCCAGGGCATCTCCTCCCAAGTTAGATTGTATGGATTTGTGGCAGTTTTGGGCAAGTCTCACCAGGGCATCTCCTCCCAAGTGAGAATGTATGGACTTGTGGCAGTCTTCGGCAACACTCCCCAGGGAATCTCCTCCCAATTGAGAATGTATGGATTCGTGGCAGTCTTGGGAAAGTCGCCCCAGGACAAATCCTCCCAAGTGAAAATGTATGGACTTGTAGAAGTCTTGGGCAAGTCTCCCCAGGGCATCTCCTCTTAAGTTAGATTGTATGGATTTATGGCAGTTTTGGGCAAGTCTCACCAGGGAATCTCCTCCCAAGTGAGAATGTATGGACTTGTGGCAGTCTTGGGCAACTCTCCCCAGGGAATCTCCTCCCAATTGAGAATGTATGGATTCGTGGCAGTCTTGGGAAAGTCGCCCCAGGACAAATCCTCTTAAGTGAGAATGTATGGACTTGTGGCAATCTTGGGTAATTCTCCCCAGGGCATCTCCTCCCAAGTGAGAATGTATGGATTCGTGGCAGTCTTGGGCAAGTCTCCCCAGGGCATCTCCTCCCAAGTGAGAATGTATTGACTTGTGGCAATCTTGGGTAAGTCTCCCCAGGGCATCTCCTCCCACGTGAGAATGTATTGACTTGTGGCAGTCTTGGAAAAGTCGCCCCAGGGCATCTCCTCCCAATTGAGAATGTATGGATTCGTAGCAGTCTTGGGAAAGTCGCCCCAGGACAAATCCTCCCAAGTGAGAATGTATGGACTTGTGGCAATCTTGGGTAAGTCTCCCTAGGGCATCTCCTCCCAAGTGAGAATGTATGGATTCGTGGCAGTCTTGGGCAAGTCTCCCCAGGGCATCTCCTCCCAAGTGAGAATGTATTGACTTGTGGCAATCTTGGGTAAGTCTCCCCAGGGCATCTCCTCCCAAGTGAGAATGTATGGATTCGTGGCAGTCTTGGGCAAGTCTCCCCAGGGCATCTCATCCCAAGTGAGAATGTATTGACTTGTGGCAATCTTGGGTAATTCTCCCCAGGGCATCTCCTCCCAAGTGAGAATGTATGGATTTGTGGCAGTTTTTGGCAAGTCTTCCCAGGGCATAGCTTCCCAAGTTAGATTGTATGGATTTGTAACAGTCTTAGGCAAGTCTCACCAGGCCATCTCCCAAGTGATAATGTATGGACTTGTAGCATTGTTGGGCAAGTCTCTCCAAGGCATCTCCCAAGTGAGAATGTATGGACTGTTGGCAGTCTTGAGCAAGTCGCCCCAGGACATCTCCTCCCAAGTGAGAATGTATGGATTTGTGGCAGTTTTCGGCAAGTCTGCTTAGGGCATTTCCCAAGTGAGAATGTATGGATTTGTGGCAGTTTTGGGCAAGTCTTCCCAGGGCATCTCCTCCCAAGTTAGATTGTATGGACTTGTGGCAGTCTTGGGCAACTCTCCCCAGGGAATCTCCTCCCAATTGAGAATGTATGGATTCGTGGCAGTCTTGGGAAAGTCGCCCCAGGACAAATCCACCTGAATGAGAATGTATGGACTTGTGGCAATCTTGGCTAATTCTCCCCAGGGCATCTCCTCCCAAGTGAGAATGTATGGATTCGTGGCAGTCTTGGGCAAGTCTCCCCAGGGCATCTCCTCCCAAGTGAGAATGTATTGACTTGTGGCAATCTTGGGTAAGTCTCCCCAGGGCATCTCCTCCCAAGTGAGAATGTATTGACTTGTGGCAGTCTTGGAAAAGTCGCCCCAGGGCATCTCCTCCCAATTGAGAATGTATAGATTCGTAGCAGTCTTGGGAAAGTCGCCCCAGGACAAATCCTCCCAAGTGAGATTGTATGGACTGTTGGCAGTCTTGGACAAGTCGCCCCAGGACATCTCCTCCCAAGTGAGAATGTATGGACTAGTGGCAGTCTTGGGCAAGTCTCTCCAGGGCATCTCCTACCAAGTGAGAATGTATGGATTTGTGGCAGTCTTGGGCAAGTCTCCCCAGGGCATCTCCTCTTAAGTTAGATTGTATGGATTTGTGGCAGTTTTGGGCAAGTCTCACCAGGGCATCTCCTCCCAAGTGAGAATGTATGGATTCGTGGCAGTCTTGGGAAAGTCGCCCCAGGACAAATCCTCCCAAGTGAGAATGTATGGACATGTGGCAGTCTTGGACAAGTCGCCCCAGGACATCTCCTCCCAAGTGAGAATGTATGGACTTGTGGCAGTCTTGGGCAAGTCTCTCCAGGGCATCTCCTACCAAGTGAGAATGTATGGATTTGTGGCAGTCTTGGGCAAGTCTCTCCAGGGCATCTCCACCCAAGTTAGATTGTATGGATTCGTGGCAGTCTTGGGCAAGTCTCCCCAGGGCATCTCCTCCCAAGTGAGAATGTATTGACTTGTGGCAGTCTTGGGCAAGTCTCACCAGGGCATCTCCTCCCAAGTGAGAATGTATGGATTCGTGGCAGTCTTGGGAAAGTCGCCCCAGGACAAATCCTCCCAAGTGAGAATGTATGGACATGTGGCAGTCTTGGACAAGTCGCCCCAGGACATCTCCTCCCAAGTGAGAATGTATTGACTTGTGGCAATCTTGGGTAATTCTCCCCAGGGCATCTCCTCCCAAGTGAGAATGTATTGACTTGTGGCAATCTTGGGTAAGTCTCCCCAGGGCATCTCCTCCCAAGTGAGAATGTATTGACTTGTGGCAGTCTTGGAAAAGTCGCCCCAGGGCATCTCCTCCCAATTGAGAATGTATAGATTCGTAGCAGTCTTGGGAAAGTCGCCCCAGGACAAATCCTCCCAAGTGAGAATGTATTGACTTGTGGCAATCTTGGGTAATTCTCCCCAGGGCATCTCCTCCCAAGTGAGAATGTATGGATTTGTGGCAGTTTTGGGCAAGTCTTCCCAGGGCATCTCCTCCCAAGTTAGATTGTATGGACTTGTGGCAGTCTTGGGCAACTCTCCCCAGGGAATCTCCTCCCAATTGAGAATGTATGGATTCGTGGCAGTCTTGGGAAAGTCGCCCCAGGACAAATCCTCCCAAGTGAGAATGTATGGACTTGTGGCAATCTTGGCTAATTCTCCCCAGGGCATCTCCTCCCAAGTGATAATGTATGGATTTGTGGCAGTCTTGGGCAAGTCTCCCCAGGGCATCTCCTCCCAAGTGAGAATGTATTGACTTGTGGCAATCTTGGGTAAGTCTCCCCAGGGCATCTCCTCCCAAGTGAGAATGTATTGACTTGTGGCAGTCTTGGAAAAGTCGCCCCAGGGCATCTCCTCCCAATTGAGAATGTATAGATTCGTAGCAGTCTTGGGAAAGTCGCCCCAGGACAAATCCTCCCAAGTGAGATTGTATGGACTGTTGGCAGTCTTGGACAAGTCGCCCCAGGACATCTCCTCCCAAGTGAGAATGTATGGACTAGTGGCAGTCTTGGGCAAGTCTCTCCAGGGCATCTCCTACCAAGTGAGAATGTATGGATTTGTGGCAGTCTTGGGCAAGTCTCCCCAGGGCATCTCCTCTTAAGTTAGATTGTATGGATTTGTGGCAGTTTTGGGAAAGTCGCCCCAGGACAAATCCTCCCAAGTGAGAATGTATGGACTTGTAGAAGTCTTGGACAAGTCGCCCCAGGGCATCTCCTCCCAAGTTAGATTGTATGGATTTGTGGCAGTTTTGGGCAAGTCTCACCAGGGCATCTCCTCCCAAGTGAGAATGTATGGACTTGTGGCAGTCTTGGGCAACTCTCCCCAGGGAATCTCCTCCCAATTGAGAATGTATGGATTCGTGGCAGTCTTGGGAAAGTCGCCCCAGGACAAATCCTCCCAAGTGAGAATGTATGGACTTGTAGAAGTCTTGGACAAGTCGCCCCAGGGCATCTCCTCCCAAGTTAGATTGTATGGATTTGTGGCAGTTTTGGGCAAGTCTCACCAGGGCATCTCCTCCCAAGTGAGAATGTATGGACTTGTGGCAGTCTTGGGCAACTCTCCCCAGGGAATCTCCTCCCAATTGAGAATGTATGGATTCGTGGCAGTCTTGGGAAAGTCGCCCCAGGACAAATCCTCCCAAGTGAGAATGTATGGACTTGTAGCAATCTTGGGTAATTCTCCCCAGGGCATCTCCTCTTAAGTTAGATTGTATGGATTTGTGGCAGTTTTGGGCAAGTCTCACCAGGGCATCTCCTCCTAAGTGAGAATGTATGGACTTGTGGCAGTCTTGGGCAACTCTCCCCAGGGAATCTCCTTCCAATTGAGAATGTATGGATTCGTGGCAGTCTTGGGAAAGTCGCCCCAGGACAAATCCTCCCAAGTGAGAATGTATGGACTTGTAGAAGTCTTGGACAAGTCGCCCCAGGGCATCTCCTCCCAAGTTAGATTGTATGGATTTGTGGCAGTTTTGGGCAAGTCTCACCAGGGCATCTACTCCCAAGTGAGAATGTATGGACTTGTGGCAGTCTTCGGCAACACTCCCCAGGGAATCTCCTCCCAATTGAGAATGTATGGATTCGTGGCAGTCTTGGGAAAGTCGCCCCAGGACAAATCCTCCCAAGTGAAAATGTATGGACTTGTAGAAGTCTTGGGCAAGTCTCCCCAGGGCATCTCCTCTTAAGTTAGATTGTATGGATTTATGGCAGTTTTGGGCAAGTCTCACCAGGGAATCTCCTCCCAAGTGAGAATGTATGGACTTGTGGCAGTCTTGGGCAACTCTCCCCAGGGAATCTCCTCCCAATTGAGAATGTATGGATTCGTGGCAGTCTTGGGAAAGTCGCCCCAGGACAAATCCTCTTAAGTGAGAATGTATGGACTTGTGGCAATCTTGGGTAATTCTCCCCAGGGCATCTCCTCCCAAGTGAGAATGTATGGATTCGTGGCAGTCTTGGGCAAGTCTCCCCAGGGCATCTCCTCCCAAGTGAGAATGTATTGACTTGTGGCAATCTTGGGTAAGTCTCCCCAGGGCATCTCCTCCCAAGTGAGAATGTATTGACTTGTGGCAGTCTTGAAAAAGTCGCCCCAGGGCATCTCCTCCCAATTGAGAATGTATGGATTCGTAGCAGTCTTGGGAAAGTCGCCCCAGGACAAATCCTCCCAAGTGAGAATGTATGGACTTGTGGCAATCTTGGGTAAGTCTCCCTAGGGCATCTCCTCCCAAGTGAGAATGTATGGATTCGTGGCAGTCTTGGGCAATTCTCCCCAGGGCATCTCCTCCCAAGTGAGAATGTATTGACTTGTGGCAATCTTGGGTAAGTCTCCCCAGGGCATCTCCTCCCAAGTGAGAATGTATGGATTCGTGGCAGTCTTGGGCAAGTCTCCCCAGGGCATCTCATCCCAAGTGAGAATGTATTGACTTGTGGCAATCTTGGGTAATTCTCCCCAGGGCATCTCCTCCCAAGTGAGAATGTATGGATTTGTGGCAGTTTTTGGCAAGTCTTCCCAGGGCATAGCTTCCCAAGTTAGATTGTATGGATTTGTAACAGTCTTAGGCAAGTCTCACCAGGCCATCTCCCAAGTGAGAATGTATGGACTTGTAGCATTGTTGGGCAAGTCTCTCCAAGGCATCTCCCAAGTGAGAATGTATGGACTGTTGGTAGTCTTGAGCAAGTCGCCCCAGGACATCTCCTCCCAAGTGAGAATGTATGGATTTGTGGCAGTTTTCGGCAAGTCTGCTTAGGGCATTTCCCAAGTGAGAATGTATGGATTTGTGGCAGTTTTGGGCAAGTCTTCCCAGGGCATCTCCTCCCAAGTTAGATTGTATGGACTTGTGGCAGTCTTGGGCAACTCTCCCCAGGGAATCTCCTCCCAATTGAGAATGTATGGATTCGTGGCAGTCTTGGGAAAGTCGCCCCAGGACAAATCCTCCTGAATGAGAATGTATGGACTTGTGGCAATCTTGGCTAATTCTCCCCAGGGCATCTCCTCCCAAGTGAGAATGTATGGATTCGTGGCAGTCTTGGGCAAGTCTCCCCAGGGCTTCTCCTCCCAAGTGAGAATGTATTGACTTGTGGCAATCTTGGGTAAGTCTCCCCAGGGCATCTCCTCCCAAGTGAGAATGTATTGACTTGTGGCAGTCTTGGAAAAGTCGCCCCAGGGCATCTCCTCCCAATTGAGAATGTATAGATTCGTAGCAGTCTTGGGAAAGTCGCCCCAGGACAAATCCTCCCAAGTGAGATTGTATGGACTGTTGGCAGTCTTGGACAAGTCGCCCCAGGACATCTCCTCTTAAGTTAGATTGTATGGATTTGTGGCAGTTTTGGGCAAGTCTCACCAGGGCATCTCCTCCCAAGTGAGAATGTATGGATTCGTGGCAGTCTTGGGAAAGTCGCCCCAGGACAAATCCTCCCAAGTGAGAATGTATGGACATGTGGCAGTCTTGGACAAGTCGCCCCAGGACATCTCCTCCCAAGTGAGAATGTATGGACTTGTGGCAGTCTTGGGCAAGTCTCTCCAGGGCATCTCCTACCAAGTGAGAATGTATGGATTTGTGGCAGTCTTGGGCAAGTCTCTCCAGGGCATCTCCACCCAAGTTAGATTGTATGGATTCGTGGCAGTCTTGGGCAAGTCTCCCCAGGGCATCTCCTCCCAAGTGAGAATGTATTGACTTGTGGCAGTCTTGGGCAAGTCTCTCCAGGGCATCTCCTACCAAGTGAGAATGTATGGATTTGTGGCAGTCTTGGGCAAGTCTCCCCAGGGCATCTCCTCTTAACTTAGATTGTATGGATTTGTGGCAGTTTTGGGCAAGTCTCACCAGGGCATCTCCTCCCAAGTGAGAATGTATGGACTTGTGGCAGTCTTGGGCAACTCTCCCCAGGGAATTTCCTCCCAATTGAGAATGTATGGATTCGTGGCAGTCTTGGGAAAGTCGCCCCAGGACAAATCCTCCCAAGTGAGAATGTATGGACTTGTGGCAGTCTTGGACAAGTCGCCCCAGGACATCTCCTCCCAAGTGAGAATGTATGGACTTGTGGCAGTCTTGGGCAAGTCTCTCCAGGGCATCTCCTACCAAGTAAGAATGTATGGATTTGTGGCAGTTTTCGGCAAGTCTGCCCAGGGCATTTCCCAAGTGAGAATGTATGGATTTCTGGCAGTCTTGGGCAAGTCTCCCCAGGGCATCTCCTCCCAAGTTAGATTGTATGGATTTGTGGCAGTTTTGGGCAAGCCTCACCAGGGCATCTTCTCCCAAGTGAGAATGTATGGACTTGTGGCAGTCTTGGGCAACTCTCCCCAGGGAATCTCCTCCTAATTGAGAATGTAAGGATTCGTGGCAGTCTTGGGAAAGTCGCCCCAGGACAAATCCTCCCAAGTGAGAATGTATGGACTTGTAGAAGTCTTGGACAAGTCGCCCCAGGGCATCTCCTCCCAAGTTAGATTGTATGGATTTGTGGCAGTTTTGGGCAAGTCTCACCAGGGCATCTCCTCCTAAGTGAGAATGTATGGACTTGTGGCAGTCTTGGGCAACTCTCCCCAGGGAATCTCCTCCCAATTGAAAATGTATGGATTCGTGGCAGTCTTCGGAAAGTCGCCCCAGGACAAATCCTCCCAAGTGAGAATGTATGGACTTGTGGCAGTCTTGGACAAGTCTCTCCAGGGCATCTCCTACCAAGTGAGAATATATGGACTTGTGGCAGTCTTGGGCAAGTCTCTCCAGGGCATTTCCCAAGTGAGAATGTATGGATTTCTGGCAGTCTCGGGCAAGTCTCCCCAGGGCATCTCCTCCCAAGTTAGATTGTATGGATTTGTGGCAGTTTTGGGCAAGTCTCACCAGGGCATATCCTCCCAAGTGAGAATGTATGGACTTGTGGCAGTCTTGGGCAACTCTCCCCAGGGAATCTCCTCCCAATTGAGAATGTATGGATTCGTGGCAGTCTTGGGAAAGTCGCCCCAGGACAAATCCTCCCAAGTGAGAATGTATGGACTTGTGGCAGTCTTGGACAAGTCTCTCCAGGGCATCTCCTACCAAGTGAGAATGTATGGACTTGTGGCAGTCTTGGGCAAGTCTCTCCAGGGCATTTCCCAAGTGAGAATGTATGGATTTCTGGCAGTCTTGGACAAGTCGCCCTAGGGCATCTCCTCCCAAGTTAGATTGTATGGATTTGTGGCAGTTTTGGGCAAGTCTCACCAGGGCATCTCCTCCTAAGTAAGAATGTATGGACTTGTGGCAGTCTTGGGCAACTCTCCCCAGGGAATCTCCTTCCACTTGAGAATGTATGGATTCGTGGCAGTCTTGGGAAAGTCGCCCCAGGACAAATCCTCCCAAGTGAGAATGTATGGACTTGTAGAAGTCTTGGACAAGTCGCCCCAGGGCATCTCCTCCCAAGTTAGATTGTATGGATTTGTGGCAGTTTTGGGCAAGTCTCACCAGGGCATCTCCTCCCAAGTGAGAATGTATGGACTTGTGGCAGTCTTCGGCAACACTCCCCAGGGAATCTCCTCCCAATTGAGAATGTATGGATTCGTGGCAGTCTTGGGAAAGTCGCCCCAGGACAAATCCTCCCAAGTGAAAATGTATGGACTTGTAGAAGTCTTGGGCAAGTCTCCCCAGGGCATCTCCTCTTAAGTTAGATTGTATGGATTTATGGCAGTTTTGGGCAAGTCTCACCAGGGAATCTCCTCCCAAGTGAGAATGTATGGACTTGTGGCAGTCTTGGGCAACTCTCCCCAGGGAATCTCCTCCCAATTGAGAATGTATGGATTCGTGGCAGTCTTGGGAAAGTCGCCCCAGGACAAATCCTCTTAAGTGAGAATGTATGGACTTGTGGCAATCTTGGGTAATTCTCCCCAGGGCATCTCCTCCCAAGTGAGAATGTATGGATTCGTGGCAGTCTTGGGCAAGTCTCCCCAGGGCATCTCCTCCCAAGTGAGAATGTATTGACTTGTGGCAATCTTGGGTAAGTCTCCCCAGGGCATCTCCTCCCACGTGAGAATGTATTGACTTGTGGCAGTCTTGGAAAAGTCGCCCCAGGGCATCTCCTCCCAATTGAGAATGTATGGATTCGTAGCAGTCTTGGGAAAGTCGCCCCAGGACAAATCCTCCCAAGTGAGAATGTATGGACTTGTGGCAATCTTGGGTAAGTCTCCCTAGGGCATCTCCTCCCAAGTGAGAATGTATGGATTCGTGGCAGTCTTGGGCAAGTCTCCCCAGGGCATCTCCTCCCAAGTGAGAATGTATTGACTTGTGGCAATCTTGGGTAAGTCTCCCCAGGGCATCTCCTCCCAAGTGAGAATGTATGGATTCGTGGCAGTCTTGGGCAAGTCTCCCCAGGGCATCTCATCCCAAGTGAGAATGTATTGACTTGTGGCAATCTTGGGTAATTCTCCCCAGGGCATCTCCTCCCAAGTGAGAATGTATGGATTTGTGGCAGTTTTTGGCAAGTCTTCCCAGGGCATAGCTTCCCAAGTTAGATTGTATGGATTTGTAACAGTCTTAGGCAAGTCTCACCAGGCCATCTCCCAAGTGATAATGTATGGACTTGTAGCATTGTTGGGCAAGTCTCTCCAAGGCATCTCCCAAGTGAGAATGTATGGACTGTTGGCAGTCTTGAGCAAGTCGCCCCAGGACATCTCCTCCCAAGTGAGAATGTATGGATTTGTGGCAGTTTTCGGCAAGTCTGCTTAGGGCATTTCCCAAGTGAGAATGTATGGATTTGTGGCAGTTTTGGGCAAGTCTTCCCAGGGCATCTCCTCCCAAGTTAGATTGTATGGACTTGTGGCAGTCTTGGGCAACTCTCCCCAGGGAATCTCCTCCCAATTGAGAATGTATGGATTCGTGGCAGTCTTGGGAAAGTCGCCCCAGGACAAATCCACCTGAATGAGAATGTATGGACTTGTGGCAATCTTGGCTAATTCTCCCCAGGGCATCTCCTCCCAAGTGAGAATGTATGGATTCGTGGCAGTCTTGGGCAAGTCTCCCCAGGGCATCTCCTCCCAAGTGAGAATGTATTGACTTGTGGCAATCTTGGGTAAGTCTCCCCAGGGCATCTCCTCCCAAGTGAGAATGTATTGACTTGTGGCAGTCTTGGAAAAGTCGCCCCAGGGCATCTCCTCCCAATTGAGAATGTATAGATTCGTAGCAGTCTTGGGAAAGTCGCCCCAGGACAAATCCTCCCAAGTGAGATTGTATGGACTGTTGGCAGTCTTGGACAAGTCGCCCCAGGACATCTCCTCCCAAGTGAGAATGTATGGACTAGTGGCAGTCTTGGGCAAGTCTCTCCAGGGCATCTCCTACCAAGTGAGAATGTATGGATTTGTGGCAGTCTTGGGCAAGTCTCCCCAGGGCATCTCCTCTTAAGTTAGATTGTATGGATTTGTGGCAGTTTTGGGCAAGTCTCACCAGGGCATCTCCTCCCAAGTGAGAATGTATGGATTCGTGGCAGTCTTGGGAAAGTCGCCCCAGGACAAATCCTCCCAAGTGAGAATGTATGGACATGTGGCAGTCTTGGACAAGTCGCCCCAGGACATCTCCTCCCAAGTGAGAATGTATGGACTTGTGGCAGTCTTGGGCAAGTCTCTCCAGGGCATCTCCTACCAAGTGAGAATGTATGGATTTGTGGCAGTCTTGGGCAAGTCTCTCCAGGGCATCTCCACCCAAGTTAGATTGTATGGATTCGTGGCAGTCTTGGGCAAGTCTCCCCAGGGCATCTCCTCCCAAGTGAGAATGTATTGACTTGTGGCAGTCTTGGGCAAGTCTCTCCAGGGCATCTCCTACCAAGTGAGAATGTATGGATTTGTGGCAGTCTTGGGCAAGTCTCCCCAGGGCATCTCCTCTTAACTTAGATTGTATGGATTTGTGGCAGTTTTGGGCAAGTCTCACCAGGGCATCTCCTCCCAAGTGAGAATGTATGGACTTGTGGCAGTCTTGGGCAACTCTCCCCAGGGAATTTCCTCCCAATTGAGAATGTATGGATTCGTGGCAGTCTTGGGAAAGTCGCCCCAGGACAAATCCTCCCAAGTGAGAATGTATGGACTTGTGGCAGTCTTGGACAAGTCGCCCCAGGACATCTCCTCCCAAGTGAGAATGTATGGATTCGTGGCAGTCTTGGGCAAGTCTCCCCAGGGCATCTCCTCCCAAGTGAGAATGTATTGACTTGTGGCAGTCTTGGGCAAGTCTCTCCAGGGCATCTCCTACCAAGTGAGAATGTATGGATTTGTGGCAGTCTTGGGCAAGTCTCCCCAGGGCATCTCCTCTTAACTTAGATTGTATGGATTTGTGGCAGTTTTGGGCAAGTCTCACCAGGGCATCTCCTCCCAAGTGAGAATGTATGGACTTGTGGCAGTCTTGGGCAACTCTCCCCAGGGAATTTCCTCCCAATTGAGAATGTATGGATTCGTGGCAGTCTTGGGAAAGTCGCCCCAGGACAAATCCTCCCAAGTGAGAATGTATGGACTTGTGGCAGTCTTGGACAAGTCGCCCCAGGACATCTCCTCCCAAGTGAGAATGTATGGACTTGTGGCAGTCTTGGGCAAGTCTCCCCAGGGCATCTCCTCCCAAGTTAGATTGTATGGATTTGTGGCAGTTTTGGGCAAGCCTCACCAGGGCATCTTCTCCCAAGTGAGAATGTATGGACTTGTGGCAGTCTTGGGCAACTCTCCCCAGGGAATCTCCTCCTAATTGAGAATGTAAGGATTCGTGGCAGTCTTGGGAAAGTCGCCCCAGGACAAATCCTCCCAAGTGAGAATGTATGGACTTGTAGAAGTCTTGGACAAGTCGCCCCAGGGCATCTCCTCCCAAGTTAGATTGTATGGATTTGTGGCAGTTTTGGGCAAGTCTCTCCAGGGCATCTCCTACCAAGTGAGAATGTATGGACTTGTGGCAGTCTTGGGCAACTCTCCCCAGGGAATCTCCTCCCAATTGAGAATGTATGGATTCGTGGCAGTCTTCGGAAAGTCGCCCCAGGACAAATCCTCCCAAGTGAGAATGTATGGACTTGTGGCAGTCTTGGACAAGTCTCTCCAGGGCATCTCCTACCAAGTGAGAATGTATGGACTTGTGGCAGTCTTGGGCAAGTCTCTTCAGGGCATTTCCCAAGTGAGAATGTATGGATTTCTGGCAGTCTCGGGCAAGTCTCCCCAGGGCATCTCCTCCCAAGTTAGATTGTATGGATTTGTGGCAGTTTTGGGCAAGTCTCACCAGGGCATATCCTCCCAAGTGAGAATGTATGGGCTTGTGGCAGTCTTGGGCAACTCTCCCCAGGGAATCTCCTCCCAATTGAGAATGTATGGATTCGTGGCAGTCTTGGGAAAGTCGCCCCAGGACAAATCCTCCCAAGTGAGAATGTATGGACTTGTGGCAGTCTTGGACAAGTCTCTCCAGGGCATCTCCTACCAAGTGAGAATGTATAGACTTGTGGCAGTCTTGGGCAAGTCTCTCCAGGGCATTTCCCAAGTGAGAATGTATGGATTTCTGGCAGTCTTGGACAAGTCGCCCTAGGGCATCTCCTCCCAAGTTAGATTGTATGGATTTGTGGCAGTTTTGGGCAAGTCTCACCAGGGCATCTCCTCCTAAGTGAGAATGTATGGACTTGTGGCAGTCTTGGGCAACTCTCCCCAGGGAATCTCCTCCCAATTGAGAATGTATGGATTCGTGGCAGTCTTGGGAAAGTCGCCCCAGGACAAATCCTCCCCAGTGAGAATGTATGGACTTGTGGCAGTCTTGGACAAGTCTCTCCAGGGCATCTCCTACCAAGTGAGAATGTATGGACTTGTGGCAGTCTTGGGCAAGTCTCTACAGGGCATTTCCCAAGTGAGAATGTATGGATTTCTGGCAGTCTTGGGCAAGTCTCCCCAGGGCATCTCCTCCCAAGTTAGATTGTATGGATTTGTGGCAGTTTTAGGCAAGTCTCACCAGGGCATCTCCTCCTAAGTGAGAATGTATGGACTTGTGGCAGTCTTGGGCAACTCTCCCCAGGGAATCTCCTCCCAATTGAGAATGTATGGATTCGTGGCAGTCTTGGGAAAGTCGCCCCAGGACAAATCCTCCCCAGTGAGAATGTATGGACTTGTGGTAGTCTTGGACAAGTCTCTCCAGGGCATCTCCTCCCAAGTGAGAATGTATTGACTTGTGGCAGTCTTGGAAAAGTCGCCCCAGGGCATCTCCTCCCAATTGAGAATGTATAGATTCGTAGCAGTCTTGGGAAAGTCGCCCCAGGACAAATCCTCCCAAGTGAGATTGTATGGACTTGTGGCAGTCTTGGGCAAGTCTCTCCAGGGCATCTCCTACCAAGTGAGAATGTATGGATTTGTGGCAGTCTTGGGCAAGTCTCCCCAGGGCATCTCCTCTTAAGTTAGATTGTATGGATTTGTGGCAGTTTTGGGCAAGTCTCACCAGGGCATCTCCTCCCAAGTGAGAATGTATGGATTCGTGGCAGTCTTGGGAAAGTCGCCCCAGGACAAATCCTCCCAAGTGAGAATGTATGGACATGTGGCAGTCTTGGACAAGTCGCCCCAGGACATCTCCTCCCAAGTGAGAATGTATGGACTTGTGGCAGTCTTGGGCAAGTCTCTCCAGGGCATCTCCTACCAAGTGAGAATGTATGGATTTGTGGCAGTCTTGGGCAAGTCTCCCCAGGGCATCTCCACCCAAGTTAGATTGTATGGATTTGTGGCAGTTTTGGGCAAGTCTCACCAGGGCATCTCCTCCCAAGTGAGAATGTATGGACTTGTGGCAGTCTTGGGCAACTCTCCCCAGGGAATTTCCTCCCAATTAAGAATGTATGGATTCGTGGCAGTCTTGGGAAAGTCGCCCCCGGACAAATCCTCCCAAGTGAGAATGTATGGACTTGTGGCAGTCTTGGACAAGTCGCCCCAGGACATCTCCTCCCAAGTGAGAATGTATGGACTTGTGGCAGTCTTGGGCAAGTCTCTCCAGGGCATCTCCTACCAAGTGAGAATGTATGGATTTGTGGCAGTTTTCGGCAAGTCTGCCCAGGGCATTTCCCAAGTGAGAATGTATGGATTTCTGGCAGTCTTGGGCAAGTCTCCCCAGGGCATCTCCTCCCAAGTTAGATTGTATGGATTTGTGGCAGTTTTGGGCAAGCCTCACCAGGGCATCTTCTCCCAAGTGAGAATGTATGGACTTGTGGCAGTCTTGGGCAACTCTCCCCAGGGAATCTCCTCCTAATTGAGAATGTATGGATTCGTGGCAGTCTTGGGAAAGTCGCCCCAGGACAAATCCTCCCAAGTGAGAATGTATGGACTTGTAGAAGTCTTGGACAAGTCGCCCCAGGGCATCTCCTCACAAGTTAGATTGTATGGATTTGTGGCAGTTTTGGGCAAGTCTCACCAGGGCATCTCCTCCTAAGTGAGAATGTATGGACTTGTGGCAGTCTTGGGCAACTCTCCCCAGGGAATCTCCTCCCAATTGAGAATGTATGGATTCGTGGCAGTCTTGGGAAAGTCGCCCCAGGACAAATCCTCCCAAGTGAGAATGTATGGACTTGTGGCAGTCTTGGACAAGTCTCTCCAGGGCATCTCCTACCAAGTAAGAATGTATGGACTTGTGGCAGTCTTGGGCAAGTCTCTCCAGGGCATTTCCCAAGTGAGAATGTATGGATTTCTGGCAGTCTTGGGCAAGTCTCCCCAGGGCATCTCCTCCCAAGTTAGATTGTATGGATTTGTGGCAGTTTTGGGCAAGTCTCACCAGGGCATCTCCTCCCAAGTGAGAATGTATGGACTTGTGGCAGTCTTGGGCAACTCTCCCCAGGGCATCTCCTCCCAAGTGAGAATGTATTGACTTGTGGCAATCTTGGGAAAGTCGCCCCAGGACAAATCCTCCCAAGTGAGAATGTATGGACTTGTGGCAATCTTGGGTAATTCTCCCCAGGGCATCTCCTCCCAAGTGAGAATGTATGGATTTGTGGCAGTCTTGGGCAAGTCTCTCCAGGGCATTTCCCAAGTGAGAATGTATGGATTTCTGGCAGTCTTGGGAAAGTCGCCCCAGGACAAATCCTCCTGAATGAGAATGTATGGACTTGTGGCAATCTTGGCTAATTCTCCCCAGGGCATCTCCTCCCAAGTGAGAATGTATGGATTCGTGGCAGTCTTGGGCAAGTCTCCCCAGGGCTTCTCCTCCCAAGTGAGAATGTATTGACTTGTGGCAATCTTGGGTAAGTCTCCCCAGGGCATCTCCTCCCAAGTGAGAATGTATTGACTTGTGGCAGTCTTGGAAAAGTCGCCCCAGGGCATCTCCTCCCAATTGAGAATGTATAGATTCGTAGCAGTCTTGGGAAAGTCGCCCCAGGACAAATCCTCCCAAGTGAGATTGTATGGACTGTTGGCAGTCTTGGACAAGTCGCCCCAGGACATCTCCTCCCAAGTGAGAATGTATGGACTAGTGGCAGTCTTGGGCAAGTCTCTCCAGGGCATCTCCTACCAAGTGAGAATGTATGGATTTGTGGCAGTCTTGGGCAAGTCTCCCCAGGGCATCTCCTCTTAAGTTAGATTGTATGGATTTGTGGCAGTTTTGGGCAAGTCTCACCAGGGCATCTCCTCCCAAGTGAGAATGTATGGATTCGTGGCAGTCTTGGGAAAGTCGCCCCAGGACAAATCCTCCCAAGTGAGAATGTATGGACATGTGGCAGTCTTGGACAAGTCGCCCCAGGACATCTCCTCCCAAGTGAGAATGTATGGACTTGTGGCAGTCTTGGGCAAGTCTCTCCAGGGCATCTCCTACCAAGTGAGAATGTATGGATTTGTGGCAGTCTTGGGCAAGTCTCTCCAGGGCATCTCCACCCAAGTTAGATTGTATGGATTCGTGGCAGTCTTGGGCAAGTCTCACCAGGGCATCTCCTCCCAAGTGAGAATGTATTGACTTGTGGCAGTCTTGGGCAAGTCTCTCCAGGGCATCTCCTACCAAGTGAGAATGTATGGATTTGTGGCAGTCTTGGGCAAGTCTCCCCAGGGCATCTCCTCTTAACTTAGATTGTATGGATTTGTGGCAGTTTTGGGCAAGTCTCACCAGGGCATCTCCTCCCAAGTGAGAATGTATGGACTTGTGGCAGTCTTGGGCAACTCTCCCCAGGGAATTTCCTCCCAATTGAGAATGTATGGATTCGTGGCAGTCTTGGGAAAGTCGCCCCAGGACAAATCCTCCCAAGTGAGAATGTATGGACTTGTGGCAGTCTTGGACAAGTCGCCCCAGGACATCTCCTCCCAAGTGAGAATGTATGGACTTGTGGCAGTCTTGGGCAAGTCTCTCCAGGGCATCTCCTACCAAGTAAGAATGTATGGATTTGTGGCAGTTTTCGGCAAGTCTGCCCAGGGCATTTCCCAAGTGAGAATGTATGGATTTCTGGCAGTCTTGGGCAAGTCTCCCCAGGGCATCTCCTCCCAAGTTAGATTGTATGGATTTGTGGCAGTTTTGGGCAAGCCTCACCAGGGCATCTTCTCCCAAGTGAGAATGTATGGACTTGTGGCAGTCTTGGGCAACTCTCCCCAGGGAATCTCCTCCTAATTGAGAATGTAAGGATTCGTGGCAGTCTTGGGAAAGTCGCCCCAGGACAAATCCTCCCAAGTGAGAATGTATGGACTTGTAGAAGTCTTGGACAAGTCGCCCCAGGGCATCTCCTCCCAAGTTAGATTGTATGGATTTGTGGCAGTTTTGGGCAAGTCTCACCAGGGCATCTCCTCCTAAGTGAGAATGTATGGACTTGTGGCAGTCTTGGGCAACTCTCCCCAGGGAATCTCCTCCCAATTGAGAATGTATGGATTCGTGGCAGTCTTCGGAAAGTCGCCCCAGGACAAATCCTCCCAAGTGAGAATGTATGGACTTGTGGCAGTCTTGGACAAGTCTCTCCAGGGCATCTCCTACCAAGTGAGAATATATGGACTTGTGGCAGTCTTGGGCAAGTCTCTCCAGGGCATTTCCCAAGTGAGAATGTATGGATTTCTGGCAGTCTCGGGCAAGTCTCCCCAGGGCATCTCCTCCCAAGTTAGATTGTATGGATTTGTGGCAGTTTTGGGCAAGTCTCACCAGGGCATATCCTCCCAAGTGAGAATGTATGGACTTGTGGCAGTCTTGGGCAACTCTCCCCAGGGAATCTCCTCCCAATTGAGAATGTATGGATTCGTGGCAGTCTTGGGAAAGTCGCCCCAGGACAAATCCTCCCAAGTGAGAATGTATGGACTTGTGGCAGTCTTGGACAAGTCTCTCCAGGGCATCTCCTACCAAGTGAGAATGTATGGACTTGTGGCAGTCTTGGGCAAGTCTCTCCAGGGCATTTCCCAAGTGAGAATGTATGGATTTCTGGCAGTCTTGGACAAGTCGCCCTAGGGCATCTCCTCCCAAGTTAGATTGTATGGATTTGTGGCAGTTTTGGGCAAGTCTCACCAGGGCATCTCCTCCTAAGTAAGAATGTATGGACTTGTGGCAGTCTTGGGCAACTCTCCCCAGGGAATCTCCTTCCACTTGAGAATGTATGGATTCGTGGCAGTCTTGGGAAAGTCGCCCCAGGACAAATCCTCCCAAGTGAGAATGTATGGACTTGTAGAAGTCTTGGACAAGTCGCCCCAGGGCATCTCCTCCCAAGTTAGATTGTATGGATTTGTGGCAGTTTTGGGCAAGTCTCACCAGGGCATCTCCTCCCAAGTGAGAATGTATGGACTTGTGGCAGTCTTCGGCAACACTCCCCAGGGAATCTCCTCCCAATTGAGAATGTATGGATTCGTGGCAGTCTTGGGAAAGTCGCCCCAGGACAAATCCTCCCAAGTGAAAATGTATGGACTTGTAGAAGTCTTGGGCAAGTCTCCCCAGGGCATCTCCTCTTAAGTTAGATTGTATGGATTTATGGCAGTTTTGGGCAAGTCTCACCAGGGAATCTCCTCCCAAGTGAGAATGTATGGACTTGTGGCAGTCTTGGGCAACTCTCCCCAGGGAATCTCCTCCCAATTGAGAATGTATGGATTCGTGGCAGTCTTGGGAAAGTCGCCCCAGGACAAATCCTCTTAAGTGAGAATGTATGGACTTGTGGCAATCTTGGGTAATTCTCCCCAGGGCATCTCCTCCCAAGTGAGAATGTATGGATTCGTGGCAGTCTTGGGCAAGTCTCCCCAGGGCATCTCCTCCCAAGTGAGAATGTATTGACTTGTGGCAATCTTGGGTAAGTCTCCCCAGGGCATCTCCTCCCACGTGAGAATGTATTGACTTGTGGCAGTCTTGGAAAAGTCGCCCCAGGGCATCTCCTCCCAATTGAGAATGTATGGATTCGTAGCAGTCTTGGGAAAGTCGCCCCAGGACAAATCCTCCCAAGTGAGAATGTATGGACTTGTGGCAATCTTGGGTAAGTCTCCCTAGGGCATCTCCTCCCAAGTGAGAATGTATGGATTCGTGGCAGTCTTGGGCAAGTCTCCCCAGGGCATCTCCTCCCAAGTGAGAATGTATTGACTTGTGGCAATCTTGGGTAAGTCTCCCCAGGGCATCTCCTCCCAAGTGAGAATGTATGGATTCGTGGCAGTCTTGGGCAAGTCTCCCCAGGGCATCTCATCCCAAGTGAGAATGTATTGACTTGTGGCAATCTTGGGTAATTCTCCCCAGGGCATCTCCTCCCAAGTGAGAATGTATGGATTTGTGGCAGTTTTTGGCAAGTCTTCCCAGGGCATAGCTTCCCAAGTTAGATTGTATGGATTTGTAACAGTCTTAGGCAAGTCTCACCAGGCCATCTCCCAAGTGAGAATGTATGGACTTGTAGCATTGTTGGGCAAGTCTCTCCAAGGCATCTCCCAAGTGAGAATGTATGGACTGTTGGCAGTCTTGAGCAAGTCGCCCCAGGACATCTCCTCCCAAGTGAGAATGTATGGATTTGTGGCAGTTTTCGGCAAGTCTGCTTAGGGCATTTCCCAAGTGAGAATGTATGGATTTGTGGCAGTTTTGGGCAAGTCTTCCCAGGGCATCTCCTCCCAAGTTAGATTGTATGGACTTGTGGCAGTCTTGGGCAACTCTCCCCAGGGAATCTCCTCCCAATTGAGAATGTATGGATTCGTGGCAGTCTTGGGAAAGTCGCCCCAGGACAAATCCACCTGAATGAGAATGTATGGACTTGTGGCAATCTTGGCTAATTCTCCCCAGGGCATCTCCTCCCAAGTGAGAATGTATGGATTCGTGGCAGTCTTGGGCAAGTCTCCCCAGGGCATCTCCTCCCAAGTGAGAATGTATTGACTTGTGGCAATCTTGGGTAAGTCTCCCCAGGGCATCTCCTCCCAAGTGAGAATGTATTGACTTGTGGCAGTCTTGGAAAGGTCGCCCCAGGGCATCTCCTCCCAATTGAGAATGTATAGATTCGTAGCAGTCTTGGGAAAGTCGCCCCAGGACAAATCCTCCCAAGTGAGATTGTATGGACTGTTGGCAGTCTTGGACAAGTCGCCCCAGGACATCTCCTCCCAAGTGAGAATGTATGGACTAGTGGCAGTCTTGGGCAAGTCTCTCCAGGGCATCTCCTACCAAGTGAGAATGTATGGATTTGTGGCAGTCTTGGGCAAGTCTCCCCAGGGCATCTCCTCTTAAGTTAGATTGTATGGATTTGTGGCAGTTTTGGGCAAGTCTCACCAGGGCATCTCCTCCCAAGTGAGAATGTATGGATTCGTGGCAGTCTTGGGAAAGTCGCCCCAGGACAAATCCTCCCAAGTGAGAATGTATGGACATGTGGCAGTCTTGGACAAGTCGCCCCAGGACATCTCCTCCCAAGTGAGAATGTATGGACTTGTGGCAGTCTTGGGCAAGTCTCTCCAGGGCATCTCCTACCAAGTGAGAATGTATGGATTTGTGGCAGTCTTGGGCAAGTCTCTCCAGGGCATCTCCACCCAAGTTAGATTGTATGGATTCGTGGCAGTCTTGGGCAAGTCTCCCCAGGGCATCTCCTCCCAAGTGAGAATGTATTGACTTGTGGCAGTCTTGGGCAAGTCTCTCCAGGGCATCTCCTACCAAGTGAGAATGTATGGATTTGTGGCAGTCTTGGGCAAGTCTCCCCAGGGCATCTCCTCTTAACTTAGATTGTATGGATTTGTGGCAGTTTTGGGCAAGTCTCACCAGGGCATCTCCTCCCAAGTGAGAATGTATGGACTTGTGGCAGTCTTGGGCAACTCTCCCCAGGGAATTTCCTCCCAATTGAGAATGTATGGATTCGTGGCAGTCTTGGGAAAGTCGCCCCAGGAGAAATCCTCCCAAGTGAGAATGTATGGACTTGTGGCAGTCTTGGACAAGTCGCCCCAGGACATCTCCTCCCAAGTGAGAATGTATGGACTTGTGGCAGTCTTGGGCAAGTCTCTCCAGGGCATCTCCTACCAAGTAAGAATGTATGGATTTGTGGCAGTTTTCGGCAAGTCTGCCCAGGGCATTTCCCAAGTGAGAATGTATGGATTTCTGGCAGTCTTGGGCAAGTCTCCCCAGGGCATCTCCTCCCAAGTTAGATTGTATGGATTTGTGGCAGTTTTGGGCAAGCCTCACCAGGACAAATCCTCCCAAGTGAGAATGTATGGACTTGTGGCAGTCTTGGACAAGTCTCTCCAGGGCATCTCCTACCAAGTGAGAATGTATGGACTTGTGGCAGTCTTGGGCAAGTCTCTCCAGGGCATTTCCCAAGTGAGAATGTATGGATTTCTGGCAGTCTCGGGCAAGTCTCCCCAGGGCATCTCCTCCCAAGTTAGATTGTATGGATTTGTGGCAGTTTTGGGCAAGTCTCACCAGGGCATATCCTCCCAAGTGAGAATGTATGGACTTGTGGCAGTCTTGGGCAACTCTCCCCAGGGAATCTCCTCCCAATTGAGAATGTATGGATTCGTGGCAGTCTTGGGAAAGTCGCCCCAGGACAAATCCTCCCAAGTGAGAATGTATGGACTTGTGGCAGTCTTGGACAAGTCTCTCCAGGGCATCTCCTACCAAGTGAGAATGTATAGACTTGTGGCAGTCTTGGGCAAGTCTCTCCAGGGCATTTCCCAAGTGAGAATGTATGGATTTCTGGCAGTCTTGGACAAGTCGCCCTAGGGCATCTCCTCCCAAGTTAGATTGTATGGATTTGTGGCAGTTTTGGGCAAGTCTCACCAGGGCATCTCCTCCTAAGTGAGAATGTATGGACTTGTGGCAGTCTTGGGCAACTCTCCCCAGGGAATCTCCTCCCAATTGAGAATGTATGGATTCGTGGCAGTCTTGGGAAAGTCGCCCCAGGACAAATCCTCCCCAGTGAGAATGTACGGACTTGTGGCAGTCTTGGACAAGTCGCCCCAGGGCATCTCCTCACAAGTTAGATTGTATGGATTTGTGGCAGTTTTGGGCAAGTCTCACCAGGGCATCTTCTCCTAAGTGAGAATGTATGGACTTGTGGCAGTCTTGGGCAACTCTCCCCAGGGAATCTCCTCCCAATTGAGAATGTATGGATTCGTGGCAGTCTTGGGAAAGTCGCCCCAGGACAAATCCTCCCAAGTGAGAATGTATGGACTTGTGGCAGTCTTGGACAAGTCTCACCAGGCCATCTCCCAAGTGAGAATGTATGGACTTGTAGCATTGTTGGGCAAGTCTCTCCAAGGCATCTCCCAAGTGAGAATGTATGGACTGTTGGCAGTCTTGAGCAAGTCGCCCCAGGACATCTCCTCCCAAGTGAGAATGTATGGATTTGTGGCAGTTTTCGGCAAGTCTGCTTAGGGCATTTCCCAAGTGAGAATGTATGGATTTGTGGCAGTTTTGGGCAAGTCTTCCCAGGGCATCTCCTCCCAAGTTAGATTGTATGGACTTGTGGCAGTCTTGGGCAACTCTCCCCAGGGAATCTCCTCCCAATTGAGAATGTATGGATTCGTGGCAGTCTTGGGAAAGTCGCCCCAGGACAAATCCACCTGAATGAGAATGTATGGACTTGTGGCAATCTTGGCTAATTCTCCCCAGGGCATCTCCTCCCAAGTGAGAATGTATGGATTCGTGGCAGTCTTGGGCAAGTCTCCCCAGGGCATCTCCTCCCAAGTGAGAATGTATTGACTTGTGGCAATCTTGGGTAAGTCTCCCCAGGGCATCTCCTCCCAAGTGAGAATGTATTGACTTGTGGCAGTCTTGGAAAGGTCGCCCCAGGGCATCTCCTCCCAATTGAGAATGTATAGATTCGTAGCAGTCTTGGGAAAGTCGCCCCAGGACAAATCCTCCCAAGTGAGATTGTATGGACTGTTGGCAGTCTTGGACAAGTCGCCCCAGGACATCTCCTCCCAAGTGAGAATGTATGGACTAGTGGCAGTCTTGGGCAAGTCTCTCCAGGGCATCTCCTACCAAGTGAGAATGTATGGATTTGTGGCAGTCTTGGGCAAGTCTCCCCAGGGCATCTCCTCTTAAGTTAGATTGTATGGATTTGTGGCAGTTTTGGGCAAGTCTCACCAGGGCATCTCCTCCCAAGTGAGAATGTATGGATTCGTGGCAGTCTTGGGAAAGTCGCCCCAGGACAAATCCTCCCAAGTGAGAATGTATGGACATGTGGCAGTCTTGGACAAGTCGCCCCAGGACATCTCCTCCCAAGTGAGAATGTATGGACTTGTGGCAGTCTTGGGCAAGTCTCTCCAGGGCATCTCCTACCAAGTGAGAATGTATGGATTTGTGGCAGTCTTGGGCAAGTCTCTCCAGGGCATCTCCACCCAAGTTAGATTGTATGGATTCGTGGCAGTCTTGGGCAAGTCTCCCCAGGGCATCTCCTCCCAAGTGAGAATGTATTGACTTGTGGCAGTCTTGGGCAAGTCTCTCCAGGGCATCTCCTACCAAGTGAGAATGTATGGATTTGTGGCAGTCTTGGGCAAGTCTCCCCAGGGCATCTCCTCTTAACTTAGATTGTATGGATTTGTGGCAGTTTTGGGCAAGTCTCACCAGGGCATCTCCTCCCAAGTGAGAATGTATGGACTTGTGGCAGTCTTGGGCAACTCTCCCCAGGGAATTTCCTCCCAATTGAGAATGTATGGATTCGTGGCAGTCTTGGGAAAGTCGCCCCAGGAGAAATCCTCCCAAGTGAGAATGTATGGACTTGTGGCAGTCTTGGACAAGTCGCCCCAGGACATCTCCTCCCAAGTGAGAATGTATGGACTTGTGGCAGTCTTGGGCAAGTCTCTCCAGGGCATCTCCTACCAAGTAAGAATGTATGGATTTGTGGCAGTTTTCGGCAAGTCTGCCCAGGGCATTTCCCAAGTGAGAATGTATGGATTTCTGGCAGTCTTGGGCAAGTCTCCCCAGGGCATCTCCTCCCAAGTTAGATTGTATGGATTTGTGGCAGTTTTGGGCAAGCCTCACCAGGACAAATCCTCCCAAGTGAGAATGTATGGACTTGTGGCAGTCTTGGACAAGTCTCTCCAGGGCATCTCCTACCAAGTGAAAATGTATGGACTTGTGGCAGTCTTGGGCAAGTCTCTCCAGGGCATTTCCCAAGTGAGAATGTATGGATTTCTGGCAGTCTCGGGCAAGTCTCCCCAGGGCATCTCCTCCCAAGTTAGATTGTATGGATTTGTGGCAGTTTTGGGCAAGTCTCACCAGGGCATATCCTCCCAAGTGAGAATGTATGGACTTGTGGCAGTCTTGGGCAACTCTCCCCAGGGAATCTCCTCCCAATTGAGAATGTATGGATTCGTGGCAGTCTTGGGAAAGTCGCCCCAGGACAAATCCTCCCAAGTGAGAATGTATGGACTTGTGGCAGTCTTGGACAAGTCTCTCCAGGGCATCTCCTACCAAGTGAGAATGTATAGACTTGTGGCAGTCTTGGGCAAGTCTCTCCAGGGCATTTCCCAAGTGAGAATGTATGGATTTCTGGCAGTCTTGGACAAGTCGCCCTAGGGCATCTCCTCCCAAGTTAGATTGTATGGATTTGTGGCAGTTTTGGGCAAGTCTCACCAGGGCATCTCCTCCTAAGTGAGAATGTATGGACTTGTGGCAGTCTTGGGCAACTCTCCCCAGGGAATCTCCTCCCAATTGAGAATGTATGGATTCGTGGCAGTCTTGGGAAAGTCGCCCCAGGACAAATCCTCCCCAGTGAGAATGTATGGACTTGTGGCAGTCTTGGACAAGTCGCCCCAGGGCATCTCCTCACAAGTTAGATTGTATGGATTTGTGGCAGTTTTGGGCAAGTCTCACCAGGGCATCTCCTCCTAAGTGAGAATGTATGGACTTGTGGCAGTCTTGGGCAACTCTCCCCAGGGAATCTCCTCCCAATTGAGAATGTATGGATTCGTGGCAGTCTTGGGAAAGTCGCCCCAGGACAAATCCTCCCAAGTGAGAATGTATGGACTTGTGGCAGTCTTGGACAAGTCTCTCCAGGGCATCTCCTACCAAGTAAGAATGTATGGACTTGTGGCAGTCTTGGGCAAGTCTCTCCAGGGCATTTCCCAAGTGAGAATGTATGGATTTCTGGCAGTCTTGGGCAAGTCTCCCCAGGGCATCTCCTCCCAAGTTAGATTGTATGGATTTGTGGCAGTTTTGGGCAAGTCTCACCAGGGCATCTCCTCCCAAGTGAGAATGTATGGACTTGTGGCAGTCTTGGGCAACTCTCCCCAGGGCATCTCCTCCCAAGTGAGAATGTATTGACTTGTGGCAATCTTGGGAAAGTCGCCCCAGGACAAATCCTCCCAAGTGAGAATGTATGGACTTGTGGCAATCTTGGGTAATTCTCCCCAGGGCATCTCCTCCCAAGTGAGAATGTATGGATTCGTGGCAGTCTTGGGAAAGTCGCCCCCGGACAAATCCTCCCAAGTGAGAATGTATGGACTTGTGGCAGTCTTGGACAAGTCTCTCCAGGGCATCTCCTACCAAGTAAGAATGTATGGATTTGTGGCAGTTTTCGGCAAGTCTGCCCAGGGCATTTCCCAAGTGAGAATGTATGGATTTCTGGCAGTCTTGGGCAAGTCTCCCCAGGGCATCTCCTCCCAAGTTAGATTGTATGGATTTGTGGCAGTTTTGGGCAAGCCTCACCAGGACAAATCCTCCCAAGTGAGAATGTATGGACTTGTGGCAGTCTTGGACAAGTCTCTCCAGGGCATCTCCTACCAAGTGAAAATGTATGGACTTGTGGCAGTCTTGGGCAAGTCTCTCCAGGGCATTTCCCAAGTGAGAATGTATGGATTTCTGGCAGTCTCGGGCAAGTCTCCCCAGGGCATCTCCTCCCAAGTTAGATTGTATGGATTTGTGGCAGTTTTGGGCAAGTCTCACCAGGGCATATCCTCCCAAGTGAGAATGTATGGACTTGTGGCAGTCTTGGGCAACTCTCCCCAGGGAATCTCCTCCCAATTGAGAATGTATGGATTCGTGGCAGTCTTGGGAAAGTCGCCCCAGGACAAATCCTCCCAAGTGAGAATGTATGGACTTGTGGCAGTCTTGGACAAGTCTCTCCAGGGCATCTCCTACCAAGTGAGAATGTATAGACTTGTGGCAGTCTTGGGCAAGTCTCTCCAGGGCATTTCCCAAGTGAGAATGTATGGATTTCTGGCAGTCTTGGACAAGTCGCCCTAGGGCATCTCCTCCCAAGTTAGATTGTATGGATTTGTGGCAGTTTTGGGCAAGTCTCACCAGGGCATCTCCTCCTAAGTGAGAATGTATGGACTTGTGGCAGTCTTGGGCAACTCTCCCCAGGGAATCTCCTCCCAATTGAGAATGTATGGATTCGTGGCAGTCTTGGGAAAGTCGCCCCAGGACAAATCCTCCCCAGTGAGAATGTATGGACTTGTGGCAGTCTTGGACAAGTCGCCCCAGGGCATCTCCTCACAAGTTAGATTGTATGGATTTGTGGCAGTTTTGGGCAAGTCTCACCAGGGCATCTCCTCCTAAGTGAGAATGTATGGACTTGTGGCAGTCTTGGGCAACTCTCCCCAGGGAATCTCCTCCCAATTGAGAATGTATGGATTCGTGGCAGTCTTGGGAAAGTCGCCCCAGGACAAATCCTCCCAAGTGAGAATGTATGGACTTGTGGCAGTCTTGGACAAGTCTCTCCAGGGCATCTCCTACCAAGTAAGAATGTATGGACTTGTGGCAGTCTTGGGCAAGTCTCTCCAGGGCATTTCCCAAGTGAGAATGTATGGATTTCTGGCAGTCTTGGGCAAGTCTCCCCAGGGCATCTCCTCCCAAGTTAGATTGTATGGATTTGTGGCAGTTTTGGGCAAGTCTCACCAGGGCATCTCCTCCCAAGTGAGAATGTATGGACTTGTGGCAGTCTTGGGCAACTCTCCCCAGGGCATCTCCTCCCAAGTGAGAATGTATTGACTTGTGGCAATCTTGGGAAAGTCGCCCCAGGACAAATCCTCCCAAGTGAGAATGTATGGACTTGTGGCAATCTTGGGTAATTCTCCCCAGGGCATCTCCTCCCAAGTGAGAATGTATGGATTCGTGGCAGTCTTGGGAAAGTCGCCCCCGGACAAATCCTCCCAAGTGAGAATGTATGGACTTGTGGCAGTCTTGGACAAGTCGCCCCAGGACATCTCCTCCCAAGTGAGAATGTATGGACTTGTGGCAGTCTTGGGCAAGTCTCTCCAGGGCATCTCCTACCAAGTGAGAATGTATGGATTTGTGGCAGTTTTCGGCAAGTCTGCCCAGGGCATTTCCCAAGTGAGAATGTATGGATTTCTGGCAGTCTTGGGCAAGTCTCCCCAGGGCATCTCCTCCCAAGTTAGATTGTATGGATTTGTGGCAGTTTTGGGCAAGCCTCACCAGGGCATCTTCTCCCAAGTGAGAATGTATGGACTTGTGGCAGTCTTGGGCAACTCTCCCCAGGGAATCTCCTCCTAATTGAGAATGTATGGATTCGTGGCAGTCTTGGGAAAGTCGCCCCAGGACAAATCCTCCCAAGTGAGAATGTATGGACTTGTAGAAGTCTTGGACAAGTCGCCCCAGGGCATCTCCTCACAAGTTAGATTGTATGGATTTGTGGCAGTTTTGGGCAAGTCTCACCAGGGCATCTCCTCCTAAGTGAGAATGTATGGACTTGTGGCAGTCTTGGGCAACTCTCCCCAGGGAATCTCCTCCCAATTGAGAATGTATGGATTCGTGGCAGTCTTGGGAAAGTCGCCCCAGGACAAATCCTCCCAAGTGAGAATGTATGGACTTGTGGCAGTCTTGGACAAGTCTCTCCAGGGCATCTCCTACCAAGTAAGAATGTATGGACTTGTGGCAGTCTTGGGCAAGTCTCTCCAGGGCATTTCCCAAGTGAGAATGTATGGATTTCTGGCAGTCTTGGGCAAGTCTCCCCAGGGCATCTCCTCCCAAGTTAGATTGTATGGATTTGTGGCAGTTTTGGGCAAGTCTCACCAGGGCATCTCCTCCCAAGTGAGAATGTATGGACTTGTGGCAGTCTTGGGCAACTCTCCCCAGGGCATCTCCTCCCAAGTGAGAATGTATTGACTTGTGGCAATCTTGGGAAAGTCGCCCCAGGACAAATCCTCCCAAGTGAGAATGTATGGACTTGTGGCAATCTTGGGTAATTCTCCCCAGGGCATCTCCTCCCAAGTGAGAATGTATGGATTTGTGGCAGTCTTGGGCAAGTCTCTCCAGGGCATTTCCCAAGTGAGAATGTATGGATTTCTGGCAGTCTTGGGAAAGTCGCCCCAGGACAAATCCTCCTGAATGAGAATGTATGGACTTGTGGCAATCTTGGCTAATTCTCCCCAGGGCATCTCCTCCCAAGTGAGAATGTATGGATTCGTGGCAGTCTTGGGCAAGTCTCCCCAGGGCTTCTCCTCCCAAGTGAGAATGTATTGACTTGTGGCAATCTTGGGTAAGTCTCCCCAGGGCATCTCCTCCCAAGTGAGAATGTATTGACTTGTGGCAGTCTTGGAAAAGTCGCCCCAGGGCATCTCCTCCCAATTGAGAATGTATAGATTCGTAGCAGTCTTGGGAAAGTCGCCCCAGGACAAATCCTCCCAAGTGAGATTGTATGGACTGTTGGCAGTCTTGGACAAGTCGCCCCAGGACATCTCCTCCCAAGTGAGAATGTATGGACTAGTGGCAGTCTTGGGCAAGTCTCTCCAGGGCATCTCCTACCAAGTGAGAATGTATGGATTTGTGGCAGTCTTGGGCAAGTCTCCCCAGGGCATCTCCTCTTAAGTTAGATTGTATGGATTTGTGGCAGTTTTGGGCAAGTCTCACCAGGGCATCTCCTCCCAAGTGAGAATGTATGGATTCGTGGCAGTCTTGGGAAAGTCGCCCCAGGACAAATCCTCCCAAGTGAGAATGTATGGACATGTGGCAGTCTTGGACAAGTCGCCCCAGGACATCTCCTCCCAAGTGAGAATGTATGGACTTGTGGCAGTCTTGGACAAGTCTCTCCAGGGCATCTCCTACCAAGTGAGAATGTATGGACTTGTGGCAGTCTTGGGCAAGTCTCTCCAGGGCATTTCCCAAGTGAGAATGTATGGATTTCTGGCAGTCTCGGGCAAGTCTCCCCAGGGCATCTCCTCCCAAGTTAGATTGTATGGATTTGTGGCAGTTTTGGGCAAGTCTCACCAGGGCATATCCTCCCAAGTGAGAATGTATGGACTTGTGGCAGTCTTGGGCAACTCTCCCCAGGGAATCTCCTCCCAATTGAGAATGTATGGATTCGTGGCAGTCTTGGGAAAGTCGCCCCAGGACAAATCCTCCCAAGTGAGAATGTATGGACTTGTGGCAGTCTTGGACAAGTCTCTCCAGGGCATCTCCTACCAAGTGAGAATGTATAGACTTGTGGCAGTCTTGGGCAAGTCTCTCCAGGACAAATCCTCCCCAGTGAGAATGTATGGACTTGTGGCAGTCTTGGACAAGTCGCCCTAGGGCATCTCCTCCCAAGTTAGATTGTATGGATTTGTGGCAGTTTTGGGCAAGTCTCACCAGGGCATCTCCTCCTAAGTGAGAATGTATGGACTTGTGGCAGTCTTGGGCAACTCTCCCCAGGGAATCTCCTCCCAATTGAGAATGTATGGATTCGTGGCAGTCTTGGGAAAGTCGCCCCAGGACAAATCCTCCCAAGTGAGAATGTATGGACTTGTGGCAGTCTTGGACAAGTCTCTCCAGGGCATCTCCTACCAAGTAAGAATGTATGGACTTGTGGCAGTCTTGGGCAAGTCTCTCCAGGGCATTTCCCAAGTGAGAATGTATGGATTTCTGGCAGTCTTGGGCAAGTCTCCCCAGGGCATCTCCTCCCAAGTTAGATTGTATGGATTTGTGGCAGTTTTGGGCAAGTCTCACCAGGGCATCTCCTCCCAAGTGAGAATGTATGGACTTGTGGCAGTCTTGGGCAACTCTCCCCAGGGCATCTCCTCCCAAGTGAGAATGTATTGACTTGTGGCAATCTTGGGAAAGTCGCCCCAGGACAAATCCTCCCAAGTGAGAATGTATGGACTTGTGGCAATCTTGGGTAATTCTCCCCAGGGCATCTCCTCCCAAGTGAGAATGTATGGATTCGTGGCAGTCTTGGGAAAGTCGCCCCCGGACAAATCCTCCCAAGTGAGAATGTATGGACTTGTGGCAGTCTTGGACAAGTCGCCCCAGGACATCTCCTCCCAAGTGAGAATGTATGGACTTGTGGCAGTCTTGGGCAAGTCTCTCCAGGGCATCTCCTACCAAGTGAGAATGTATGGATTTGTGGCAGTTTTCGGCAAGTCTGCCCAGGGCATTTCCCAAGTGAGAATGTATGGATTTCTGGCAGTCTTGGGCAAGTCTCCCCAGGGCATCTCCTCCCAAGTTAGATTGTATGGATTTGTGGCAGTTTTGGGCAAGCCTCACCAGGGCATCTTCTCCCAAGTGAGAATGTATGGACTTGTGGCAGTCTTGGGCAACTCTCCCCAGGGAATCTCCTCCTAATTGAGAATGTATGGATTCGTGGCAGTCTTGGGAAAGTCGCCCCAGGACAAATCCTCCCAAGTGAGAATGTATGGACTTGTAGAAGTCTTGGACAAGTCGCCCCAGGGCATCTCCTCACAAGTTAGATTGTATGGATTTGTGGCAGTTTTGGGCAAGTCTCACCAGGGCATCTCCTCCTAAGTGAGAATGTATGGACTTGTGGCAGTCTTGGGCAACTCTCCCCAGGGAATTTCCTCCCAATTGAGAATGTATGGATTCGTGGCAGTCTTGGGAAAGTCGCCCCAGGACAAATCCTCCCAAGTGAGAATGTATGGACTTGTGGCAGTCTTGGACAAGTCTCTCCAGGGCATCTCCTACCAAGTAAGAATGTATGGACTTGTGGCAGTCTTGGGCAAGTCTCTCCAGGGCATTTCCCAAGTGAGAATGTATGGATTTCTGGCAGTCTTGGGCAAGTCTCCCCAGGGCATCTCCTCCCAAGTTAGATTGTATGGATTTGTGGCAGTTTTGGGCAAGTCTCACCAGGGCATCTCCTCCCAAGTGAGAATGTATGGACTTGTGGCAGTCTTGGGCAACTCTCCCCAGGGCATCTCCTCCCAAGTGAGAATGTATTGACTTGTGGCAATCTTGGGAAAGTCGCCCCAGGACAAATCCTCCCAAGTGAGAATGTATGGACTTGTGGCAATCTTGGGTAATTCTCCCCAGGGCATCTCCTCCCAAGTGAGAATGTATGGATTTGTGGCAGTCTTGGGCAAGTCTCTCCAGGGCATTTCCCAAGTGAGAATGTATGGATTTCTGGCAGTCTTGGGAAAGTCGCCCCAGGACAAATCCTCCTGAATGAGAATGTATGGACTTGTGGCAATCTTGGCTAATTCTCCCCAGGGCATCTCCTCCCAAGTGAGAATGTATGGATTCGTGGCAGTCTTGGGCAAGTCTCCCCAGGGCTTCTCCTCCCAAGTGAGAATGTATTGACTTGTGGCAATCTTGGGTAAGTCTCCCCAGGGCATCTCCTCCCAAGTGAGAATGTATTGACTTGTGGCAGTCTTGGAAAAGTCGCCCCAGGGCATCTCCTCCCAATTGAGAATGTATAGATTCGTAGCAGTCTTGGGAAAGTCGCCCCAGGACAAATCCTCCCAAGTGAGATTGTATGGACTGTTGGCAGTCTTGGACAAGTCGCCCCAGGACATCTCCTCCCAAGTGAGAATGTATGGACTAGTGGCAGTCTTGGGCAAGTCTCTCCAGGGCATCTCCTACCAAGTGAGAATATATGGACTTGTGGCAGTCTTGGGCAAGTCTCTCCAGGGCATTTCCCAAGTGAGAATGTATGGATTTCTGGCAGTCTCGGGCAAGTCTCCCCAGGGCATCTCCTCCCAAGTTAGATTGTATGGATTTGTGGCAGTTTTGGGCAAGTCTCACCAGGGCATATCCTCCCAAGTGAGAATGTATGGACTTGTGGCAGTCTTGGGCAACTCTCCCCAGGGAATCTCCTCCCAATTGAGAATGTATGGATTCGTGGCAGTCTTGGGAAAGTCGCCCCAGGACAAATCCTCCCAAGTGAGAATGTATGGACTTGTGGCAGTCTTGGACAAGTCTCTCCAGGGCATCTCCTACCAAGTGAGAATGTATGGACTTGTGGCAGTCTTGGGCAAGTCTCTCCAGGGCATTTCCCAAGTGAGAATGTATGGATTTCTGGCAGTCTTGGACAAGTCGCCCTAGGGCATCTCCTCCCAAGTTAGATTGTATGGATTTGTGGCAGTTTTGGGCAAGTCTCACCAGGGCATCTCCTCCTAAGTAAGAATGTATGGACTTGTGGCAGTCTTGGGCAACTCTCCCCAGGGAATCTCCTTCCACTTGAGAATGTATGGATTCGTGGCAGTCTTGGGAAAGTCGCCCCAGGACAAATCCTCCCAAGTGAGAATGTATGGACTTGTAGAAGTCTTGGACAAGTCGCCCCAGGGCATCTCCTCCCAAGTTAGATTGTATGGATTTGTGGCAGTTTTGGGCAAGTCTCACCAGGGCATCTCCTCCCAAGTGAGAATGTATGGACTTGTGGCAGTCTTCGGCAACACTCCCCAGGGAATCTCCTCCCAATTGAGAATGTATGGATTCGTGGCAGTCTTGGGAAAGTCGCCCCAGGACAAATCCTCCCAAGTGAAAATGTATGGACTTGTAGAAGTCTTGGGCAAGTCTCCCCAGGGCATCTCCTCTTAAGTTAGATTGTATGGATTTATGGCAGTTTTGGGCAAGTCTCACCAGGGAATCTCCTCCCAAGTGAGAATGTATGGACTTGTGGCAGTCTTGGGCAACTCTCCCCAGGGAATCTCCTCCCAATTGAGAATGTATGGATTCGTGGCAGTCTTGGGAAAGTCGCCCCAGGACAAATCCTCTTAAGTGAGAATGTATGGACTTGTGGCAATCTTGGGTAATTCTCCCCAGGGCATCTCCTCCCAAGTGAGAATGTATGGATTCGTGGCAGTCTTGGGCAAGTCTCCCCAGGGCATCTCCTCCCAAGTGAGAATGTATTGACTTGTGGCAATCTTGGGTAAGTCTCCCCAGGGCATCTCCTCCCACGTGAGAATGTATTGACTTGTGGCAGTCTTGGAAAAGTCGCCCCAGGGCATCTCCTCCCAATTGAGAATGTATGGATTCGTAGCAGTCTTGGGAAAGTCGCCCCAGGACAAATCCTCCCAAGTGAGAATGTATGGACTTGTGGCAATCTTGGGTAAGTCTCCCTAGGGCATCTCCTCCCAAGTGAGAATGTATGGATTCGTGGCAGTCTTGGGCAAGTCTCCCCAGGGCATCTCCTCCCAAGTGAGAATGTATTGACTTGTGGCAATCTTGGGTAAGTCTCCCCAGGGCATCTCCTCCCAAGTGAGAATGTATGGATTCGTGGCAGTCTTGGGCAAGTCTCCCCAGGGCATCTCATCCCAAGTGAGAATGTATTGACTTGTGGCAATCTTGGGTAATTCTCCCCAGGGCATCTCCTCCCAAGTGAGAATGTATGGATTTGTGGCAGTTTTTGGCAAGTCTTCCCAGGGCATAGCTTCCCAAGTTAGATTGTATGGATTTGTAACAGTCTTAGGCAAGTCTCACCAGGCCATCTCCCAAGTGAGAATGTATGGACTTGTAGCATTGTTGGGCAAGTCTCTCCAAGGCATCTCCCAAGTGAGAATGTATGGACTGTTGGCAGTCTTGAGCAAGTCGCCCCAGGACATCTCCTCCCAAGTGAGAATGTATGGATTTGTGGCAGTTTTCGGCAAGTCTGCTTAGGGCATTTCCCAAGTGAGAATGTATGGATTTGTGGCAGTTTTGGGCAAGTCTTCCCAGGGCATCTCCTCCCAAGTTAGATTGTATGGACTTGTGGCAGTCTTGGGCAACTCTCCCCAGGGAATCTCCTCCCAATTGAGAATGTATGGATTCGTGGCAGTCTTGGGAAAGTCGCCCCAGGACAAATCCACCTGAATGAGAATGTATGGACTTGTGGCAATCTTGGCTAATTCTCCCCAGGGCATCTCCTCCCAAGTGAGAATGTATGGATTCGTGGCAGTCTTGGGCAAGTCTCCCCAGGGCATCTCCTCCCAAGTGAGAATGTATTGACTTGTGGCAATCTTGGGTAAGTCTCCCCAGGGCATCTCCTCCCAAGTGAGAATGTATTGACTTGTGGCAGTCTTGGAAAGGTCGCCCCAGGGCATCTCCTCCCAATTGAGAATGTATAGATTCGTAGCAGTCTTGGGAAAGTCGCCCCAGGACAAATCCTCCCAAGTGAGATTGTATGGACTGTTGGCAGTCTTGGAAAAGTCGCCCCAGGGCATCTCCTCCCAATTGAGAATGTATAGATTCGTAGCAGTCTTGGGAAAGTCGCCCCAGGACAAATCCTCCCAAGTGAGATTGTATGGACTGTTGGCAGTCTTGGACAAGTCGCCCCAGGACATCTCCTCCCAAGTGAGAATGTATGGACTAGTGGCAGTCTTGGGCAAGTCTCTCCAGGGCATCTCCTACCAAGTGAGAATGTATGGATTTGTGGCAGTCTTGGGCAAGTCTCCCCAGGGCATCTCCTCTTAAGTTAGATTGTATGGATTTGTGGCAGTTTTGGGCAAGTCTCACCAGGGCATCTCCTCCCAAGTGAGAATGTATGGATTCGTGGCAGTCTTGGGAAAGTCGCCCCAGGACAAATCCTCCCAAGTGAGAATGTATGGACATGTGGCAGTCTTGGACAAGTCGCCCCAGGACATCTCCTCCCAAGTGAGAATGTATGGACTTGTGGCAGTCTTGGGCAAGTCTCTCCAGGGCATCTCCTACCAAGTGAGAATGTATGGATTTGTGGCAGTCTTGGGCAAGTCTCTCCAGGGCATCTCCACCCAAGTTAGATTGTATGGATTCGTTGCAGTCTTGGGCAAGTCTCCCCAGGGCATCTCCTCCCAAGTGAGAATGTATTGACTTGTGGCAGTCTTGGGCAAGTCTCTCCAGGGCATCTCCTACCAAGTGAGAATGTATGGATTTGTGGCAGTCTTGGGCAAGTCTCCCCAGGGCATCTCCTCTTAACTTAGATTGTATGGATTTGTGGCAGTTTTGGGCAAGTCTCACCAGGGCATCTCCTCCCAAGTGAGAATGTATGGACTTGTGGCAGTCTTGGGCAACTCTCCCCAGGGAATTTCCTCCCAATTGAGAATGTATGGATTCGTGGCAGTCTTGGGAAAGTCGCCCCAGGACAAATCCTCCCAAGTGAGAATGTATGGACTTGTGGCAGTCTTGGACAAGTCGCCCCAGGACATCTCCTCCCAAGTGAGAATGTATGGACTTGTGGCAGTCTTGGGCAAGTCTCTCCAGGGCATCTCCTACCAAGTAAGAATGTATGGATTTGTGGCAGTTTTCGGCAAGTCTGCCCAGGGCATTTCCCAAGTGAGAATGTATGGATTTCTGGCAGTCTTGGGCAAGTCTCCCCAGGGCATCTCCTCCCAAGTTAGATTGTATGGATTTGTGGCAGTTTTGGGCAAGCCTCACCAGGGCATCTTCTCCCAAGTGAGAATGTATGGACTTGTGGCAGTCTTGGGCAACTCTCCCCAGGGAATCTCCTCCTAATTGAGAATGTAAGGATTCGTGGCAGTCTTGGGAAAGTCGCCCCAGGACAAATCCTCCCAAGTGAGAATGTATGGACTTGTAGAAGTCTTGGACAAGTCGCCCCAGGGCATCTCCTCCCAAGTTAGATTGTATGGATTTGTGGCAGTTTTGGGCAAGTCTCACCAGGGCATCTCCTCCTAAGTGAGAATGTATGGACTTGTGGCAGTCTTGGGCAACTCTCCCCAGGGAATCTCCTCCCAATTGAGAATGTATGGATTCGTGGCAGTCTTCGGAAAGTCGCCCCAGGACAAATCCTCCCAAGTGAGAATGTATGGACTTGTGGCAGTCTTGGACAAGTCTCTCCAGGGCATCTCCTACCAAGTGAGAATATATGGACTTGTGGCAGTCTTGGGCAAGTCTCTCCAGGGCATTTCCCAAGTGAGAATGTATGGATTTCTGGCAGTCTCGGGCAAGTCTCCCCAGGGCATCTCCTCCCAAGTTAGATTGTATGGATTTGTGGCAGTTTTGGGCAAGTCTCACCAGGGCATATCCTCCCAATTGAGAATGTATGGACTTGTGGCAGTCTTGGGCAACTCTCCCCAGGGAATCTCCTCCCAATTGAGAATGTATGGATTCGTGGCAGTCTTGGGAAAGTCGCCCCAGGACAAATCCTCCCAAGTGAGAATGTATGGACTTGTGGCAGTCTTGGACAAGTCTCTCCAGGGCATCTCCTACCAAGTGAGAATGTATGGACTTGTGGCAGTCTTGGGCAAGTCTCTCCAGGGCATTTCCCAAGTGAGAATGTATGGATTTCTGGCAGTCTTGGACAAGTCGCCCTAGGGCATCTCCTCCCAAGTTAGATTGTATGGATTTGTGGCAGTTTTGGGCAAGTCTCACCAGGGCATCTCCTCCTAAGTAAGAATGTATGGACTTGTGGCAGTCTTGGGCAACTCTCCCCAGGGAATCTCCTTCCACTTGAGAATGTATGGATTCGTGGCAGTCTTGGGAAAGTCGCCCCAGGACAAATCCTCCCAAGTGAGAATGTATGGACTTGTAGAAGTCTTGGACAAGTCGCCCCAGGGCATCTCCTCCCAAGTTAGATTGTATGGATTTGTGGCAGTTTTGGGCAAGTCTCACCAGGGCATCTCCTCCCAAGTGAGAATGTATGGACTTGTGGCAGTCTTCGGCAACACTCCCCAGGGAATCTCCTCCCAATTGAGAATGTATGGATTCGTGGCAGTCTTGGGAAAGTCGCCCCAGGACAAATCCTCCCAAGTGAAAATGTATGGACTTGTAGAAGTCTTGGGCAAGTCTCCCCAGGGCATCTCCTCTTAAGTTAGATTGTATGGATTTATGGCAGTTTTGGGCAAGTCTCACCAGGGAATCTCCTCCCAAGTGAGAATGTATGGACTTGTGGCAGTCTTGGGCAACTCTCCCCAGGGAATCTCCTCCCAATCGAGAATGTATGGATTCGTGGCAGTCTTGGGAAAGTCGCCCCAGGACAAATCCTCTTAAGTGAGAATGTATGGACTTGTGGCAATCTTGGGTAATTCTCCCCAGGGCATCTCCTCCCAAGTGAGAATGTATGGATTCGTGGCAGTCTTGGGCAAGTCTCCCCAGGGCATCTCCTCCCAAGTGAGAATGTATTGACTTGTGGCAATCTTGGGTAAGTCTCCCCAGGGCATCTCCTCCCACGTGAGAATGTATTGACTTGTGGCAGTCTTGGAAAAGTCGCCCCAGGGCATCTCCTCCCAATTGAGAATGTATGGATTCGTAGCAGTCTTGGGAAAGTCGCCCCAGGACAAATCCTCCCAAGTGAGAATGTATGGACTTGTGGCAATCTTGGGTAAGTCTCCCTAGGGCATCTCCTCCCAAGTGAGAATGTATGGATTCGTGGCAGTCTTGGGCAAGTCTCCCCAGGGCATCTCCTCCCAAGTGAGAATGTATTGACTTGTGGCAATCTTGGGTAAGTCTCCCCAGGGCATCTCCTCCCAAGTGAGAATGTATGGATTCGTGGCAGTCTTGGGCAAGTCTCCCCAGGGCATCTCATCCCAAGTGAGAATGTATTGACTTGTGGCAATCTTGGGTAATTCTCCCCAGGGCATCTCCTCCCAAGTGAGAATGTATGGATTTGTGGCAGTTTTTGGCAAGTCTTCCCAGGGCATAGCTTCCCAAGTTAGATTGTATGGATTTGTAACAGTCTTAGGCAAGTCTCACCAGGCCATCTCCCAAGTGAGAATGTATGGACTTGTAGCATTGTTGGGCAAGTCTCTCCAAGGCATCTCCCAAGTGAGAATGTATGGACTGTTGGCAGTCTTGAGCAAGTCGCCCCAGGACATCTCCTCCCAAGTGAGAATGTATGGATTTGTGGCAGTTTTCGGCAAGTCTGCTTAGGGCATTTCCCAAGTGAGAATGTATGGATTTGTGGCAGTTTTGGGCAAGTCTTCCCAGGGCATCTCCTCCCAAGTTAGATTGTATGGACTTGTGGCAGTCTTGGGCAACTCTCCCCAGGGAATCTCCTCCCAATTGAGAATGTATGGATTCGTGGCAGTCTTGGGAAAGTCGCCCCAGGACAAATCCACCTGAATGAGAATGTATGGACTTGTGGCAATCTTGGCTAATTCTCCCCAGGGCATCTCCTCCCAAGTGAGAATGTATGGATTCGTGGCAGTCTTGGGCAAGTCTCCCCAGGGCATCTCCTCCCAAGTGAGAATGTATTGACTTGTGGCAATCTTGGGTAAGTCTCCCCAGGGCATCTCCTCCCAAGTGAGAATGTATTGACTTGTGGCAGTCTTGGAAAGGTCGCCCCAGGGCATCTCCTCCCAATTGAGAATGTATAGATTCGTAGCAGTCTTGGGAAAGTCGCCCCAGGACAAATCCTCCCAAGTGAGATTGTATGGACTGTTGGCAGTCTTGGACAAGTCGCCCCAGGACATCTCCTCCCAAGTGAGAATGTATGGACTAGTGGCAGTCTTGGGCAAGTCTCTCCAGGGCATCTCCTACCAAGTGAGAATGTATGGATTTGTGGCAGTCTTGGGCAAGTCTCCCCAGGGCATCTCCTCTTAAGTTAGATTGTATGGATTTGTGGCAGTTTTGGGCAAGTCTCACCAGGGCATCTCCTCCCAAGTGAGAATGTATGGATTCGTGGCAGTCTTGGGAAAGTCGCCCCAGGACAAATCCTCCCAAGTGAGAATGTATGGACATGTGGCAGTCTTGGACAAGTCGCCCCAGGACATCTCCTCCCAAGTGAGAATGTATGGACTTGTGGCAGTCTTGGGCAAGTCTCTCCAGGGCATCTCCTACCAAGTGAGAATGTATGGATTTGTGGCAGTCTTGGGCAAGTCTCTCCAGGGCATCTCCACCCAAGTTAGATTGTATGGATTCGTGGCAGTCTTGGGCAAGTCTCCCCAGGGCATCTCCTCCCAAGTGAGAATGTATTGACTTGTGGCAGTCTTGGGCAAGTCTCTCCAGGGCATCTCCTACCAAGTGAGAATGTATGGATTTGTGGCAGTCTTGGGCAAGTCTCCCCAGGGCATCTCCTCTTAACTTAGATTGTATGGATTTGTGGCAGTTTTGGGCAAGTCTCACCAGGGCATCTCCTCCCAAGTGAGAATGTATGGATTCGTGGCAGTCTTGGGCAAGTCTCCCCAGGGCATCTCCTCCCAAGTGAGAATGTATTGACTTGTGGCAATCTTGGGTAAGTCTCCCCAGGGCATCTCCTCCCACGTGAGAATGTATTGACTTGTGGCAGTCTTGGAAAAGTCGCCCCAGGGCATCTCCTCCCAATTGAGAATGTATGGATTCGTAGCAGTCTTGGGAAAGTCGCCCCAGGACAAATCCTCCCAAGTGAGAATGTATGGACTTGTGGCAATCTTGGGTAAGTCTCCCTAGGGCATCTCCTCCCAAGTGAGAATGTATGGATTCGTGGCAGTCTTGGGCAAGTCTCCCCAGGGCATCTCCTCCCAAGTGAGAATGTATTGACTTGTGGCAATCTTGGGTAAGTCTCCCCAGGGCATCTCCTCCCAAGTGAGAATGTATGGATTCGTGGCAGTCTTGGGCAAGTCTCCCCAGGGCATCTCATCCCAAGTGAGAATGTATTGACTTGTGGCAATCTTGGGTAATTCTCCCCAGGGCATCTCCTCCCAAGTGAGAATGTATGGATTTGTGGCAGTTTTTGGCAAGTCTTCCCAGGGCATAGCTTCCCAAGTTAGATTGTATGGATTTGTAACAGTCTTAGGCAAGTCTCACCAGGCCATCTCCCAAGTGAGAATGTATGGACTTGTAGCATTGTTGGGCAAGTCTCTCCAAGGCATCTCCCAAGTGAGAATGTATGGACTGTTGGCAGTCTTGAGCAAGTCGCCCCAGGACATCTCCTCCCAAGTGAGAATGTATGGATTTGTGGCAGTTTTCGGCAAGTCTGCTTAGGGCATTTCCCAAGTGAGAATGTATGGATTTGTGGCAGTTTTGGGCAAGTCTTCCCAGGGCATCTCCTCCCAAGTTAGATTGTATGGACTTGTGGCAGTCTTGGGCAACTCTCCCCAGGGAATCTCCTCCCAATTGAGAATGTATGGATTCGTGGCAGTCTTGGGAAAGTCGCCCCAGGACAAATCCACCTGAATGAGAATGTATGGACTTGTGGCAATCTTGGCTAATTCTCCCCAGGGCATCTCCTCCCAAGTGAGAATGTATGGATTCGTGGCAGTCTTGGGCAAGTCTCCCCAGGGCATCTCCTCCCAAGTGAGAATGTATTGACTTGTGGCAATCTTGGGTAAGTCTCCCCAGGGCATCTCCTCCCAAGTGAGAATGTATTGACTTGTGGCAGTCTTGGAAAGGTCGCCCCAGGGCATCTCCTCCCAATTGAGAATGTATAGATTCGTAGCAGTCTTGGGAAAGTCGCCCCAGGACAAATCCTCCCAAGTGAGATTGTATGGACTGTTGGCAGTCTTGGACAAGTCGCCCCAGGACATCTCCTCCCAAGTGAGAATGTATGGACTAGTGGCAGTCTTGGGCAAGTCTCTCCAGGGCATCTCCTACCAAGTGAGAATGTATGGATTTGTGGCAGTCTTGGGCAAGTCTCCCCAGGGCATCTCCTCTTAAGTTAGATTGTATGGATTTGTGGCAGTTTTGGGCAAGTCTCACCAGGGCATCTCCTCCCAAGTGAGAATGTATGGATTCGTGGCAGTCTTGGGAAAGTCGCCCCAGGACAAATCCTCCCAAGTGAGAATGTATGGACATGTGGCAGTCTTGGACAAGTCGCCCCAGGACATCTCCTCCCAAGTGAGAATGTATGGACTTGTGGCAGTCTTGGGCAAGTCTCTCCAGGGCATCTCCTACCAAGTGAGAATGTATGGATTTGTTGCAGTCTTGGGCAAGTCTCTCCAGGGCATCTCCACCCAAGTTAGATTGTATGGATTCGTGGCAGTCTTGGGCAAGTCTCCCCAGGGCATCTCCTCCCAAGTGAGAATGTATTGACTTGTGGCAGTCTTGGGCAAGTCTCTCCAGGGCATCTCCTACCAAGTGAGAATGTATGGATTTGTGGCAGTCTTGGGCAAGTCTCCCCAGGGCATCTCCTCTTAACTTAGATTGTATGGATTTGTGGCAGTTTTGGGCAAGTCTCACCAGGGCATCTCCTCCCAAGTGAGAATGTATGGACTTGTGGCAGTCTTGGGCAACTCTCCCCAGGGAATTTCCTCCCAATTGAGAATGTATGGATTCGTGGCAGTCTTGGGAAAGTCGCCCCAGGAGAAATCCTCCCAAGTGAGAATGTATGGACTTGTGGCAGTCTTGGACAAGTCGCCCCAGGACATCTCCTCCCAAGTGAGAATGTATGGACTTGTGGCAGTCTTGGGCAAGTCTCTCCAGGGCATCTCCTACCAAGTAAGAATGTATGGATTTGTGGCAGTTTTCGGCAAGTCTGCCCAGGGCATTTCCCAAGTGAGAATGTATGGATTTCTGGCAGTCTTGGGCAAGTCTCCCCAGGGCATCTCCTCCCAAGTTAGATTGTATGGATTTGTGGCAGTTTTGGGCAAGCCTCACCAGGACAAATCCTCCCAAGTGAGAATGTATGGACTTGTGGCAGTCTTGGACAAGTCTCTCCAGGGCATCTCCTACCAAGTGAGAATGTATGGACTTGTGGCAGTCTTGGGCAAGTCTCTCCAGGGCATTTCCCAAGTGAGAATGTATGGATTTCTGGCAGTCTCGGGCAAGTCTCCCCAGGGCATCTCCTCCCAAGTTAGATTGTATGGATTTGTGGCAGTTTTGGGCAAGTCTCACCAGGGCATATCCTCCCAAGTGAGAATGTATGGACTTGTGGCAGTCTTGGGCAACTCTCCCCAGGGAATCTCCTCCCAATTGAGAATGTATGGATTCGTGGCAGTCTTGGGAAAGTCGCCCCAGGACAAATCCTCCCAAGTGAGAATGTATGGACTTGTGGCAGTCTTGGACAAGTCTCTCCAGGGCATCTCCTACCAAGTGAGAATGTATAGACTTGTGGCAGTCTTGGGCAAGTCTCTCCAGGGCATTTCCCAAGTGAGAATGTATGGATTTCTGGCAGTCTTGGACAAGTCGCCCTAGGGCATCTCCTCCCAAGTTAGATTGTATGGATTTGTGGCAGTTTTGGGCAAGTCTCACCAGGGCATCTCCTCCTAAGTGAGAATGTATGGACTTGTGGCAGTCTTGGGCAACTCTCCCCAGGGAATCTCCTCCCAATTGAGAATGTATGGATTCGTGGCAGTCTTGGGAAAGTCGCCCCAGGACAAATCCTCCCCAGTGAGAATGTATGGACTTGTGGCAGTCTTGGACAAGTCGCCCCAGGGCATCTCCTCACAAGTTAGATTGTATGGATTTGTGGCAGTTTTGGGCAAGTCTCACCAGGGCATCTTCTCCTAAGTGAGAATGTATGGACTTGTGGCAGTCTTGGGCAACTCTCCCCAGGGAATCTCCTCCCAATTGAGAATGTATGGATTCGTGGCAGTCTTGGGAAAGTCGCCCCAGGACAAATCCTCCCAAGTGAGAATGTATGGACTTGTGGCAGTCTTGGACAAGTCTCACCAGGCCATCTCCCAAGTGAGAATGTATGGACTTGTAGCATTGTTGGGCAAGTCTCTCCAAGGCATCTCCCAAGTGAGAATGTATGGACTGTTGGCAGTCTTGAGCAAGTCGCCCCAGGACATCTCCTCCCAAGTGAGAATGTATGGATTTGTGGCAGTTTTCGGCAAGTCTGCTTAGGGCATTTCCCAAGTGAGAATGTATGGATTTGTGGCAGTTTTGGGCAAGTCTTCCCAGGGCATCTCCTCCCAAGTTAGATTGTATGGACTTGTGGCAGTCTTGGGCAACTCTCCCCAGGGAATCTCCTCCCAATTGAGAATGTATGGATTCGTGGCAGTCTTGGGAAAGTCGCCCCAGGACAAATCCACCTGAATGAGAATGTATGGACTTGTGGCAATCTTGGCTAATTCTCCCCAGGGCATCTCCTCCCAAGTGAGAATGTATGGATTCGTGGCAGTCTTGGGCAAGTCTCCCCAGGGCATCTCCTCCCAAGTGAGAATGTATTGACTTGTGGCAATCTTGGGTAAGTCTCCCCAGGGCATCTCCTCCCAAGTGAGAATGTATTGACTTGTGGCAGTCTTGGAAAGGTCGCCCCAGGGCATCTCCTCCCAATTGAGAATGTATAGATTCGTAGCAGTCTTGGGAAAGTCGCCCCAGGACAAATCCTCCCAAGTGAGATTGTATGGACTGTTGGCAGTCTTGGACAAGTCGCCCCAGGACATCTCCTCCCAAGTGAGAATGTATGGACTAGTGGCAGTCTTGGGCAAGTCTCTCCAGGGCATCTCCTACCAAGTGAGAATGTATGGATTTGTGGCAGTCTTGGGCAAGTCTCCCCAGGGCATCTCCTCTTAAGTTAGATTGTATGGATTTGTGGCAGTTTTGGGCAAGTCTCACCAGGGCATCTCCTCCCAAGTGAGAATGTATGGATTCGTGGCAGTCTTGGGAAAGTCGCCCCAGGACAAATCCTCCCAAGTGAGAATGTATGGACATGTGGCAGTCTTGGACAAGTCGCCCCAGGACATCTCCTCCCAAGTGAGAATGTATGGACTTGTGGCAGTCTTGGGCAAGTCTCTCCAGGGCATCTCCTACCAAGTGAGAATGTATGGATTTGTGGCAGTCTTGGGCAAGTCTCTCCAGGGCATCTCCACCCAAGTTAGATTGTATGGATTCGTGGCAGTCTTGGGCAAGTCTCCCCAGGGCATCTCCTCCCAAGTGAGAATGTATTGACTTGTGGCAGTCTTGGGCAAGTCTCTCCAGGGCATCTCCTACCAAGTGAGAATGTATGGATTTGTGGCAGTCTTGGGCAAGTCTCCCCAGGGCATCTCCTCTTAACTTAGATTGTATGGATTTGTGGCAGTTTTGGGCAAGTCTCACCAGGGCATCTCCTCCCAAGTGAGAATGTATGGACTTGTGGCAGTCTTGGGCAACTCTCCCCAGGGAATTTCCTCCCAATTGAGAATGTATGGATTCGTGGCAGTCTTGGGAAAGTCGCCCCAGGAGAAATCCTCCCAAGTGAGAATGTATGGACTTGTGGCAGTCTTGGACAAGTCGCCCCAGGACATCTCCTCCCAAGTGAGAATGTATGGACTTGTGGCAGTCTTGGGCAAGTCTCTCCAGGGCATCTCCTACCAAGTAAGAATGTATGGATTTGTGGCAGTTTTCGGCAAGTCTGCCCAGGGCATTTCCCAAGTGAGAATGTATGGATTTCTGGCAGTCTTGGGCAAGTCTCCCCAGGGCATCTCCTCCCAAGTTAGATTGTATGGATTTGTGGCAGTTTTGGGCAAGCCTCACCAGGACAAATCCTCCCAAGTGAGAATGTATGGACTTGTGGCAGTCTTGGACAAGTCTCTCCAGGGCATCTCCTACCAAGTGAAAATGTATGGACTTGTGGCAGTCTTGGGCAAGTCTCTCCAGGGCATTTCCCAAGTGAGAATGTATGGATTTCTGGCAGTCTCGGGCAAGTATCCCCAGGGCATCTCCTCCCAAGTTAGATTGTATGGATTTGTGGCAGTTTTGGGCAAGTCTCACCAGGGCATATCCTCCCAAGTGAGAATGTATGGACTTGTGGCAGTCTTGGGCAACTCTCCCCAGGGAATCTCCTCCCAATTGAGAATGTATGGATTCGTGGCAGTCTTGGGAAAGTCGCCCCAGGACAAATCCTCCCAAGTGAGAATGTATGGACTTGTGGCAGTCTTGGACAAGTCTCTCCAGGGCATCTCCTACCAAGTGAGAATGTATAGACTTGTGGCAGTCTTGGGCAAGTCTCTCCAGGGCATTTCCCAAGTGAGAATGTATGGATTTCTGGCAGTCTTGGACAAGTCGCCCTAGGGCATCTCCTCCCAAGTTAGATTGTATGGATTTGTGGCAGTTTTGGGCAAGTCTCACCAGGGCATCTCCTCCTAAGTGAGAATGTATGGACTTGTGGCAGTCTTGGGCAACTCTCCCCAGGGAATCTCCTCCCAATTGAGAATGTATGGATTCGTGGCAGTCTTGGGAAAGTCGCCCCAGGACAAATCCTCCCCAGTGAGAATGTATGGACTTGTGGCAGTCTTGGACAAGTCGCCCCAGGGCATCTCCTCACAAGTTAGATTGTATGGATTTGTGGCAGTTTTGGGCAAGTCTCACCAGGGCATCTCCTCCTAAGTGAGAATGTATGGACTTGTGGCAGTCTTGGGCAACTCTCCCCAGGGAATCTCCTCCCAATTGAGAATGTATGGATTCGTGGCAGTCTTGGGAAAGTCGCCCCAGGACAAATCCTCCCAAGTGAGAATGTATGGACTTGTGGCAGTCTTGGACAAGTCTCTCCAGGGCATCTCCTACCAAGTAAGAATGTATGGACTTGTGGCAGTCTTGGGCAAGTCTCTCCAGGGCATTTCCCAAGTGAGAATGTATGGATTTCTGGCAGTCTTGGGCAAGTCTCCCCAGGGCATCTCCTCCCAAGTTAGATTGTATGGATTTGTGGCAGTTTTGGGCAAGTCTCACCAGGGCATCTCCTCCCAAGTGAGAATGTATGGACTTGTGGCAGTCTTGGGCAACTCTCCCCAGGGCATCTCCTCCCAAGTGAGAATGTATTGACTTGTGGCAATCTTGGGAAAGTCGCCCCAGGACAAATCCTCCCAAGTGAGAATGTATGGACTTGTGGCAATCTTGGGTAATTCTCCCCAGGGCATCTCCTCCCAAGTGAGAATGTATGGATTCGTGGCAGTCTTGGGAAAGTCGCCCCCGGACAAATCCTCCCAAGTGAGAATGTATGGACTTGTGGCAGTCTTGGACAAGTCTCTCCAGGGCATCTCCTACCAAGTGAAAATGTATGGACTTGTGGCAGTCTTGGGCAAGTCTCTCCAGGGCATTTCCCAAGTGAGAATGTATGGATTTCTGGCAGTCTCGGGCAAGTCTCCCCAGGGCATCTCCTCCCAAGTTAGATTGTATGGATTTGTGGCAGTTTTGGGCAAGTCTCACCAGGGCATATCCTCCCAAGTGAGAATGTATGGACTTGTGGCAGTCTTGGGCAACTCTCCCCAGGGAATCTCCTCCCAATTGAGAATGTATGGATTCGTGGCAGTCTTGGGAAAGTCGCCCCAGGACAAATCCTCCCAAGTGAGAATGTATGGACTTGTGGCAGTCTTGGGCAAGTCTCTCCAGGGCATTTCCCAAGTGAGAATGTATGGATTTCTGGCAGTCTTGGGCAAGTCTCCCCAGGGCATCTCCTCCCAAGTTAGATTGTATGGATTTGTGGCAGTTTTGGGCAAGTCTCACCAGGGCATCTCCTCCCAAGTGAGAATGTATGGACTTGTGGCAGTCTTGGGCAACTCTCCCCAGGGCATCTCCTCCCAAGTGAGAATGTATTGACTTGTGGCAATCTTGGGAAAGTCGCCCCAGGACAAATCCTCCCAAGTGAGAATGTATGGACTTGTGGCAATCTTGGGCAAGTCTCCCCAGGGCATCTCCTCCCAAGTTAGATTGTATGGATTTGTGGCAGTTTTGGGCAAGCCTCACCAGGACAAATCCTCCCAAGTGAGAATGTATGGACTTGTGGCAGTCTTGGACAAGTCTCTCCAGGGCATCTCCTACCAAGTGAAAATGTATGGACTTGTGGCAGTCTTGGGCAAGTCTCTCCAGGGCATTTCCCAAGTGAGAATGTATGGATTTCTGGCAGTCTCGGGCAAGTCTCCCCAGGGCATCTCCTCCCAAGTTAGATTGTATGGATTTGTGGCAGTTTTGGGCAAGTCTCACCAGGGCATATCCTCCCAAGTGAGAATGTATGGACTTGTGGCAGTCTTGGGCAACTCTCCCCAGGGAATCTCCTCCCAATTGAGAATGTATGGATTCGTGGCAGTCTTGGGAAAGTCGCCCCAGGACAAATCCTCCCAAGTGAGAATGTATGGACTTGTGGCAGTCTTGGACAAGTCTCTCCAGGGCATCTCCTACCAAGTGAGAATGTATAGACTTGTGGCAGTCTTGGGCAAGTCTCTCCAGGGCATTTCCCAAGTGAGAATGTATGGATTTCTGGCAGTCTTGGACAAGTCGCCCTAGGGCATCTCCTCCCAAGTTAGATTGTATGGATTTGTGGCAGTTTTGGGCAAGTCTCACCAGGGCATCTCCTCCTAAGTGAGAATGTATGGACTTGTGGCAGTCTTGGGCAACTCTCCCCAGGGAATCTCCTCCCAATTGAGAATGTATGGATTCGTGGCAGTCTTGGGAAAGTCGCCCCAGGACAAATCCTCCCCAGTGAGAATGTATGGACTTGTGGCAGTCTTGGACAAGTCGCCCCAGGGCATCTCCTCACAAGTTAGATTGTATGGATTTGTGGCAGTTTTGGGCAAGTCTCACCAGGGCATCTCCTCCTAAGTGAGAATGTATGGACTTGTGGCAGTCTTGGGCAACTCTCCCCAGGGAATCTCCTCCCAATTGAGAATGTATGGATTCGTGGCAGTCTTGGGAAAGTCGCCCCAGGACAAATCCTCCCAAGTGAGAATGTATGGACTTGTGGCAGTCTTGGACAAGTCTCTCCAGGGCATCTCCTACCAAGTAAGAATGTATGGACTTGTGGCAGTCTTGGGCAAGTCTCTCCAGGGCATTTCCCAAGTGAGAATGTATGGATTTCTGGCAGTCTTGGGCAAGTCTCCCCAGGGCATCTCCTCCCAAGTTAGATTGTATGGATTTGTGGCAGTTTTGGGCAAGTCTCACCAGGGCATCTCCTCCCAAGTGAGAATGTATGGACTTGTGGCAGTCTTGGGCAACTCTCCCCAGGGCATCTCCTCCCAAGTGAGAATGTATTGACTTGTGGCAATCTTGGGAAAGTCGCCCCAGGACAAATCCTCCCAAGTGAGAATGTATGGACTTGTGGCAATCTTGGGTAATTCTCCCCAGGGCATCTCCTCCCAAGTGAGAATGTATGGATTCGTGGCAGTCTTGGGAAAGTCGCCCCCGGACAAATCCTCCCAAGTGAGAATGTATGGACTTGTGGCAGTCTTGGACAAGTCGCCCCAGGACATCTCCTCCCAAGTGAGAATGTATGGACTTGTGGCAGTCTTGGGCAAGTCTCTCCAGGGCATCTCCTACCAAGTGAGAATGTATGGATTTGTGGCAGTTTTCGGCAAGTCTGCCCAGGGCATTTCCCAAGTGAGAATGTATGGATTTCTGGCAGTCTTGGGCAAGTCTCCCCAGGGCATCTCCTCCCAAGTTAGATTGTATGGATTTGTGGCAGTTTTGGGCAAGCCTCACCAGGGCATCTTCTCCCAAGTGAGAATGTATGGACTTGTGGCAGTCTTGGGCAACTCTCCCCAGGGAATCTCCTCCTAATTGAGAATGTATGGATTCGTGGCAGTCTTGGGAAAGTCGCCCCAGGACAAATCCTCCCAAGTGAGAATGTATGGACTTGTAGAAGTCTTGGACAAGTCGCCCCAGGGCATCTCCTCACAAGTTAGATTGTATGGATTTGTGGCAGTTTTGGGCAAGTCTCACCAGGGCATCTCCTCCTAAGTGAGAATGTATGGACTTGTGGCAGTCTTGGGCAACTCTCCCCAGGGAATCTCCTCCCAATTGAGAATGTATGGATTCGTGGCAGTCTTGGGAAAGTCGCCCCAGGACAAATCCTCCCAAGTGAGAATGTATGGACTTGTGGCAGTCTTGGACAAGTCTCTCCAGGGCATCTCCTACCAAGTAAGAATGTATGGACTTGTGGCAGTCTTGGGCAAGTCTCTCCAGGGCATTTCCCAAGTGAGAATGTATGGATTTCTGGCAGTCTTGGGCAAGTCTCCCCAGGGCATCTCCTCCCAAGTTAGATTGTATGGATTTGTGGCAGTTTTGGGCAAGTCTCACCAGGGCATCTCCTCCCAAGTGAGAATGTATGGACTTGTGGCAGTCTTGGGCAACTCTCCCCAGGGCATCTCCTCCCAAGTGAGAATGTATTGACTTGTGGCAATCTTGGGAAAGTCGCCCCAGGACAAATCCTCCCAAGTGAGAATGTATGGACTTGTGGCAATCTTGGGTAATTCTCCCCAGGGCATCTCCTCCCAAGTGAGAATGTATGGATTTGTGGCAGTCTTGGGCAAGTCTCTCCAGGGCATTTCCCAAGTGAGAATGTATGGATTTCTGGCAGTCTTGGGAAAGTCGCCCCAGGACAAATCCTCCTGAATGAGAATGTATGGACTTGTGGCAATCTTGGCTAATTCTCCCCAGGGCATCTCCTCCCAAGTGAGAATGTATGGATTCGTGGCAGTCTTGGGCAAGTCTCCCCAGGGCTTCTCCTCCCAAGTGAGAATGTATTGACTTGTGGCAATCTTGGGTAAGTCTCCCCAGGGCATCTCCTCCCAAGTGAGAATGTATTGACTTGTGGCAGTCTTGGAAAAGTCGCCCCAGGGCATCTCCTCCCAATTGAGAATGTATAGATTCGTAGCAGTCTTGGGAAAGTCGCCCCAGGACAAATCCTCCCAAGTGAGATTGTATGGACTGTTGGCAGTCTTGGACAAGTCGCCCCAGGACATCTCCTCCCAAGTGAGAATGTATGGACTAGTGGCAGTCTTGGGCAAGTCTCTCCAGGGCATCTCCTACCAAGTGAGAATGTATGGATTTGTGGCAGTCTTGGGCAAGTCTCCCCAGGGCATCTCCTCTTAAGTTAGATTGTATGGATTTGTGGCAGTTTTGGGCAAGTCTCACCAGGGCATCTCCTCCCAAGTGAGAATGTATGGATTCGTGGCAGTCTTGGGAAAGTCGCCCCAGGACAAATCCTCCCAAGTGAGAATGTATGGACATGTGGCAGTCTTGGACAAGTCGCCCCAGGACATCTCCTCCCAAGTGAGAATGTATGGACTTGTGGCAGTCTTGGGCAAGTCTCTCCAGGGCATCTCCTACCAAGTGAGAATGTATGGATTTGTGGCAGTCTTGGGCAAGTCTCTCCAGGGCATCTCCACCCAAGTTAGATTGTATGGATTCGTGGCAGTCTTGGGCAAGTCTCCCCAGGGCATCTCCTCCCAAGTGAGAATGTATTGACTTGTGGCAGTCTTGGGCAAGTCTCTCCAGGGCATCTCCTACCAAGTGAGAATGTATGGATTTGTGGCAGTCTTGGGCAAGTCTCCCCAGGGCATCTCCTCTTAACTTAGATTGTATGGATTTGTGGCAGTTTTGGGCAAGTCTCACCAGGGCATCTCCTCCCAAGTGAGAATGTATGGACTTGTGGCAGTCTTGGGCAACTCTCCCCAGGGAATTTCCTCCCAATTGAGAATGTATGGATTCGTGGCAGTCTTGGGAAAGTCGCCCCAGGACAAATCCTCCCAAGTGAGAATGTATGGACTTGTGGCAGTCTTGGACAAGTCGCCCCAGGACATCTCCTCCCAAGTGAGAATGTATGGACTTGTGGCAGTCTTGGGCAAGTCTCTCCAGGGCATCTCCTACCAAGTAAGAATGTATGGATTTGTGGCAGTTTTCGGCAAGTCTGCCCAGGGCATTTCCCAAGTGAGAATGTATGGATTTCTGGCAGTCTTGGGCAAGTCTCCCCAGGGCATCTCCTCCCAAGTTAGATTGTATGGATTTGTGGCAGTTTTGGGCAAGCCTCACCAGGGCATCTTCTCCCAAGTGAGAATGTATGGACTTGTGGCAGTCTTGGGCAACTCTCCCCAGGGAATCTCCTCCTAATTGAGAATGTAAGGATTCGTGGCAGTCTTGGGAAAGTCGCCCCAGGACAAATCCTCCCAAGTGAGAATGTATGGACTTGTAGAAGTCTTGGACAAGTCGCCCCAGGGCATCTCCTCCCAAGTTAGATTGTATGGATTTGTGGCAGTTTTGGGCAAGTCTCACCAGGGCATCTCCTCCTAAGTGAGAATGTATGGACTTGTGGCAGTCTTGGGCAACTCTCCCCAGGGAATCTCCTCCCAATTGAGAATGTATGGATTCGTGGCAGTCTTCGGAAAGTCGCCCCAGGACAAATCCTCCCAAGTGAGAATGTATGGACTTGTGGCAGTCTTGGACAAGTCTCTCCAGGGCATCTCCTACCAAGTGAGAATATATGGACTTGTGGCAGTCTTGGGCAAGTCTCTCCAGGGCATTTCCCAAGTGAGAATGTATGGATTTCTGGCAGTCTCGGGCAAGTCTCCCCAGGGCATCTCCTCCCAAGTTAGATTGTATGGATTTGTGGCAGTTTTGGGCAAGTCTCACCAGGGCATATCCTCCCAAGTGAGAATGTATGGACTTGTGGCAGTCTTGGGCAACTCTCCCCAGGGAATCTCCTCCCAATTGAGAATGTATGGATTCGTGGCAGTCTTGGGAAAGTCGCCCCAGGACAAATCCTCCCAAGTGAGAATGTATGGACTTGTGGCAGTCTTGGACAAGTCTCTCCAGGGCATCTCCTACCAAGTGAGAATGTATGGACTTGTGGCAGTCTTGGGCAAGTCTCTCCAGGGCATTTCCCAAGTGAGAATGTATGGATTTCTGGCAGTCTTGGACAAGTCGCCCTAGGGCATCTCCTCCCAAGTGAGAATGTATGGACTTGTGGCAGTCTTGGGCAACTCTCCCCAGGGAATCTCCTCCCAATTGAGAATGTATGGATTCGTGGCAGTCTTGGGAAAGTCGCCCCAGGACAAATCCTCCCAAGTGAGAATGTATGGACTTGTGGCAGTCTTGGACAAGTCTCTCCAGGGCATCTCCTACCAAGTGAGAATGTATAGACTTGTGGCAGTCTTGGGCAAGTCTCTCCAGGGCATTTCCCAAGTGAGAATGTATGGATTTCTGGCAGTCTTGGACAAGTCGCCCTAGGGCATCTCCTCCCAAGTTAGATTGTATGGATTTGTGGCAGTTTTGGGCAAGTCTCACCAGGGCATCTCCTCCTAAGTGAGAATGTATGGACTTGTGGCAGTCTTGGGCAACTCTCCCCAGGGAATCTCCTCCCAATTGAGAATGTATGGATTCGTGGCAGTCTTGGGAAAGTCGCCCCAGGACAAATCCTCCCCAGTGAGAATGTATGGACTTGTGGCAGTCTTGGACAAGTCTCTCCAGGGCATCTCCTACCAAGTGAGAATGTATGGACTTGTGGCAGTCTTGGGCAAGTCTCTACAGGGCATTTCCCAAGTGAGAATGTATGGATTTCTGGCAGTCTTGGGCAAGTCTCCCCAGGGCATCTCCTCCCAAGTTAGATTGTATGGATTTGTGGCAGTTTTAGGCAAGTCTCACCAGGGCATCTCCTCCTAAGTGAGAATGTATGGACTTGTGGCAGTCTTGGGCAACTCTCCCCAGGGAATCTCCTCCCAATTGAGAATGTATGGATTCGTGGCAGTCTTGGGAAAGTCGCCCCAGGACAAATCCTCCCCAGTGAGAATGTATGGACTTGTGGCAGTCTTGGACAAGTCTCTCCAGGGCATCTCCTCCCAAGTGAGAATGTATTGACTTGTGGCAGTCTTGGAAAAGTCGCCCCAGGGCATCTCCTCCCAATTGAGAATGTATAGATTCGTAGCAGTCTTGGGAAAGTCGCCCCAGGACAAATCCTCCCAAGTGAGATTGTATGGACTTGTGGCAGTCTTGGGCAAGTCTCTCCAGGGCATCTCCTACCAAGTGAGAATGTATAGATTTGTGGCAGTCTTGGGCAAGTCTCCCCAGGGCATCTCCTCTTAAGTTAGATTGTATGGATTTGTGGCAGTTTTGGGCAAGTCTCACCAGGGCATCTCCTCCCAAGTGAGAATGTATGGATTCGTGGCAGTCTTGGGAAAGTCGCCCCAGGACAAATCCTCCCAAGTGAGAATGTATGGACATGTGGCAGTCTTGGACAAGTCGCCCCAGGACATCTCCTCCCAAGTGAGAATGTATGGACTTGTGGCAGTCTTGGGCAAGTCTCTCCAGGGCATCTCCTACCAAGTGAGAATGTATGGATTTGTGGCAGTCTTGGGCAAGTCTCCCCAGGGCATCTCCACCCAAGTTAGATTGTATGGATTTGTGGCAGTTTTGGGCAAGTCTCACCAGGACATCTCCTCCCAAGTGAGAATGTATGGATTTGTGGCAGTTTTCGGCAAGTCTGCTTAGGGCATTTCCCAAGTGAGAATGTATGGATTTGTGGCAGTTTTGGGCAAGTCTTCCCAGGGCATCTCCTCCCAAGTTAGATTGTATGGACTTGTGGCAGTCTTGGGCAACTCTCCCCAGGGAATCTCCTCCCAATTGAGAATGTATGGATTCGTGGCAGTCTTGGGAAAGTCGCCCCAGGACAAATCCACCTGAATGAGAATGTATGGACTTGTGGCAATCTTGGCTAATTCTCCCCAGGGCATCTCCTCCCAAGTGAGAATGTATGGATTCGTGGCAGTCTTGGGCAAGTCTCCCCAGGGCATCTCCTCCCAAGTGAGAATGTATTGACTTGTGGCAATCTTGGGTAAGTCTCCCCAGGGCATCTCCTCCCAAGTGAGAATGTATTGACTTGTGGCAGTCTTGGAAAGGTCGCCCCAGGGCATCTCCTCCCAATTGAGAATGTATAGATTCGTAGCAGTCTTGGGAAAGTCGCCCCAGGACAAATCCTCCCAAGTGAGATTGTATGGACTGTTGGCAGTCTTGGACAAGTCGCCCCAGGACATCTCCTCCCAAGTGAGAATGTATGGACTAGTGGCAGTCTTGGGCAAGTCTCTCCAGGGCATCTCCTACCAAGTGAGAATGTATGGATTTGTGGCAGTCTTGGGCAAGTCTCCCCAGGGCATCTCCTCTTAAGTTAGATTGTATGGATTTGTGGCAGTTTTGGGCAAGTCTCACCAGGGCATCTCCTCCCAAGTGAGAATGTATGGATTCGTGGCAGTCTTGGGAAAGTCGCCCCAGGACAAATCCTCCCAAGTGAGAATGTATGGACATGTGGCAGTCTTGGACAAGTCGCCCCAGGACATCTCCTCCCAAGTGAGAATGTATGGACTTGTGGCAGTCTTGGGCAAGTCTCTCCAGGGCATCTCCTACCAAGTGAGAATGTATGGATTTGTGGCAGTCTTGGGCAAGTCTCTCCAGGGCATCTCCACCCAAGTTAGATTGTATGGATTCGTGGCAGTCTTGGGCAAGTCTCCCCAGGGCATCTCCTCCCAAGTGAGAATGTATTGACTTGTGGCAGTCTTGGGCAAGTCTCTCCAGGGCATCTCCTACCAAGTGAGAATGTATGGATTTGTGGCAGTCTTGGGCAAGTCTCCCCAGGGCATCTCCTCTTAACTTAGATTGTATGGATTTGTGGCAGTTTTGGGCAAGTCTCACCAGGGCATCTCCTCCCAAGTGAGAATGTATGGACTTGTGGCAGTCTTGGGCAACTCTCCCTAGGGAATTTCCTCCCAATTGAGAATGTATGGATTCGTGGCAGTCTTGGGAAAGTCGCCCCAGGAGAAATCCTCCCAAGTGAGAATGTATGGACTTGTGGCAGTCTTGGACAAGTCGCCCCAGGACATCTCCTCCCAAGTGAGAATGTATGGACTTGTGGCAGTCTTGGGCAAGTCTCTCCAGGGCATCTCCTACCAAGTAAGAATGTATGGATTTGTGGCAGTTTTCGGCAAGTCTGCCCAGGGCATTTCCCAAGTGAGAATGTATGGATTTCTGGCAGTCTTGGGCAAGTCTCCCCAGGGCATCTCCTCCCAAGTTAGATTGTATGGATTTGTGGCAGTTTTGGGCAAGCCTCACCAGGACAAATCCTCCCAAGTGAGAATGTATGGACTTGTGGCAGTCTTGGACAAGTCTCTCCAGGGCATCTCCTACCAAGTGAGAATGTATGGACTTGTGGCAGTCTTGGGCAAGTCTCTCCAGGGCATTTCCCAAGTGAGAATGTATGGATTTCTGGCAGTCTCGGGCAAGTCTCCCCAGGGCATCTCCTCCCAAGTTAGATTGTATGGATTTGTGGCAGTTTTGGGCAAGTCTCACCAGGGCATATCCTCCCAAGTGAGAATGTATGGACTTGTGGCAGTCTTGGGCAACTCTCCCCAGGGAATCTCCTCCCAATTGAGAATGTATGGATTCGTGGCAGTCTTGGGAAAGTCGCCCCAGGACAAATCCTCCCAAGTGAGAATGTATGGACTTGTGGCAGTCTTGGACAAGTCTCTCCAGGGCATCTCCTACCAAGTGAGAATGTATAGACTTGTGGCAGTCTTGGGCAAGTCTCTCCAGGGCATTTCCCAAGTGAGAATGTATGGATTTCTGGCAGTCTTGGACAAGTCGCCCTAGGGCATCTCCTCCCAAGTTAGATTGTATGGATTTGTGGCAGTTTTGGGCAAGTCTCACCAGGGCATCTCCTCCTAAGTGAGAATGTATGGACTTGTGGCAGTCTTGGGCAACTCTCCCCAGGGAATCTCCTCCCAATTGAGAATGTATGGATTCGTGGCAGTCTTGGGAAAGTCGCCCCAGGACAAATCCTCCCCAGTGAGAATGTATGGACTTGTGGCAGTCTTGGACAAGTCTCTCCAGGGCATCTCCTACCAAGTGAGAATGTATGGACTTGTGGCAGTCTTGGGCAAGTCTCTACAGGGCATTTCCCAAGTGAGAATGTATGGATTTCTGGCAGTCTTGGGCAAGTCTCCCCAGGGCATCTCCTCCCAAGTTAGATTGTATGGATTTGTGGCAGTTTTAGGCAAGTCTCACCAGGGCATCTCCTCCTAAGTGAGAATGTATGGACTTGTGGCAGTCTTGGGCAACTCTCCCCAGGGAATCTCCTCCCAATTGAGAATGTATGGATTCGTGGCAGTCTTGGGAAAGTCGCCCCAGGACAAATCCTCCCCAGTGAGAATGTATGGACTTGTGGCAGTCTTGGACAAGTCTCTCCAGGGCATCTCCTCCCAAGTGAGAATGTATTGACTTGTGGCAGTCTTGGAAAAGTCGCCCCAGGGCATCTCCTCCCAATTGAGAATGTATAGATTCGTAGCAGTCTTGGGAAAGTCGCCCCAGGACAAATCCTCCCAAGTGAGATTGTATGGACTTGTGGCAGTCTTGGGCAAGTCTCTCCAGGGCATCTCCTACCAAGTGAGAATGTATAGATTTGTGGCAGTCTTGGGCAAGTCTCCCCAGGGCATCTCCTCTTAAGTTAGATTGTATGGATTTGTGGCAGTTTTGGGCAAGTCTCACCAGGGCATCTCCTCCCAAGTGAGAATGTATGGATTCGTGGCAGTCTTGGGAAAGTCGCCCCAGGACAAATCCTCCCAAGTGAGAATGTATGGACATGTGGCAGTCTTGGACAAGTCGCCCCAGGACATCTCCTCCCAAGTGAGAATGTATGGACTTGTGGCAGTCTTGGGCAAGTCTCTCCAGGGCATCTCCTACCAAGTGAGAATGTATGGATTTGTGGCAGTCTTGGGCAAGTCTCCCCAGGGCATCTCCACCCAAGTTAGATTGTATGGATTTGTGGCAGTTTTGGGCAAGTCTCACCAGGGCATCTCCTCCCAAGTGAGAATGTATGGACTTGTGGCAGTCTTGGGCAACTCTCCCCAGGGAATTTCCTCCCAATTAAGAATGTATGGATTCGTGGCAGTCTTGGGAAAGTCGCCCCCGGACAAATCCTCCCAAGTGAGAATGTATGGACTTGTGGCAGTCTTGGACAAGTCGCCCCAGGACATCTCCTCCCAAGTGAGAATGTATGGACTTGTGGCAGTCTTGGGCAAGTCTCTCCAGGGCATCTCCTACCAAGTGAGAATGTATGGATTTGTGGCAGTTTTCGGCAAGTCTGCCCAGGGCATTTCCCAAGTGAGAATGTATGGATTTCTGGCAGTCTTGGGCAAGTCTCCCCAGGGCATCTCCTCCCAAGTTAGATTGTATGGATTTGTGGCAGTTTTGGGCAAGCCTCACCAGGGCATCTTCTCCCAAGTGAGAATGTATGGACTTGTGGCAGTCTTGGGCAACTCTCCCCAGGGAATCTCCTCCTAATTGAGAATGTATGGATTCGTGGCAGTCTTGGGAAAGTCGCCCCAGGACAAATCCTCCCAAGTGAGAATGTATGGACTTGTAGAAGTCTTGGACAAGTCGCCCCAGGGCATCTCCTCACAAGTTAGATTGTATGGATTTGTGGCAGTTTTGGGCAAGTCTCACCAGGGCATCTCCTCCTAAGTGAGAATGTATGGACTTGTGGCAGTCTTGGGCAACTCTCCCCAGGGAATCTCCTCCCAATTGAGAATGTATGGATTCGTGGCAGTCTTGGGAAAGTCGCCCCAGGACAAATCCTCCCAAGTGAGAATGTATGGACTTGTGGCAGTCTTGGACAAGTCTCTCCAGGGCATCTCCTACCAAGTAAGAATGTATGGACTTGTGGCAGTCTTGGGCAAGTCTCTCCAGGGCATTTCCCAAGTGAGAATGTATGGATTTCTGGCAGTCTTGGGCAAGTCTCCCCAGGGCATCTCCTCCCAAGTTAGATTGTATGGATTTGTGGCAGTTTTGGGCAAGTCTCACCAGGGCATCTCCTCCCAAGTGAGAATGTATGGACTTGTGGCAGTCTTGGGCAACTCTCCCCAGGGCATCTCCTCCCAAGTGAGAATGTATTGACTTGTGGCAATCTTGGGAAAGTCGCCCCAGGACAAATCCTCCCAAGTGAGAATGTATGGACTTGTGGCAATCTTGGGTAATTCTCCCCAGGGCATCTCCTCCCAAGTGAGAATGTATGGATTTGTGGCAGTCTTGGGCAAGTCTCTCCAGGGCATTTCCCAAGTGAGAATGTATGGATTTCTGGCAGTCTTGGGTAAGTCTCCCCAGGGCATCTCCTCCCAAGTGAGAATGTATGGACTTGTGGCAGTCTTTGGCAACTCTCCCCAGGGCATCTCCTCCCAAGTGAGAATGTATTGACTTGTGGCAATCTTGGGAAAGTCGCCCCAGGACAAATCCTCCCAAGTGAGAATGTATGGACTTGTGGCAATCTTGGGTAATTCTCCCCAGGGCATCTCCTCCCAAGTGAGAATGTATGGATTCGTGGCAGTCTTGGGCAAGTCTCCCCAGGGCATCTCCTCCCAAGTGAGAATGTATTGACTTGTGGCAATCTTGGGTAAGTCTCCCCAGGGCATCTCCTCCCAAGTGAGAATGTATTGACTTGTGGCAGTCTTGGAAAAGTCGCCCAAGGGCATCTCCTCCCAATTGAGAATGTATGGATTCGTAGCAGTCTTGGGAAAGTCGCCCCAGGACATCTCCTCCCAAGTGAGAATGTATGGATTTGTGGCAGTTTTCGGCAAGTCTGCTTAGGGCATTTCCCAAGTGAGAATGTATGGATTTGTGGCAGTCTTGGGCAAGTCTCCCCAGGGCATCTCCTCCCAAGTTAGATTGTATGGACTTGTGGCAGTCTTGGGCAACTCTCCCCAGGGAATCTCCTCCCAATTGAGAATGTATGGATTCGTGGCAGTCTTGGGAAAGTCGCCCCAGGACAAATCCTCCCAAGTGAGAATGTATGGACTTGTGGCAGTCTTGGACAAGTCTCTCCAGGGCATCTCCTACCAAGTGAGAATGTATAGACTTGTGGCAGTCTTGGGCAAGTCTCTCCAGGGCATTTCCCAAGTGAGAATGTATGGATTTCTGGCAGTCTTGGACAAGTCGCCCTAGGGCATCTCCTCCCAAGTTAGATTGTATGGATTTGTGGCAGTTTTGGGCAAGTCTCACCAGGGCATCTCCTCCTAAGTGAGAATGTATGGACTTGTGGCAGTCTTGGGCAACTCTCCCCAGGGAATCTCCTCCCAATTGAGAATGTATGGATTCGTGGCAGTCTTGGGAAAGTCGCCCCAGGACAAATCCTCCCCAGTGAGAATGTATGGACTTGTGGCAGTCTTGGGCAACTCTCCCTAGGGAATTTCCTCCCAATTGAGAATGTATGGATTCGTGGCAGTCTTGGGAAAGTCGCCCCAGGAGAAATCCTCCCAAGTGAGAATGTATGGACTTGTGGCAGTCTTGGACAAGTCGCCCCAGGACATCTCCTCCCAAGTGAGAATGTATGGACTTGTGGCAGTCTTGGGCAAGTCTCTCCAGGGCATCTCCTACCAAGTAAGAATGTATGGATTTGTGGCAGTTTTCGGCAAGTCTGCCCAGGGCATTTCCCAAGTGAGAATGTATGGATTTCTGGCAGTCTTGGGCAAGTCTCCCCAGGGCATCTCCTCCCAAGTTAGATTGTATGGATTTGTGGCAGTTTTGGGCAAGCCTCACCAGGACAAATCCTCCCAAGTGAGAATGTATGGACTTGTGGCAGTCTTGGACAAGTCTCTCCAGGGCATCTCCTACCAAGTGAGAATGTATGGACTTGTGGCAGTCTTGGGCAAGTCTCTCCAGGGCATTTCCCAAGTGAGAATGTATGGATTTCTGGCAGTCTCGGGCAAGTCTCCCCAGGGCATCTCCTCCCAAGTTAGATTGTATGGATTTGTGGCAGTTTTGGGCAAGTCTCACCAGGGCATATCCTCCCAAGTGAGAATGTATGGACTTGTGGCAGTCTTGGGCAACTCTCCCCAGGGAATCTCCTCCCAATTGAGAATGTATGGATTCGTGGCAGTCTTGGGAAAGTCGCCCCAGGACAAATCCTCCCAAGTGAGAATGTATGGACTTGTGGCAGTCTTGGACAAGTCTCTCCAGGGCATCTCCTACCAAGTGAGAATGTATAGACTTGTGGCAGTCTTGGGCAAGTCTCTCCAGGGCATTTCCCAAGTGAGAATGTATGGATTTCTGGCAGTCTTGGACAAGTCGCCCTAGGGCATCTCCTCCCAAGTTAGATTGTATGGATTTGTGGCAGTTTTGGGCAAGTCTCACCAGGGCATCTCCTCCTAAGTGAGAATGTATGGACTTGTGGCAGTCTTGGGCAACTCTCCCCAGGGAATCTCCTCCCAATTGAGAATGTATGGATTCGTGGCAGTCTTGGGAAAGTCGCCCCAGGACAAATCCTCCCCAGTGAGAATGTATGGACTTGTGGCAGTCTTGGACAAGTCTCTCCAGGGCATCTCCTACCAAGTGAGAATGTATGGACTTGTGGCAGTCTTGGGCAAGTCTCTACAGGGCATTTCCCAAGTGAGAATGTATGGATTTCTGGCAGTCTTGGGCAAGTCTCCCCAGGGCATCTCCTCCCAAGTTAGATTGTATGGATTTGTGGCAGTTTTAGGCAAGTCTCACCAGGGCATCTCCTCCTAAGTGAGAATGTATGGACTTGTGGCAGTCTTGGGCAACTCTCCCCAGGGAATCTCCTCCCAATTGAGAATGTATGGATTCGTGGCAGTCTTGGGAAAGTCGCCCCAGGACAAATCCTCCCCAGTGAGAATGTATGGACTTGTGGCAGTCTTGGACAAGTCTCTCCAGGGCATCTCCTCCCAAGTGAGAATGTATTGACTTGTGGCAGTCTTGGAAAAGTCGCCCCAGGGCATCTCCTCCCAATTGAGAATGTATAGATTCGTAGCAGTCTTGGGAAAGTCGCCCCAGGACAAATCCTCCCAAGTGAGATTGTATGGACTTGTGGCAGTCTTGGGCAAGTCTCTCCAGGGCATCTCCTACCAAGTGAGAATGTATAGATTTGTGGCAGTCTTGGGCAAGTCTCCCCAGGGCATCTCCTCTTAAGTTAGATTGTATGGATTTGTGGCAGTTTTGGGCAAGTCTCACCAGGGCATCTCCTCCCAAGTGAGAATGTATGGATTCGTGGCAGTCTTGGGAAAGTCGCCCCAGGACAAATCCTCCCAAGTGAGAATGTATGGACATGTGGCAGTCTTGGACAAGTCGCCCCAGGACATCTCCTCCCAAGTGAGAATGTATGGACTTGTGGCAGTCTTGGGCAAGTCTCTCCAGGGCATCTCCTACCAAGTGAGAATGTATGGATTTGTGGCAGTCTTGGGCAAGTCTCCCCAGGGCATCTCCACCCAAGTTAGATTGTATGGATTTGTGGCAGTTTTGGGCAAGTCTCACCAGGGCATCTCCTCCCAAGTGAGAATGTATGGACTTGTGGCAGTCTTGGGCAACTCTCCCCAGGGAATTTCCTCCCAATTAAGAATGTATGGATTCGTGGCAGTCTTGGGAAAGTCGCCCCCGGACAAATCCTCCCAAGTGAGAATGTATGGACTTGTGGCAGTCTTGGACAAGTCGCCCCAGGACATCTCCTCCCAAGTGAGAATGTATGGACTTGTGGCAGTCTTGGGCAAGTCTCTCCAGGGCATCTCCTACCAAGTGAGAATGTATGGATTTGTGGCAGTTTTCGGCAAGTCTGCCCAGGGCATTTCCCAAGTGAGAATGTATGGATTTCTGGCAGTCTTGGGCAAGTCTCCCCAGGGCATCTCCTCCCAAGTTAGATTGTATGGATTTGTGGCAGTTTTGGGCAAGCCTCACCAGGGCATCTTCTCCCAAGTGAGAATGTATGGACTTGTGGCAGTCTTGGGCAACTCTCCCCAGGGAATCTCCTCCTAATTGAGAATGTATGGATTCGTGGCAGTCTTGGGAAAGTCGCCCCAGGACAAATCCTCCCAAGTGAGAATGTATGGACTTGTAGAAGTCTTGGACAAGTCGCCCCAGGGCATCTCCTCACAAGTTAGATTGTATGGATTTGTGGCAGTTTTGGGCAAGTCTCACCAGGGCATCTCCTCCTAAGTGAGAATGTATGGACTTGTGGCAGTCTTGGGCAACTCTCCCCAGGGAATCTCCTCCCAATTGAGAATGTATGGATTCGTGGCAGTCTTGGGAAAGTCGCCCCAGGACAAATCCTCCCAAGTGAGAATGTATGGACTTGTGGCAGTCTTGGACAAGTCTCTCCAGGGCATCTCCTACCAAGTAAGAATGTATGGACTTGTGGCAGTCTTGGGCAAGTCTCTCCAGGGCATTTCCCAAGTGAGAATGTATGGATTTCTGGCAGTCTTGGGCAAGTCTCCCCAGGGCATCTCCTCCCAAGTTAGATTGTATGGATTTGTGGCAGTTTTGGGCAAGTCTCACCAGGGCATCTCCTCCCAAGTGAGAATGTATGGACTTGTGGCAGTCTTGGGCAACTCTCCCCAGGGCATCTCCTCCCAAGTGAGAATGTATTGACTTGTGGCAATCTTGGGAAAGTCGCCCCAGGACAAATCCTCCCAAGTGAGAATGTATGGACTTGTGGCAATCTTGGGTAATTCTCCCCAGGGCATCTCCTCCCAAGTGAGAATGTATGGATTTGTGGCAGTCTTGGGCAAGTCTCTCCAGGGCATTTCCCAAGTGAGAATGTATGGATTTCTGGCAGTCTTGGGTAAGTCTCCCCAGGGCATCTCCTCCCAAGTGAGAATGTATGGACTTGTGGCAGTCTTTGGCAACTCTCCCCAGGGCATCTCCTCCCAAGTGAGAATGTATTGACTTGTGGCAATCTTGGGAAAGTCGCCCCAGGACAAATCCTCCCAAGTGAGAATGTATGGACTTGTGGCAATCTTGGGTAATTCTCCCCAGGGCATCTCCTCCCAAGTGAGAATGTATGGATTCGTGGCAGTCTTGGGCAAGTCTCCCCAGGGCATCTCCTCCCAAGTGAGAATGTATTGACTTGTGGCAATCTTGGGTAAGTCTCCCCAGGGCATCTCCTCCCAAGTGAGAATGTATTGACTTGTGGCAGTCTTGGAAAAGTCGCCCAAGGGCATCTCCTCCCAATTGAGAATGTATGGATTCGTAGCAGTCTTGGGAAAGTCGCCCCAGGACATCTCCTCCCAAGTGAGAATGTATGGATTTGTGGCAGTTTTCGGCAAGTCTGCTTAGGGCATTTCCCAAGTGAGAATGTATGGATTTGTGGCAGTCTTGGGCAAGTCTCCCCAGGGCATCTCCTCCCAAGTTAGATTGTATGGACTTGTGGCAGTCTTGGGCAACTCTCCCCAGGGAATCTCCTCCCAATTGAGAATGTATGGATTCGTGGCAGTCTTGGGAAAGTCGCCCCAGGACAAATCCTCCCGAATGAGAATGTCTGGACTTGTGGCAATCTTGGGTAATTCTCCCCAGGGCATCTCCTCCCAAGTGAGAATGTATGGATTCGTGGCAGTCTTGGGCAAGTCTCCCCAGGGCATCTCCTCCCAAGTAAGAATGTATTGACTTGTGGCAATCTTGGGTAAGTCTCTCCAGGGCATCTCCTCCCAAGTGAGAATGTATTGACTTGTGGCAGTCTTGGAAAAGTCGCCCCAGGGCATCTCCTCCCAATTGAGAATGTATGGATTCGTAGCAGTCTTGGGAAAGTCGCCCCAGGACAAATCCTCCCAAGTGAGATTGTATGGACTGTTAGCAGTCTTGGACAAGTCGCCCCAGGACATCTCCTCCCAAGTGAGAATGTATGGACTTGTGGCAGTCTTGGGCAAGTCTCCCCAGGGCATCTCCACCCAAGTTAGATTGTATGGATTTGTGGCAGTTTTGGGCAAGTCTCACCAGGGCATCTCCTCCCAAGTGAGAATGTATGGACTTGTGGCAGTCTTGGGCAACTCTCCCCAGGGAATTTCCTCCCAATTGAGAATGTATGGATTCGTGGCAGTCTTGGGAAAGTCGCCCCAGGACAAATCCTCCCAAGTGAGAATGTATGGACTTGTGGCAGTCTTGGACAAGTCGCCCCAGGACATCTCCTCCCAAGTGAGAATGTATGGACTTGTGGAAGTCTTGGGCAAGTCTCTCCAGGGCATCTCCTACCAAGTGAGAATGTATGGATTTGTGGCAGTTTTCGTCAAGTCTGCCCAGGGCATTTCCCAAGTGAGAATGTATGGATTTCTGGCAGTCTTGGGCAAGTCTCCCCAGGGCATCTCCTCCCAAGTTAGATTGTATGGATTTGTGGCAGTTTTGAGCAAGCCTCACCAGGGCATCTTCTCCCAAGTGAGAATGTATGGACTTGTGGCAGTCTTGGGCAACTCTCCCCAGGGAATCTCCTCCTAATTGAGAATGTATGGATTCGTGGCAGTCTTGGGAAAGTCGCCCCAGGACAAATCCTCCCAAGTGAGAATGTATGGACTTGTAGAAGTCTTGGACAAGTCGCCCCAGGGCATCTCCTCACAAGTTAGATTGTATGGATTTGTGGCAGTTTTGGGCAAGTCTCACCAGGGCATCTCCTCCTAAGTGAGAATGTATGGACTTGTGGCAGTCTTGGGCAACTCTCCCCAGGGAATCTCCTCCCAATTAAAAATGTATGGATTCGTGGCAGTCTTGGGAAAGTCGCCCCAGGACAAATCCTCCCAAGTGAGAATGTATGGACTTGTGGCAGTCTTGGACAAGTCTCTCCAGGGCATCTCCTACCAAGTGAGAATGTATGGACTTGTGGCAGTCTTGGGCAAGTCTCTCCAGGGCGTTTCCCAAGTGAGAATGTATGGATTTCTGGTAGTCTTGGACAAGTCGCCCCAGGGCATCTCCTCCCAAGTTAGATTGTATGGATTTGTGGCAGTTTTGGGCAAGTCTCACCAGGGCATCTCCTCCTAAGTGAGAATGTATGGACTTGTGGCAGTCTTGGGCAACTCTCCCCAGGGAATCTCCTCCCAATTGAGAATGTATGGATTCGTGGCAGTCTTGGGAAAGTCGCCCCAGGACAAATCCTCCCCAGTGAGAATGTATGGACTTGTGGCAGTCTTGGACAAGTCTCTCCAGGGCATCTCCTACCAAGTGAGAATGTATGGACTTGTGGCAGTCTTGGGCAAGTCTCTACAGGGCATTTCCCAAGTGAGAATGTATGGATTTCTGGCAGTCTTGGGCAAGTCTCCCCAGGGCATCTCCTCCCAAGTTAGATTGTATGGATTTGTGGCAGTTTTAGGCAAGTCTCACCAGGGCATATCCTCCCAAGTGAGAATGTATGGACTTGTGGCAGTCTTGGGCAACTCTCCCCAGGGAATCTCCTCCCAATTGAGAATGTATGGATTCGTGGCAGTCTTGGGAAAGTCGCCCCAGGACAAATCCTCCCAAGTGAGAATGTATGGACTTGTAGAAGTCTTGGACAAGTCGCCCCAGGGCATCTCCTCCCAAGTTAGATTGTATGGATTTGTGGCAGTTTTGGGCAAGTCTCACCAGGGCATCTCCTCCCAAGTGAGAATGTATGGACTTGTGGCAGTCTTGGGCAACTCTCCCCAGGGCATCTCCTCCCAAGTGAGAATGTATTGACTTGTGGCAATCTTGGGAAAGTCGCCCCAGGACAAATCCTCCCAAGTGATAATGTATGGACTTGTGGCAATCTTGGGTAATTCTCCCCAGGGCATCTCCTCCCAAGTGAGAATGTATGGATTTGTGGCAGTCTTGGGCAAGTCTCTCCAGGGCATTTCCCAAGTGAGAATGTATGGATTTCTGGCAGTCTTGGGTAAGTCTCCCCAGGGCATCTCCTCCCAAGTGAGAATGTATGGACTTGTGGCAGTCTTGGGCAACTCTCCCCAGGGCATCTCCTCCCAAGTGAGAATGTATTGACTTGTGGCAATCTTGGGAAAGTCGCCCCAGGACAAATCCTCCCAAGTGAGAATGTATGGACTTGTGGCAATCTTGGGTAATTCTCCCCAGGGCATCTCCTCCCAAGTGAGAATGTATGGATTCGTGGCAGTCTTGGGCAAGTCTCCCCAGGGCATCTCCTCCCAAGTGAGAATGTATTGACTTGTGGCAATCTTGGGTAAGTCTCCCCAGGGCATCTCCTCCCAAGTGAGAATGTATTGACTTGTGGCAGTCTTGGAAAAGTCGCCCCAGGGCATCTCCTCCCAATTGAGAATGTATGGATTCGTAGCAGTCTTGGGAAAGTCGCCCCAGGACATCTCCTCCCAAGTGAGAATGTATGGATTTGTGGCAGTTTTCGGCAAGTCTGCTTAGGGCATTTCCCATGTGAGAATGTATGGATTTGTGGCAGTCTTGGGAAAGTCGCCCCAGGACAAATCCTCCCAAGTGAGATTGTATGGACTGTTAGCAGTCTTGGACAAGTCGTCCCAGGACATCTCCTCCCAAGTGAGAATGTATGGACTTGTGGCAGTCTTGGGCAAGTCTCTCCAGGGCATCTCCTACCAAGTGAGAATGTTTGGATTTGTGGCAGTCTTGGGCAAGTCTCCCCAGGGCATCTCCTCTTAAGTTAGGTTGTATGGATTTGTGGCAGTTTTGGGCAAGTCTCACCAGGGCATCTTCTCCCAAGTGAGAATGTATGGACTTGTGGCAGTCTTGGGCAACTCTCCCCAGGGAATCTCCTCCCAATTGAGAATGTATGGATTCGTGGCAGTCTTGGGAAAGTCGCCCCAGGACAAATCCTCCCAAGTGAGAATGTATTGGGATTGTAGAAGTCTTGGACAAGGCGCCCCAGGACATCTCCTCCCAAGTGAGAATGTATGGACTTGTGGCAGTCTTGGGCAAGTCTCTCTAGGGCATCTCCTACCAAGTGAGAATGTATGGATTTGTGGCAGTTTTCGGCAAGTCTGCCCAGGGCATTTCCCAAGTGAGAATGTATGGATTTCTGGCAGTCTTGGGCAAGTCTCCCCAGGGCATCTCCTCCCAAGTTAGATTGTATGGATTTGTGGCAGTTTTGGGCAAGTCTCACCAGGGCATCTCCTCCCAAGTGAGAATGTATGGACTTGTGGCAGTCTTGGGCAACTCTCCCCAGGGAATCTCCTCCCAATTGAGAATGTATGGATTCGTGGCAGTCTTGGGAAAGTCGCCCCAGGACAAATCCTCCCAAGTGAGAATGTATGGACTTGTGGCAGTCTTGGACAAGTCTCTCCAGGGCATTTCCTACCAAGTGAGAATGTATGGACTTGTGGCAGTCTTGGGCAAGTCTCTCCAGGGCATTTCCCAAGTGAGAATGTATGGATTTCTGGCAGTCTTGGGCAAGTCTCCCCAGGGCATCTCCTCCCAAGTTAGATTGTATGGATTTGTGGCAGTTTTGGGCAAGTCTCACCAGGGCATCTCCTCCCAAGTGAGAATGTATAGACTTGTGGCAGTCTTGGGCAACTCTCCCCAGGGAATCTCCTCCCAATTGAGAATGTATGGATTCGTGGCAGTCTTGGGAAAGTCGCCCCAGGACAAATCCTCCCAAGTGAGAATGTATGGACTTGTAGAAGTCTTGGACAAGTCGCCCCAGGGCATCTCCTCCCAAGTTAGATTGTATGGATTTGTGGCAGTTTTGGGCAAGTCTCACCAGGGCATCTCCTCCCAAGTGAGAATGTATGGACTTGTGGCAGTCTTGGGCAACTCTCCCCAGGGAATCTCCTCCCAATTGAGAATGTATGGATTCGTGGCAGTCTTGGGAAAGTCGCCCCAGGACAAATCCTCCCAAGTGAGAATGTATGGACTTGTAGAAGTCTTGGACAAGTCGCCCCAGGGCATCTCCTCCCAAGTTAGATTGTATGGATTTGTGGCAGTTTTGGGCAAGTCTCACCAGGGCATCTCCTCCCAAGTGAGAATGTATGGACTTGTGGCAGTCTTGGGCAACTCTCCCCAGGGAATCTCCTCCCAATTGAGAATGTATGGATTCGTGGCAGTCTTGGGAAAGTCGCCCCAGGACAAATCCTCCCAAGTGAGAATGTATGGACTTGTGGCAGTCTTGGACAAGTCTCTCCAGGGCATTTCCCAAGTGAGAATGTATGGACTTGTGGCAGTCTTGGGCAAGTCTCTCCAGGGCATTTTCCAAGTGAGAATGTATGGATTTCTGGCAGTCTTGGGCAAGTCTCCCCAGAGCATCTCCTCCCAAGTTAGATTGTATGGATTTGTGGCAGTTTTGGGCAAGTCTCACCAGGGCATCTCCTCCCAAGTGAGAATGTATGGACTTGTGGCAGTCTTGGGCAACTCTGCCCAGGGAATCTCCCCCCAATTGAGAATGTATGGATTCGTGGCAGTCTTGGGAAAGACGCCCCAGGACAAATCCTCCCAAGTGAGAATGTATGGACTTGTAGAAGTCTTGGACAAGTCGCCCCAGGGCATCTCCTCCCAAGTTAGATTGTATGGATTTGTGGCAGTTTTGGGCAAGTCTCACCAGGGCATCTCCTCCCAAGTGAGAATGTATGGACTTGTGGCAGTCTTGGGCAACTCTCCCCAGGGAATCTCCTCCCAATTGAGAATGTATGGATTCGTGGCAGTCTTGGGAAAGTCGCCCCAGGACAAATCCTCCCAAGTGAGAATGTATGGACTTGTAGAAGTCTTGGACAAGTCTCCCCAGGGCATCTCCTCTTAAGTTAGATTGTATGGATTTATGGCAGTTTTGGGCAAGTCTCACCAGGGCATCTCCTCCCAAGTGAGAATGTATGGATTTGTGGCAGTCTTGGGCAACTCTCCCCAGGGAATCTCCTCCCAATTGAGAATGTATGGATTCGTAGCAGTCTTGGGAAAGTCGCCCCAGGACAAATCCTCCCAAGTGAGATTGTATGGACTGTTAGCAGTCTTGGACAAGTCGCCCCAGGACATCTCCTCCCAAGTGAGAATGTATGGACTTGTGGCAGTCTTGGGCAAGTCTCTCCAGGGCATCTCCTACCAAGTGAGAATGTTTGGATTTGTGGCAGTCTTGGGCAAGTCTCCCCAGGGCATCTCCTCTTAAGTTAGATTGTATGGATTTGTGGCAGTTTTGGGCAAGTCTCACCAGGGCATCTCCTCCCAAGTAAGAATGTATGGACTTGTGGCAGTCTTGGGCAACTCTCCCCAGGGAATCTCCTCCCAATTGAGAATGTATGGATTCGTGGCAGTCTTGGGAAAGTCGCCCCAGGACAAATCCTCCCTAAGTGAGAATGTATGGACTTGTAGAAGTCTTGGGCAAGTCTCCCCAGCGCATATCCTCTTAAGTTAGATTGTATGGATTTATAGCAGTTTTGGGCAAGTCTCACCAGGGCATCTCCTCCCAAGTGAGAATGTATGGACTTGTGGCAGTCTTGGGCAACTCTCCCCAGGGAATCTCCTTCCAATTGAGAATGTATGGATTCGTGGCAGTCTTGGGAAAGTCGCCCCAGGACAAATCCTCCCAAGTGAGAATGTATGGACTTGTAGAAGTCTTGGACAAGTCGCCCCAGGGCATCTCCTCCCAAGTTAGATTGTATGGATTTGTGGCAGTTTTGGGCAAGTCTCACCAGGGCATCTCCTCCCAAGTGAGAATGTATGGACTTGTGGCAGTCTTGGGCAACTCTCCCCAGGGAATCTCCTCCCAATTGAGAATGTATGGATTCGTGGCAGTCTTGGGAAAGTCGCCCCAGGACAAATCCTCCCAAGTGAGAATGTATGGACTTGTGGCAGTCTTGGACAAGTCTCTCCAGGGCATCTCCTACCAAGTGAGAATGTATGGACTTGTGGCAGTCTTGGGCAAGTCTCTCCAGGGCATTTCCCAAGTGAGAATGTATGGATTTCTGGCAGTCTTGGGCAAGTCTCCCCAGGGCATCTCCTCCCAAGTTAGATTGTATGGATTTGTGGCAGTTTTGGGCAAGTCTCACCAGGGCATATCCTCCCAAGTGAGAATGTATGGACTTGTGGCAGTCTTGGGCAACTCTCCCCAGGGAATCTCCTCCCAATTGAGAATGTATGGATTCGTGGCAGTCTTGGGAAAGCCGCCCCAGGACAAATCCTCCCAAGTGAGAATGTATGGACTTGTGGCAGTCTTGGACAAGTCTCTCCAGGGCATCTCCTACCAAGTGAGAATATATGGACTTGTGGCAGTCTTGGGCAAGTCTCTCCAGGGCATTTCCCAAGTGAGAATGTATGGATTTCTGGCAGTCTTGGACAAGTCGCCCTAGGGCATCTCCTCCCAAGTTAGATTGTATGGATTTGTGGCAGTTTTGGGCAAGTCTCACCAGGGCATCTCCTCCTAAGTGAGAATGTATGGACTTGTGGCAGTCTTGGGCAACTCTCCCCAGGGAATCTCCTCCCAATTGAGAATGTATGGATTCGTGGCAGTCTTGGGAAAGTCGCCCCAGGACAAATCCTCCCCAGTGAGAATGTATGGACTTGTGGCAGTCTTGGACAAGTCTCTCCAGGGCATCTCCTACCAAGTGAGAATGTATGGACTTGTGGCAGTCTTGGGCAAGTCTCTACAGGGCATCTCCTACCAAGTGAGAATGTTTGGATTTGTGGCAGTCTTGGGCAACTCTCCCCAGGGAATCTCCTCCCAATTGAGAATGTATGGATTCGTGGCAGTCTTGGGAAAGTCGCCCCAGGACAAATCCTCCCAAGTGAGAATGTATGGACTTGTAGAAGTCTTGGACAAGTCTCCCCAGGGCATCTCCTCTTAAGTTAGATTGTATGGATTTATGGCAGTTTTGGGCAAGTCTCACCAGGGCATCTCCTCCCAAGTGAGAATGTATGGACTTGTGGCAGTCTTGGGCAACTCTCCCCAGGGAATCTCCTCCCAATTGAGAATGTATGGATTCGTAGCAGTCTTGGGAAAGTCGCCCCAGGACAAATCCTCCCAAGTGAGATTGTATGGACTGTTAGCAGTCTTGGACAAGTCGCCCCAGGACATCTCCTCCCAAGTGAGAATGTATGGACTTGTGGCAGTCTTGGGCAAGTCTCTACAGGGCATCTCCTACCAAGTGAGAATGTTTGGATTTGTGGCAGTCTTGGGCAAGTCTCCCCAGGGCATCTCCTCTTAAGTTAGATTGTATGGATTTGTGGCAGTTTTGGGCAAGTCTCACCAGGGCATCTCCTCCCAAGTGAGAATGTATGGACTTGTGGCAGTCTTGGGCAACTCTCCCCAGGGAATCTCCTCCCAATTGAGAATGTATGGATTCGTGGCAGTCTTGGGAAAGTCGCCCCAGGACAAATCCTCCCTAAGTGAGAATGTATGGACTTGTAGAAGTCTTGGGCAAGTCTCCCCAGCGCATATCCTCTTAAGTTAGATTGTATGGATTTATGGCAGTTTTGGGCAAGTCTCACCAGGGCATCTCCTCCCAAGTGAGAATGTATGGACTTGTGGCAGTCTTGGGCAACTCTCCCCAGGGAATCTCCTTCCAATTGAGAATGTATGGATTCGTGGCAGTCTTGGGAAAGTCGCCCCAGGACAAATCCTCCCAAGTGAGAATGTATGGACTTGTAGAAGTCTTGGACAAGTCGCCCCAGGGCATCTCCTCCCAAGTTAGATTGTATGGATTTGTGGCAGTTTTGGGCAAGTCTCACCAGGGCATCTCCTCCCAAGTGAGAATGTATGGACTTGTGGCAGTCTTGGGCAACTCTCCCCAGGGAATCTCCTCCCAATTGAGAATGTATGGATTCGTGGCAGTCTTGGGAAAGTCGCCCCAGGACAAATCCTCCCAAGTGAGAATGTATGGACTTGTGGCAGTCTTGGACAAGTCTCTCCAGGGCATCTCCTACCAAGTGAGAATGTATGGACTTGTGGCAGTCTTGGGCAAGTCTCTCCAGGGCATTTCCCAAGTGAGAATGTATGGATTTCTGGCAGTCTTGGGCAAGTCTCCCCAGGGCATCTCCTCCCAAGTTAGATTGTATGGATTTGTGGCAGTTTTGGGCAAGTCTCACCAGGGCATATCCTCCCAAGTGAGAATGTATGGACTTGTGGCAGTCTTGGGCAACTCTCCCCAGGGAATCTCCTCCCAATTGAGAATGTATGGATTCGTGGCAGTCTTGGGAAAGTCGCCCCAGGACAAATCCTCCCAAGTGAGAATGTATGGACTTGTGGCAGTCTTGGACAAGTCTCTCCAGGGCATCTCCTACCAAGTGAGAATATATGGACTTGTGGCAGTCTTGGGCAAGTCTCTCCAGGGCATTTCCCAAGTGAGAATGTATGGATTTCTGGCAGTCTTGGACAAGTCGCCCTAGGGCATCTCCTCCCAAGTTAGATTGTATGGATTTGTGGCAGTTTTGGGCAAGTCTCACCAGGGCATCTCCTCCTAAGTGAGAATGTATGGACTTGTGGCAGTCTTGGGCAACTCTCCCCAGGGAATCTCCTCCCAATTGAGAATGTATGGATTCGTGGCAGTCTTGGACAAGTCTCTCCAGGGCATCTCCTACCAAGTGAGAATGTATGGACTTGTGGCAGTCTTGGGCAAGTCTCTACAGGGCATTTCCCAAGTGAGAATGTATGGATTTCTGGCAGTCTTGGGCAAGTCTCCCCAGGGCATCTCCTCCCAAGTTAGATTGTATGGATTTGTGGCAGTTTTGGGCAAGTCTCACCAGGGCATCTCCTCCTAAGTGAGAATGTTTAGACTTGTGGCAGTCTTGGGCAACTCTCCCCAGGGAATCTCCTCCCAATTGAGAATGTATGGATTCGTGGCAGTCTTGGGAAAGTCGCCCCAGGACAAATCCTCCCCAGTGAGAATGTATGGACTTGTGGCAGTCTTGGACAAGTCTCTCCAGGGCATCTCCTCCCAAGTGAGAATGTATTGACTTGTGGCAGTCTTGGAAAAGTCGCCCCAGGGCATCTCCTCCCAATTGAGAATGTATAGATTCGTAGCAGTCTTGGGAAAGTCGCCCCAGGACAAATCCTCCCAAGTGAGATTGTATGGACTGTTGGCAGTCTTGGACAAGTCGCCCCAGGACATCTCCTCCCAAGTGAGAATGTATGGACTTGTGGCAGTCTTGGGCAAGTCTCTCCAGGGCATCTCCTACCAAGTGAGAATGTATGGACTTGTGGCAGTCTTGGGCAAGTCTCTCCAGGGCATTTCCCAAGTGAGAATGTATGGATTTCTGGCAGTCTTGGGCAAGTCTCCCCAGGGCATCTCCTCCCAAGTTAGATTGTATGGATTTGTGGCAGTTTTGGGCAAGTCTCACCAGGGCATATCCTCCCAAGTGAGAATGTATGGACTTGTGGCAGTCTTGGGCAACTCTCCCCAGGGAATCTCCTCCCAATTGAGAATGTATGGATTCGTGGCAGTCTTGGGAAAGTCGCCCCAGGACAAATCCTCCCAAGTGAGAATGTATGGACTTGTGGCAGTCTTGGACAAGTCTCTCCAGGGCATCTCCTACCAAGTGAGAATATATGGACTTGTGGCAGTCTTGGGCAAGTCTCTCCAGGGCATTTCCCAAGTGAGAATGTATGGATTTCTGGCAGTCTTGGACAAGTCGCCCTAGGGCATCTCCTCCCAAGTTAGATTGTATGGATTTGTGGCAGTTTTGGGCAAGTCTCACCAGGGCATCTCCTCCTAAGTGAGAATGTATGGACTTGTGGCAGTCTTGGGCAACTCTCCCCAGGGAATCTCCTCCCAATTGAGAATGTATGGATTCGTGGCAGTCTTGGACAAGTCTCTCCAGGGCATCTCCTACCAAGTGAGAATGTATGGACTTGTGGCAGTCTTGGGCAAGTCTCTACAGGGCATTTCCCAAGTGAGAATGTATGGATTTCTGGCAGTCTTGGGCAAGTCTCCCCAGGGCATCTCCTCCCAAGTTAGATTGTATGGATTTGTGGCAGTTTTGGGCAAGTCTCACCAGGGCATCTCCTCCTAAGTGAGAATGTTTAGACTTGTGGCAGTCTTGGGCAACTCTCCCCAGGGAATCTCCTCCCAATTGAGAATGTATGGATTCGTGGCAGTCTTGGGAAAGTCGCCCCAGGACAAATCCTCCCCAGTGAGAATGTATGGACTTGTGGCAGTCTTGGACAAGTCTCTCCAGGGCATCTCCTCCCAAGTGAGAATGTATTGACTTGTGGCAGTCTTGGAAAAGTCGCCCCAGGGCATCTCCTCCCAATTGAGAATGTATAGATTCGTAGCAGTCTTGGGAAAGTCGCCCCAGGACAAATCCTCCCAAGTGAGATTGTATGGACTGTTGGCAGTCTTGGACAAGTCGCCCCAGGACATCTCCTCCCAAGTGAGAATGTATGGACTTGTGGCAGTCTTGGGCAAGTCTCTCCAGGGCATCTCCTACCAAGTGAGAATGTATGGATTTGTGGCAGTCTTGGGCAAGTCTCCCCAGGGCATCTCCTCTTAAGTTAGATTGTATGGATTTGTAGCAGTTTTGGGCAAGTCTCACCAGGGCATCTCCTCCCAAGTGAGAATGTATGGATTCGTGGCAGTCTTGGGAAAGTCGCCCCAGGACAAATCCTCCCAAGTGAGAATGTATGGACATGTGGCAGTCTTGGACAAGTCGCCCCAGGACATCTCCTCCCAAGTGAGAATGTATGGACTTGTGGCAGTCTTGGGCAAGTCTCTCCAGGGCATCTCCTACCAAGTGAGAATGTATGGATTTGTGGCAGTCTTGGGCAAGTCTCCCCAGGGCATCTCCACCCAAGTTAGATTGTATGGATTTGTGGCAGTTTTGGGCAAGTCTCACCAGGGCATCTCCTCCCAAGTGAGAATGTATGGACTTGTGGCAGTCTTGAACAACTCTCCCCAGGGAATTTTCTCCCAATTGAGAATGTATGGATTCGTGGCAGTCTTGGGAAAGTTGCCCCAGGACAAATCCTCCCTAAGTGAGAATGTATGGACTTGTAGAAGTCTTGGGCAAGTCGCCCCAGGACATCTCCTCCCAAGTGAGAATGTATGGACTTGTGGCAGTCTTGGGCAAGTTTCTCCAGGGCATCTCCTACCAAGTGAGAATGTATGGATTTGTGGCAGTTTTCGGCAAGTCTGCCCAGGGCATTTCCCAAGTGAGAATGTATGGATTTCTGGCAGTCTTGGGCAAGTCTCCCCAGGGCATCTCCTCCCAAGTTAGATTGTATGGATTTGTGGCAGTTTTGGGCAAGCCTCACCAGGGCATCTTCTCCCAAGTGAGAATGTATGGACTTGTGGCAGTCTTGGGCAACTCTCCCCAGGGAATCTCCTCCTAATTGAGAATGTATGGATTCGTGGCAGTCTTGGGAAAGTCGCCCCAGGACAAATCCTCCCAAGTGAGAATGTACGGACTTGTAGAAGTCTTGGACAAGTCGCCCCAGGGCATCTCCTCCCAAGTTAGATTGTATGGATTTGTGGCAGTTTTGGGCAAGTCTCACCAGGGCATCTCCTCCTAAGTGAGAATGTATGGACTTGTGGCAGTCTTGGGCAACTCTCCCCAGGGAATCTCCTCCCAATTGAGAATGTATGGATTCGTGGCAGTCTTGGGAAAGTCGCCCCAGGACAAATCCTCCCCAGTGAGAATGTATGGACTTGTGGCAGTCTTGGACAAGTCTCTCCAGGGCATCTCCTACCAAGTGAGAATGTATGGACTTGTGGCAGTCTTGGGCAAGTCTCTACAGGGCATTTCCCAAGTGAGAATGTATGGATTTCTGGCAGTCTTGGGCAAGTCTCCCCAGGGCATCTCCTCCCAAGTTAGATTGTATGGATTTGTGGCAGCTTTGGGCAAGTCTCACCAGGGCATATCCTCCCAAGTGAGAATGTATTGACTTGTGGCAGTCTTGGGCAACTCTCCCCAGGGAATCTCCTCCCAATTGAGAATGTATGGATTCGTGGCAGTCTTGGGAAAGTCGCCCCAGGACAAATCCTCCCAAGTGAGAATGTATGGACTTGTAGAAGTCTTGGACAAGTCGCCCCAGGGCATCTCCTCCAAAGTTAGATTGTATGGATTTGTGGCAGTTTTGGGCAAGTCTCACCAGGGCATCTCCTCCCAAGTGAGAATGTATGGACTTGTGGCAGTCTTGGGCAACTCTCCCCAGGGCATCTCCTCCCAAGTGAGAATGTATTGACTTGTGGCAATCTTGGGTAAGTCTCCCCAGGGCATCTCCTCCCAAGTGAGAATGTATTGACTTGTGGCAGTCTTGGAAAAGTCGCCCCAGGGCATCTCCTCCCAATTGAGAATGTATGGATTCGTAGCAGTCTTGGGAAAGTCGCCCCAGGACATCTCCTCCCGAGTGAGAATGTATGGATTTGTGGCAGTTTTCGGCAAGTCTGCTTAGGGCATTTCCCAAGTGAGAATGTATGGATTTGTGGCAGTCTTGGGCAAGTCTCCCCAGGGCATCTCCTCCCAAGTTAGATTGTATGGACTTGTGGCAGTCTTGGGCAACTCTCCCCAGGGAATCTCCTCCCAATTGAGAATGTATGGATTCGTGGCAGTCTTGGAAAAGTCGCCCCAGGACAAATCCTCCCGAATGAGAATGTCTGGACTTGTGGCAATCTTGGGTAATTCTCCCCAGGGCATCTCCTCCCAAGTGAGAATGTATGGATTCGTGGCAGTCTTGGGCAAGTCTCCCCAGGGCATCTCCTCCCAAGTAAGAATGTATTGACTTGTGGCAATCTTGGGTAAGTCTCTCCAGGGCATCTCCTCCCAAGTGAGAATGTATTGACTTGTGGCAGTCTTGGAAAAGTCGCCTCAGGGCATCTCCTCCCAATTGAGAATGTATGGATTCGTAGCAGTCTTGGGAAAGTCGCCCCAGGACAAATCCTCCCAAGTGAGATTGTATGGACTGTTAGCAGTCTTGGACAAGTCGCCCCAGGACATCTCCTCCCAAGTGAGAATGTATGGACTTGTGGCAGTCTTGGGCAAGTCTCTCCAGGGCATCTCCTACCAAGTGAGAATGTTTGGATTTGTGGCAGTCTTGGGCAAGTCTCCCCAGGGCATCTCCTCTTAAGTTAGATTGTATGGATTTGTGGCAGTTTTGGGCAAGTCTCACCAGGGCATCTCCTCCCAAGTGAGAATGTATGGACTTGTGGCAGTCTTGGGCAACTCTCCCCAGGGAATCTCCTCCCAATTGAGAATGTATGGATTCGTGGCAGTCTTGGGAAAGTCGCCCCAGGACAAATCCTCCCAAGTGAGAATGTATTGGGATTGTAGAAGTCTTGGACAAGTCGCCCCAGGACATCTCCTCCCAAGTGAGAATGTATGGACTTGTGGCAGTCTTGGGCAAGTCTCTCCAGGGCATCTCCTACCAAGTGAGAATGTATGGATTTGTGGCAGTTTTCGGCAAGTCTGCCCAGGGCATTTCCCAAGTGAGAATGTATGGATTTCTGGCAGTCTTGGGCAAGTCTCCCCAGGGCATCTCCTCCCAAGTTAGATTGTATGGATTTGTGGCAGTTTTGGGCAAGTCTCACCAGGGCATCTCCTCCCAAGTGAGAATGTATGGACTTGTGGCAGTCTTGGGCAACTCTCCCCAGGGAATCTCCTCCCAATTGAGAATGTATGGATTCGTGTCAGTCTTGGGAAAGTCGCCGCAGGACAAATCCTCCCAAGTGAGAATGTATGGACTTGTAGAAGTCTTGGACAAGTCGCCCCAGGGCATCTCCTCCCAAGTTAGATTGTATGGATTTGTGGCAGTTTTGGGCAAGTCTCACCAGGGCATCTCCTCCCAAGTGAGAATGTATGGACTTGTGGCAGTCTTGGGCAACTCTCCCCAGGGAATCTCCTCCCAATTGAGAATGTATGGATTCGTGGCAGTCTTGGGAAAGTCGCCCCAGGACAAATCCTCCCAAGTGAGAATGTATGGACTTGTGGCAGTCTTGGACAAGTCTCTCCAGGGCATTTCCTACCAAGTGAGAATGTATGGACTTGTGGCAGTCTTGGGCAAGTCTCTCCAGGGCATTTCTCAAGTGAGAATGTATGGATTTCTGGCAGTCTTGGGCAAGTCTCCCCAGGGCATCTCCTCCCAAGTTAGATTGTATGGATTTGTGGCAGTTTTGGGCAAGTCTCACCAGGGCATCTCCTCCCAAGTGAGAATGTATAGACTTGTGGCAGTCTTGGGCAACTCTCCCCAGGGAATCTCCTCCCAATTGAGAATGTATGGATTCGTGGCAGTCTTGGGAAAGTCGCCCCAGGACAAATCCTCCCAAGTGAGAATGTATGGACTTGTAGAAGTCTTGGACAAGTCGCCCAGGGCATCTCCTCCCAAGTTAGATTGTATGGATTTGTGGCAGTTTTGGGCAAGTCTCACCAGGGCATCTCCTCCCAAGTGAGAATGTATGGACTTGTGGCAGTCTTGGGCAACTCTCCCCAGGGAATCTCCTCCCAATTGAGAATGTATGGATTCGTAGCAGTCTTAGGAAAGTCGCCCCAGGACAAATCCTCCCAAGTGAGAATGTATGGACTTGTAGAAGTCTTGGACAAGTCGCCCCAGGGCATCTCTTCCCAAGTTAGATTGTATGGATTTGTGGCAGTTTTGGGCAAGTCTCACCAGGGCATCTCCTCCCAAGTGAGAATGTATGGACTTGTGGCAGTCTTGGGCAACTCTCCCCAGGGAATCTCCTCCCAATTGAGAATGTATGGATTCGTGGCAGTCTTGGGAAAGTCGCCCCAGGACAAATCCTCCCAAGTGAGAATGTATGGACTTGTAGAAGTCTTGGGCAAGTCTCCCCAGGGCATATCCTCTTAAGTTAGATTGTATGGATTTATGGCAGTTTTGGGCAAGTCTCACCAGGGCATCTCCTCCCAAGTGAGAATGTATGGACTTGTGGCAGTCTTGGGCAACTCTCCCCAGGGAATCTCCTTCCAATTGAGAATGTATGGATTCGTGGCAGTCTTGGGAAAGTCGCCACAGGACAAATCCTCCCAAGTGAGAATGTATGGACTTGTAGAAGTCTTGGACAAGTCGCCCCAGGGCATCTCCTCCCAAGTTAGATTGTATGGATTTGTGGCAGTTTTGGGCAAGTCTCACCAGGGCATCTCCTCCCAAGTGAGAATGTATGGACTTGTGGCAGTCTTGGGCAACTCTCCCCAGGGAATCTCCTCCCAATTGAGAATGTATGGATTCGTGGCAGTCTTGGGCAAGTCTCTCCAGGGCATTTTCCAAGTGAGAATGTATGGACTTGTGGCAGTCTTGGGCAAGTCTCTCCAGGGCATTTCCCAAGTGAGAATGTATGGATTTCTGGCAGTCTTGGGCAGGTCTCCCCAGGGCATCTCCTCCCAAGTTAGATTGTATGGATTTGTGGCAGTTTTGGGCAAGTCTCACCAGGGCATCTCCTCCCAAGTGAGAATGTATGGACTTCTGGCAGTCTTGGGCAACTCTCCCCAGGGAATCTCCTCCCAATTGAGAATGTATGGATTCGTGGCAGTCTTGGGAAAGTCGCCCCAGGACAAATCCTCCCAAGTGAGAATGTATGGACTTGTAGAAGTCTTGGACAAGTCGCCCCAGGGCATCTCCTCCCAAGTTAGATTGTATGGATTTGTGGCAGTTTTGGGCAAGTCTCACCAGGGCATCTCCTCCCAAGTGAGAATGTATGGACTTGTGGCAGTCTTGGGCAACTCTCCCCAGGGAATCTCCTCCCAATTGAGAATGTATGGATTCGTGGCAGTCTTGGGAAAGTCGCCCCAGGACAAATCCTCCCAAGTGAGAATGTATGGACTTGTAGAAGTCTTGGGCAAGTCTCCCCAGGGCATCTCCTCTTAAGTTAGATTGTATGGATTTATGGCAGTTTTGGGCAAGTCTCACCAGGGCATCTCCTCCCAAGTGAGAATGTATGGACTTGTGGCAGTCTTGGGCAACTCTCCCCAGGGAATCTCCTCCCAATTGAGAATGTATGGATTCGTAGCAGTCTTGGGAAAGTCGCCCCAGGACAAATCCTCCCAAGTGAGATTGTATGGACTGTTAGCAGTCTTGGACAAGTCGCCCCAGGACATCTCCTCCCAAGTGAGAATGTATGGACTTGTGGCAGTCTTGGGCAAGTCTCTCCAGGGCATCTCCTACCAAGTGAGAATGTTTGGATTTGTAGCAGTCTTGGGCAAGTCTCCCCAGGGCATCTCCTCTTAAGTTAGATTGTATGGATTTGTGGCAGTTTTGGGCAAGTCTCACCAGGGCATCTCCTCCCAAGTGAGAATGTATGGACTTGTGGCAGTCTTGGGCAACTCTCCCCAGGGAATCTCCTCCCAATTGAGAATGTATGGATTCGTGGCAGTCTTGGGAAAGTCGCCCCAGGACAAATCCTCCCAAGTGAGAATGTATTGGGATTGTAGAAGTCTTGGACAAGTCGCCCCAGGACATCTCCTCCCAAGTGAGAATGTATGGACTTGTGGCAGTCTTGGGCAAGTCTCTCCAGGGCATCTCCTACCAAGTGAGAATGTATGGATTTGTGGCAGTTTTCGGCAAGTCTGCCCAGGGCATTTCCCAAGTGAGAATGTATGGATTTCTGGCAGTCTTGGGCAAGTCTCCCCAGGGCATCTCCTCCCAAGTTAGATTGTATGGATTTGTGGCAGTTTTGGGCAAGTCTCACCAGGACATCTCCTCCCAAGTGAGAATGTATGGACTTGTGGCAGTCTTGGGCAACTCTCCCCAGGGAATCTCCTCCCAATTGAGAATGTATGGATTCGTGTCAGTCTTGGGAAAGTCGCCGCAGGACAAATCCTCCCAAGTGAGAATGTATGGACTTGTAGAAGTCTTAGACAAGTCGCCCCAGGGCATCTCCTCCCTCAAGTTAGATTGTATGGATTTGTGGCAGTTTTGGGCAAGTCTCACCAGGGCATCTCCTCCCAAGTGAGAATGTATGGACTTGTGGCAGTCTTGGGCAACTCTCCCCAGGGAATCTCCTCCCAATTGAGAATGTATGGATTCGTGGCAGTCTTGGGAAAGTCGCCCCAGGACAAATCCTCCCAAGTGAGAATGTATGGACTTGTGGCAGTCTTGGACAAGTCTCTCCAGGGCATTTCCTACCAAGTGAGAATGTATGGACTTGTGGCAGTCTTGGGCAAGTCTCTCCAGGGCATTTCCCAAGTGAGAATGTATGGATTTCTGGCAGTCTTGGGCAAGTCTCCCCAGGGCATCTCCTCCCAAGTTAGATTGTATGGATTTGTGGCAGTTTTGGGCAAGTCTCACCAGGGCATCTCCTCCCAAGTGAGAATGTATAGACTTGTGGCAGTCTTGGGCAACTCTCCCCAGGGAATCTCCTCCCAATTGAGAATGTATGGATTCGTGGCAGTCTTGGGAAAGTCGCCCCAGGACAAATCCTCCCAAGTGAGAATGTATGGACTTGTAGAAGTCTTGGACAAGTCGCCCCAGGGCATCTCCTCCCAAGTTAGATTGTATGGATTTGTGGCAGTTTTGGGCAAGTCTCACCAGGGCATCTCCTCCCAAGTGAGAATGTATGGACTTGTGGCAGTCTTGGGCAACTCTCCCCAGGGAATCTCCTCCCAATTGACAATGTATGGATTCGTGGCAGTCTTGGGAAAGTCGCCCCAGGACAAATCCTCCCAAGTGAGAATGTATGGACTTGTAGAAGTCTTGGACAAGTCGCCCCAGGGCATCTCCTCCCAAGTTAGATTGTATGGATTTGTGGCAGTTTTGGGCAAGTCTCACCAGGGCATCTCCTCCCAAGTGAGAATGTATGGACTTGTGGCAGTCTTGGGCAACTCTCCCCAGGGAATCTCCTCCCAATTGAGAATGTATGGATTCGTGGCAGTCTTGGGAAAGTCGTCCCAGGACAAATCCTCCCAAGTGAGAATGTATGGACTTGTAGAAGTCTTGGGCAAGTCTCCCCAGGGCATATCCTCTTAAGTTAGATTGTATGGATTTATGGCAGTTTTGGGCAAGTCTCACCAGGGCATCTCCTCCCAAGTGAGAATGTATGGACTTGTGGCAGTCTTGGGCAACTCTCCCCAGGGAATCTCCTTCCAATTGAGAATGTATGGATTCGTGGCAGTCTTGGGAAAGTCGCCCCAGGACAAATCCTCCCAAGTGAGAATGTATGGACTTGTAGAAGTCTTGGACAAGTCGCCCCAGGGCATCTCCTCCCAAGTTAGATTGTATGGATTTGTGGCAGTTTTGGGCAAGTCTCACCAGGGCATCTCCTCCCAAGTGAGAATGTATGGACTTGTGGCAGTCTTGGGCAACTCTCCTCAGGGAATCTCCTCCCAATTGAGAATGTATGGATTCGTGGCAGTCTGGGGAAAGTCGCCCCAGGACAAATCCTCCCAAGTGAGAATGTATGGACTTGTGGCAGTCTTGGACAAGTCTCTCCAGGGCATTTCCCAAGTGAGAATGTATGGACTTGTGGCAGTCTTGGGCAAGTCTCTCCAGGGCATTTCCCAAGTGAGAATGTATGGATTTCTGGCAGTCTTGGGCAAGTCTCCCCAGGGCATCTCCTCCCAAGTTAGATTGTATGGATTTGTGGCAGTTTTGGGCAAGTCTCACCAGGGCATCTCCTCCCAAGTGAGAATGTATGGACTTGTGGCAGTCTTGGGCAACTCTCCCCAGGGAATCTCCTCCCAATTGAGAATGTATGGATTCGTGGCAGTCTTGGGAAAGTCGCCCCAGGACAAATCCTCCCAAGTGAGAATGTATGGACTTGTAGAAGTCTTGGACAAGTCGCCCCAGGGCATCTCCTCCCAAGTTAGATTGTATGGATTTGTGGCAGTTTTGGGCAAGTCTCACCAGGGCATCTCCTCCCAAGTGAGAATGTATGGACTTGTGGCAGTCTTGGGCAACTCTCCCCAGGGAATCTCCTCCCAATTGAGAATGTATGGATTCGTGGCAGTCTTGGGAAAGTCGCCCCAGGACAAATCCTCCCAAGTGAGAATGTATGGACTTGTAGAAGTCTTGGACAAGTCGCCCCAGGGCATCTCCTCCCAAGTTAGATTGTATGGATTTGTGGCAGTTTTGGGCAAGTCTCACTAGGGCATCTCCTCCCAAGTGAGAATGTATGGACTTGTGGCAGTCTTGGGCAACTCTCCCCAGGGAATCTCCTCCCAATTGAGAATGTATGGATTCGTGGCAGTCTTGGGAAAGTCGCCCCAGGACAAATCCTCCCAAGTGAGAATGTATGGACTTGTAGAAGTCTTGGGCAAGTCTCCCCAGGGCATCTCCTCTTAAGTTAGATTGTATGGATTTATGGCAGTTTTGGGCAAGTCTCACCAGGGCATCTCCTCCCAAGTGAGAATGTATGGACTTGTGGCAGTCTTGGGCAACTCTCCCCAGGGAATCTCCTCCCAATTGAGAATGTATGGATTCGGAGCAGTCTTGGGAAAGTCGCCCCAGGACAAATCCTCCCAAGTGAGATTGTATGGACTGTTAGCAGTCTTGGACAAGTCGCCCCAGGACATCTCCTCCCAAGTGAGAATGTATGGACTTGTGGCAGTCTTGGGCAAGTCTCTCCAGGGCATCTCCTACCAAGTGAGAATGTTTGGATTTGTGGCAGTCTTGGGCAAGACTCCCCAGGGCATCTCCTCTTAAGTTAGATTGTATGGATTTGTGGCAGTTTTGGGCAAGTCTCACCAGGGCATCTCCTCCCAAGTGAGAATGTATAGACTTGTGGCAGTCTTGGGCAACTCTCCCCAGGGAATCTCCTCCCAATTGAGAATGTATGGATTCGTGGCAGTCTTGGGAAAGTCGCCCCAGGACAAATCCTCCCAAGTGAGAATGTATTGGGATTGTAGAAGTCTTGGACAAGTCGCCCCAGGACATCTCCTCCCAAGTGAGAATGTATGGACTTGTGGCAGTCTTGGGCAAGTCTCTCCAGGGCATCTCCTACCAAGTGAGAATGTATGGATTTGTGGCAGTTTTCGGCAAGTCTGCCCAGGGCATTTCCCAAGTGAGAATGTATGGATTTCTGGCAGTCTTGGGCAAGTCTCCCCAGGGCATCTCCTCCCAAGTTAGATTGTATGGATTTGTGGCAGTTTTGGGCAAGTCTCACCAGGACATCTCCTCCCAAGTGAGAATGTATGGACTTGTGGCAGTCTTGGGCAACTCTCCCCAGGGAATCTCCTCCCAATTGAGAATGTATGGATTCGTGTCAGTCTTGGGAAAGTCGCCGAAGGACAAATCCTCCCAAGTGAGAATCTATGGACTTGTAGAAGTCTTGGACAAGTCGCCCCAGGGCATCTCCTCCCAAGTTAGATTGTATGGATTTGTGGCAGTTTTGGGCAAGTCTCACCAGGGTATCTCCTCCCAAGTGAGAATGTATGGACTTGTGGCAGTCTTGGGCAACTCTCCCCAGGGAATCTCCTCCCAATTGAGAATGTATGGATTCGTGGCAGTCTTGGGAAAGTCGCCCCAGGACAAATCCTCCCAAGTGAGAATGTATGGACTTGTGGCAGTCTTGGACAAGTCTCTCCAGGGCATTTCCTACCAAGTGAGAATGTATGGACTTGTGGCAGTCTTGGGCAAGTCTCTCCAGGGCATTTCCCAAGTAAGAATGTATGGATTCGTGGCAGTCTTGGGAAAGTCGCCGCAGGACAAATCCTCCCAAGTGAGAATGTATGGACTTGTAGAAGTCTTGGACAAGTCGCCCCAGGGCATCTCCTCCCAAGTTAGATTGTATGGATTTGTGGCAGTTTTGGGCAAGTCTCACCAGGGCATCTCCTCCCAAGTGAGAATGTATGGACTTGTGGCAGTCTTGGGCAACTCTCCCCAGGGAATCTCCTCCCAATTGAGAATGTATGGATTCGTGGCAGTCTTGGAAAAGTCGCCCCAGGACAAATCCTCCCAAGTGAGAATGTATGGACTTGTGGCAGTCTTGGACAAGTCTCTCCAGGGCATTTCCCAAGTGAATATGTATGGATTTCTGGCAGTCTTGGGCAAGTCTCCCCAGGGCATCTCCTCCCAAGTTAGATTGTATGGATTTGTGGCAGTTTTGGGCAAGTCTCACCAGGGCATCTCCTCCCAAGTGAGAATGTATGGACTTGTGGCAGTCTTGGGCAACTCTCCCCAGGGAATCTCCTCCCAATTGAGAATGTATGGATTCGTGGCAGTCTTGGGAAAGTCGCCCCAGGACAAATCCTCCCAAGTGAGAATGTATGGACTTGTAGAAGTCTTGGACAAGTCGCCCCAGGGCATCTCCTCCCAAGTTAGATTGTATTGATTTGTAGCAGTTTTGGGCAAGTCTCACCAGGGCATCTCCTCCCAAGTGAGAATGTATGGACTTGTGGCAGTCTTGGGCAACTCTCCCCAGGGAATCTCCTCCCAATTGAGAATGTATGGATTCGTGGCAGTCTTGGGAAAGTCGCCGCAGGACAAATCCTCCCAAGTGAGAATGTATGGACTTGTAGAAGTCTTGGACAAGTCGCCCCAGGGCATCTCCTCCCAAGTTAGATTGTATGGATTTGTGGCAGTTTTGGGCAAGTCTCACCAGGGCATCTCCTCCCAAGTGAGAATGTATGGACTTGTGGCAGTCTTAGGCAACTCTCCCCAGGGAATCTCCTCCCAATTGAGAATGTATGGATTCGTGGCAGTCTTGGGAAAGTCGCCCCAGGACAAATCCTCCCAAGTGAGAATGTATGGACTTGTGGCAGTCTTGGACAAGTCTCTCCAGGGCATTTCCTACCAAGTGAGAATGTATGGACTTGTGGCAGTCTTGGGCAAGTCTCTCCAGGGCATTTCCCAAGTGAGAATGTATGGATTTCTGGCAGTCTTGGGCAAGTCTCCCCAGGGCATCTCCTCCCAAGTTAGATTGTATGGATTTGTGGCAGTTTTGGGCAAGTCTCACCAGGGCATCTCCTCCCAAGTGAGAATGTATGGACTTGTGGCAGTCTTGGGCAACTCTCCCCAGGGAATCTCCTCCCAATTAAGAATGTATGGATTCGTGGCAGTCTTGGGAAAGTCGCCCCAGGACAAATCCTCCCAAGTGAGAATGTATGGACTTGGAGAAGTCTTGGACAAGTCTCCCCAGGGCATCTCCTCCCAAGTTAGATTGTATGGATTTGTGGCAGTTTTGGGCAAGTCTCACCAGGGCATCTCCTCCCAAGTGAGAATGTATGGACTTGTGGCAGTCTTGGGCAACTCTCCCCAGGGAATCTCCTCCCAATTGAGAATGTATGGATTCGTGGCAGTCTTGGGAAAGTCGCCCCAGGACAAATCCTCCCAAGTGAGAATGTATGGACTTGTAGAAGTCTTGGACAAGTCGCCCCAGGGCATCTCCTCCCAAGTTAGATTGTATTGATTTGTAGCAGTTTTGGGCAAGTCTCACCAGGGCATCTCCTCCCAAGTGAGAATGTATGGACTTGTGGCAGTCTTGGGCAACTCTCCCCAGGGAATCTCCTCCCAATTGAGAATGTATGGATTCGTGGCAGTCTTGGGAAAGTCGCCGCAGGACAAATCCTCCCAAGTGAGAATGTATGGACTTGTAGAAGTCTTGGACAAGTCGCCCCAGGGCATCTCCTCCCAAGTTAGATTGTATGGATTTGTGGCAGTTTTGGGCAAGTCTCACCAGGGCATCTCCTCCCAAGTGAGAATGTATGGACTTGTGGCAGTCTTAGGCAACTCTCCCCAGGGAATCTCCTCCCAATTGAGAATGTATGGATTCGTGGCAGTCTTGGGAAAGTCGCCCCAGGACAAATCCTCCCAAGTGAGAATGTATGGACTTGTGGCAGTCTTGGGCAAGTCTCTCCAGGGCATTTCCCAAGTGAGAATGTATGGATTTCTGGCAGTCTTGGGCAAGTCTCCCCAGGGCATCTCCTCCCAAGTTAGATTGTATGGATTTGTGGCAGTTTTGGGCAAGTCTCACCAGGGCATCTCCTCCCAAGTGAGAATGTATGGACTTGTGGCAGTCTTGGGCAACTCTCCCCAGGGAATCTCCTCCCAATTAAGAATGTATGGATTCGTGGCAGTCTTGGGAAAGTCGCCCCAGGACAAATCCTCCCAAGTGAGAATGTATGGACTTGGAGAAGTCTTGGACAAGTCGCCCCAGGGCATCTCCTCCCAAGTTAGATTGTATGGATTTGTGGCAGTTTTGGGCAAGTCTCACCAGGGCATCTCCTCCCAAGTGAGAATGTATTGACTTGTGGCAATCTTGGGTAAGTCTCCCCAGGGCATCTCCTCCCAAGTGAGAATGTATTGACTTGTGGCAGTCTTGGAAAAGTCGCCCCAGGGCATCTCCTCCCAATTGAGAATGTATGGATTCGTAGCAGTCTTGGAAAAGTCGCCCCAGGACAAATCCTCCCAAGTGAGAATGTATGGACTTGTGGCAATCTTGGGTAAGTCTCCCTAGGGCATCTCCTCCCAAGTGAGAATGTATGGATTCGTGGCAGTCTTGGGCAAGTCTCCCCAGGGCATCTCCTCCCAAGTGAGAATGTATGGATTCGTGGCAGTCTTGGGCAAGTCTCCCCAGGGCATCTCCTCCCAAGTGAGAATGTATGGATTTGTGGCAGTCTTGGGCAAGTCTCCCCAGGGCATCTCCTCTTAAGTTAGATTGTATGGATTTGTGGCAGTTTTGGGCAAGTCTCACCAGGGCATCTCCTCCCAAGTGAGAATGTATGGATTCGTGGCAGTCTTGGGAAAGTCGCCCCAGGACAAATCCTCCCAAGTGAGAATGTATGGACATGTGGCAGTCTTGGACAAGTCGCCCCAGGACATCTCCTCCCAAGTGAGAATGTATGGACTTGTGGCAGTCTTGGGCAAGTCTCTCCAGGGCATCTCCTACCAAGTGAGAATGTATGGATTTGTGGCAGTCTTGGGCAAGTCTCTCCAGGGCATCTCCACCCAAGTTAGATTGTATGGATTCGTGGCAGTCTTGGGCAAGTCTCCCCAGGGCATCTCCTCCCAAGTGAGAATGTATTGACTTGTGGCAGTCTTGGGCAAGTCTCTCCAAGGCATCTCCTACCAAGTGAGAATGTATGGATTTGTGGCAGTCTTGGGCAAGTCTCCCCAGGGCATCTCCTCTTAAGTTAGATTGTATGGATTTGTGGCAGTTTTGGGCAAGTCTCACCAGGGCATCTCTCCCAAGTGCGAATGTATGGACTTGTGGCAGTCTTGGGCAACTCTCCCCAGGGAATTTCCTCCCAATGAGAATGTATGGATTCGTAGCAGTCTTGGGAAAGTCGCCCTAGGACAAATCCTCCCAAGTGAGAATGTATGGACTTGTGGCAGTCTTGGACAAGTCGCCCCAGGACATCTCCTCCCAAGTGAGAATGTATGGACTTGTGGCAGTCTTGGGCAAGTCTCTCCAGGGCATCTCCTACCAAGTGAGAATGTATGGATTTGTGGCAGTTTTCGGCAAGTCTGCCCAGGGCATTTCCCAAGTGAGAATGTATGGATTTCTGGCAGTCTTGGGCAAGTCTCCCCAGGGCATCTCCTCCCAAGTTAGATTGTATGGATTTGTGGCAGTTTTGGGCAAGCCTCACCAGGGCATCTTCTCCTAAGTGAGAATGTATGGACTTGTGGCAGTCTTGGGCAACTCTCCCCAGGGAATCTCCTCCTAATTGAGAATGTATGGATTCGTGGCAGTCTTGGGAAAGTCGCCCCAGGACAAATCCTCCCAAGTGAGAATGTATGGACTTGTAGAAGTCTTGGACAAGTCGCCCCAGGGCATCTCCTCCCAAGTTAGATTGTATGGATTTGTGGCAGTTTTGGGCAAGTCTCACCAGGGCATCTCCTCCTAAGTGAGAATGTATGGACTTGTGGCAGTCTTGGGCAACTCTCCCCAGGGAATCTTCTCCCAATTAAGAATGTATGGATTCGTGGCAGTCTTGGGAAAGTCGCCCCAGGACAAATCCTCCCAAGTGAGAATGTATGGACTTGTGGCAGTCTTGGACAAGTCTCTCCAGGGCATCTCCTACCAAGTGAGAATGTATGGACTTGTGGCAGTCTTGGGCAAGTCTCTCCAGGGCATTTCCCAAGTGAGAATGTATGGATTTCTGGCAGTCTTGGGCAAGTCTCCCCAGGGCATCTCCTCCCAAGTTAGATTGTATGGATTTGTGGCAGTTTTGGGCAAGTCTCACCAGGGCATATCCTCCCAAGTGAAAATGTATGGACTTGTGGCAGTCTTGGGCAACTCTCCCCAGGGAATCTCCTCCCAATTGAGAATGTATGGATTCGTGGCAGTCTTGGGAAAGTCTCCCCAGGACAAATCCTCCCAAGTGAGAATGTATGGACTTGTGGCAGTCTTGGACAAGTCTCTCCAGGGCATCTCCTACCAAGTGAGAATGTATGGACTTGTGGCAGTCTTGGGCAAGTCTCTCCAGGGCATTTCCCAAGTGAGAATGTATGGATTTCTGGCAGTCTTGGACAAGTCGTCCTAGGGCATCTCCTCCCAAGTTAGATTGTATGGATTTGTGGCAGTTTTGGGCAAGTCTCACCAGGGCATCTCCTCCTAAGTGAGAATGTATGGACTTGTGGCAGTCTTGGGCAACTCTCCCCAGGGAATCTCCTCCCAATTGAGAATGTATGGATTCGTGGCAGTCTTGGGAAAGTCGCCCCAGGACAAATCCTCCCCAGTGAGAATGTATGGACTTGTGGCAGTCTTGGACAAGTCTCTCCAGGGCATCTCCTACCAAGTGAGAATGCATGGACTTGTGGCAGTCTTGGGCAAGTCTCTCCAGGGCATTTCCCAAGTGAGAATGTATGGATTTCTGGCAGTCTTGGGCAAGTCTCCCCAGGGCATCTCCTACCAAGTGAGAATGCATGGACTTGTGGCAGTCTTGGGCAAGTCTCTCCAGGGCATTTCCCAAGTGAGAATGTATGGATTTCTGGCAGTCTTGGGCAAGTCTCCCCAGGGCATCTCCTCCCAAGTGAGAATGTATTGACTTGTGGCAATCTTGGGTAAGTCTCCCCAGGGCATCTCCTCCCAAGTGAGAATGTATGGACTTGTGGCAGTCTTGGGCAACTCTCCCTAGGGCATCTCCTCCCAAGTGAGAATGTATTGACTTGTGGCAATCTTGGGAAAGTCGCCCCAGGACAAATCCTCCCAAGTGAGAATGTATGAACTTGTGGCAATCTTGGGTAATTCTCCCCAGGGCATCTCCTCCCAAGTGAGAATGTATGGATTCGTGGCAGTCTTGGGCAAGTCTCCCCAGGGCATCTCCTCCCAAGTTAGATTGTATGGATTTGTGGCAGTTTTGGGCAAGCCTCACCAGGGCATCTTCTCCCAAGTGAGAATGTATGGACTTGTGGCAGTCTTGGGCAACTCTCCCCAGGGAATCTCCTCCTAATTGAGAATGTATGGATTCGTGGCAGTCTTGGGAAAGTCGCCCCAGGACAAATCCTCCCAAGTGAGAATGTATGGACTTATAGAAGTCTTGGACAAGTCGCCCCAGGGCATCTCCTCCCAAGTTAGATTGTATGGATTTGTGGCAGTTTTGGGCAAGTCTCACCAGGGCATCTCCTCCTAAGTGAGAATGTATGGACTTGTGGCAGTCTTGGGCAACTCTCCCCAGGGAATCTCCTCCCAATTGAGAATGTATGGATTCGTGGCAGTCTTGGGAAAGTCGCCCCAGGACAAATCCTCCCAAGTGAGAATGTATGGACTTGTGGCAGTCTTGGACAAGTCTCTCCACGGCATCTCCTACCAAGTGAGAATGTATGGACTTGTGGCAGTCTTGGGCAAGTCTCTCCAGGGCATTTCCCAAGTGAGAATGTATGGATTTCTGGCAGTCTTGGGCAAGTCTCCCCAGGGCATCTCCTCCCAAGTTAGATTGTATGGATTTGTGGCAGTTTTGGGCAAGTCTCACCAGGGCATATCCTCCCAAGTGAGAATGTATGGACTTGTGGCAGTCTTGGGCAACTCTCCCCAGGGAATCTCCTCCCAATTGAGAATGTATGGATTCGTGGCAGTCTTGGGAAAGTCGCCCCAGGACAAATCCTCCCAAGTGAGAATGTATGGACTTGTGGCAGTCTTGGACAAGTCTCTCCAGGGCATCTCCTACCAAGTGAGAATGTATGGACTTGTGGCAGTCTTGGGCAAGTCTCTCCAGGGCATTTCCCAAGTGAGAATGTATGGATTTCTGGCAGTCTTGGACAAGTCGCCCTAGGGCATCTCCTCCCAAGTTAGATTGTATGGATTTGTGGCAGTTTTGGGCAAGTCTCACCAGGGCATCTCCTCCTAAGTGAGAATGTATGGACTTGTGGCAGTCTTGGGCAACTCTCCCCAGGGAATCTCCTCCCAATTGAGAATGTATGGATTCGTGGCAGTCTTGGGAAAGTCGCCCCAGGACAAATCCTCCCCAGTGAGAATGTATGGACTTGTGGCAGTCTTGGACAAGTCTCTCCAGGGCATCTCCTACCAAGTGAGAATGTATGGACTTGTGGCAGTCTTGGGCAAGTCTCTACAGGGCATTTCCCAAGTGAGAATGTATGGATTTCTGGCAGTCTTGGGCAAGTCTCCCCAGGGCATCTCCTCCCAAGTTAGATTGTATGGATTTGTGGCAGTTTTGGGCAAGTCTCACTAGGGCATCTCCTCCTAAGTGAGAATGTATGGACTTGTGGCAGTCTTGGGCAACTCTCCCCAGGGAATCTCCTCCCAATTGAGAATGTATGGATTCGTGGCAGTCTTGGGAAAGTCACCCCAGGACAAATCCTCCCCAGTGAGAATGTATGGACTTGTGGCAGTCTTGGACAAGTCTCTCCAGGGCATCTCATCCCAAGTGAGAATGTATTGACTTGTGGCAGTCTTGGAAAAGTCGCCCCAGGGCATCTCCTCCCAATTGAGAATGTATAGATTCGTAGCAGTCTTGGGAAAGTCGCCCCAGGACAAATCCTCCCAAGTGAGATTGTATGGACTGTTGGCAGTCTTGGACAAGTCGCCCCAGGACATCTCCTCCCAAGTGAGAATGTATGGACTTGTGGCAGTCTTGGGCAAGTCTCTCCAGGGCATCTCCTACCAAGTGAGAATGTATGGATTTGTGGCAGTCTTGGAAAAGTCGCCCCAGGACAAATCCTCCCAAGTGAGAATGTATGGACATGTGGCAGTCTTGGACAAGTCGCCCCAGGACATCTCCTCCCAAGTGAGAATGTATGGACTTGTGGCAGTCTTGGGCAAGTCTCTCCAGGGCATCTCCTACCAAGTGAGAATGTATGGATTTGTGGCAGTCTTGGGCAAGTCTCCCCAGGGCATCTCCACCCAAGTTAGATTGTATGGACTTGTGGCAGTCTTGGGCAAGTCTCACCAGGGCATCTCCTCCCAAGTGAGAATGTATGGATTCGTGGCAGTCTTGGGAAAGTCGCCCCAGGACAAATCCTCCCAAGTGAGAATGTATGGACATGTGGCAGTCTTGGACAAGTCGCCCCAGGACATCTCCTCCCAAGTGAGAATGTATGGACTTGTGGCAGTCTTGGGCAACTCTCCCCAGGGAATCTCCTTCCAATTGAGAATGTATGGATTCGTGGCAGTCTTGGGAAAGTCGCCCCAGGACAAATCCTCCCAAGTGAGAATGTATGGACTTGGAGAAGTCTTGGACAAGTCGCCCCAGGGCATCTCCTCCCAAGTTAGATTGTATGGATTTGTGGCAGTTTTGGGCAAGTCTCACCAGGGCATCTCCTCCCAAGTGAGAATGTATTGACTTGTGGCAATCTTGGGTAAGTCTCCCCAGGGCATCTCCTCCCAAGTGAGAATGTATTGACTTGTGGCAGTCTTGGAAAAGTCGCCCCAGGGCATCTCCTCCCAATTGAGAATGTATGGATTCGTAGCAGTCTTGGAAAAGTCGCCCCAGGACAAATCCTCCCAAGTGAGAATGTATGGACTTGTGGCAATCTTGGGTAAGTCTCCCTAGGGCATCTCCTCCCAAGTGAGAATGTATGGATTCGTGGCAGTCTTGGGCAAGTCTCCCCAGTGCATCTCCTCCCAAGTGAGAATGTATGGATTCGTGGCAGTCTTGGGCAAGTCTCCCCAGGGCATCTCCTCCCAAGTGAGAATGTATGGATTTGTGGCAGTCTTGGGCAAGTCTCCCCAGGGCATCTCCTCTTAAGTTAGATTGTATGGATTTGTGGCAGTTTTGGGCAAGTCTCACCAGGGCATCTCCTCCCAAGTGAGAATGTATGGATTCGTGGCAGTCTTGGGAAAGTCGCCCCAGGACAAATCCTCCCAAGTGAGAATGTATGGACATGTGGCAGTCTTGGACAAGTCGCCCCAGGACATCTCCTCCCAAGTGAGAATGTATGGACTTGTAGAAGTCTTGGGCAAGTCTCTCCAGGGCATCTCCTACCAAGTGAGAATGTATGGATTTGTGGCAGTTTTCGGCAAGTCTGCCCAGGGCATTTCCCAAGTGAGAATGTATGGATTTCTGGCAGTCTTGGGCAAGTCTCCCCAGGGCATCTCCTCCCAAGTTAGATTGTATGGAATTGTGGCAGTTTTGGGCAAGCCTCACCAGGGCATCTTCTCCCAAGTGAGAATGTATGGACTTGTGGCAGTCTTGGGCAACTCTCCCCAGGGAATCTCCTCCTAATTGAGAATGTATGGATTCGTGGCAGTCTTGGGAAAGTCGCCCCAGGACAAATCCTCCCAAGTGAGAATGTATGGACTTGTAGAAGTCTTGGACAAGTCGCCCCAGGGCATCTCCTCCCAAGTTAGATTGTATGGATTTGTGGCAGTTTTGGGCAAGTCTCACCAGGGCATCTCCTCCTAAGTGAGAATGTATGGACTTGTGGCAGTCTTGGGCAACTCTCCCCAGGGAATCTCCTCCCAATTGAGAATGTATGGATTCGTGGCAGTCTTGGGAAAGTCGCCCCAGGACAAATCCTCCCAAGTGAGAATGTATGGACTTGTGGCAGTCTTGGACAAGTCTCTCCAGGGCATCTCCTACCAAGTGAGAATGTATGGACTTGTGGCAGTCTTGGGCAAGTCTCTCCAGGGCATTTCCCAAGTGAGAATGTATGGATTTCTGGCAGTCTTGGGCAAGTCTCCCCAGGGCATCTCCTCCCAAGGTAGATTGTATGGATTTGTGGCAGTTTTGGGCAAGTCTCACCAGGGCATATCCTCCCAAGTGAAAATGTATGGACTTGTGGCAGTCTTGGGCAACTCTCCCCAGGGAATCTCCTCCCAATTGAGAATGTATGGATTCGTGGCAGTCTTGGGAAAGTCGCCCCAGGACAAATCCTCCCAAGTGAGAATGTATGGACTTGTGGCAGTCTTGGACAAGTCTCTCCAGGGCATCTCCTACCAAGTGAGAATGTATGGACTTGTGGCAGTCTTGGGCAAGTCTCTCCAGGGCATTTCCCAAGTGAGAATGTATGGATTTCTGGCAGTCTTGGACAAGTCGTCCTAGGGCATCTCCTCCCAAGTTAGATTGTATGGATTTGTGGCAGTTTTGGGCAAGTCTCACCAGGGCATCTCCTCCTAAGTGAGAATGTATGGACTTGTGGCAGTCTTGGGCAACTCTCCCCAGGGAATCTCCTCCCAATTGAGAATGTATGGATTCGTGGCAGTCTTGGGAAAGTCGCCCCAGGACAAATCCTCCCCAGTGAGAATGTATGGACTTGTGGCAGTCTTGGACAAGTCTCTCCAGGGCATCTCCTACCAAGTGAGAATGCATGGACTTGTGGCAGTCTTGGGCAAGTCTCTCCAGGGCATTTCCCAAGTGAGAATGTATGGATTTCTGGCAGTCTTGGGCAAGTCTCCCCAGGGCATCTCCTACCAAGTGAGAATGCATGGACTTGTGGCAGTCTTGGGCAAGTCTCTCCAGGGCATTTCCCAAGTGAGAATGTATGGATTTCTGGCAGTCTTGGGCAAGTCTCCCCAGGGCATCTCCTCCCAAGTGAGAATGTATTGACTTGTGGCAATCTTGGGTAAGTCTCCCCAGGGCATCTCCTCCCAAGTGAGAATGTATGGACTTGTGGCAGTCTTGGGCAACTCTCCCTAGGGCATCTCCTCCCAAGTGAGAATGTATTGACTTGTGGCAATCTTGGGAAAGTCGCCCCAGGACAAATCCTCCCAAGTGAGAATGTATGGACTTGTGGCAATCTTGGGTAATTCTCCCCAGGGCATCTCCTCCCAAGTGAGAATGTATGGATTCGTGGCAGTCTTGGGCAAGTCTCCCCAGGGCATCTCCTCCCAAGTTAGATTGTATGGATTTGTGGCAGTTTTGGGCAAGCCTCACCAGGGCATCTTCTCCCAAGTGAGAATGTATGGACTTGTGGCAGTCTTGGGCAACTCTCCCCAGGGAATCTCCTCCTAATTGAGAATGTATGGATTCGTGGCAGTCTTGGGAAAGTCGCCCCAGGACAAATCCTCCCAAGTGAGAATGTATGGACTTATAGAAGTCTTGGACAAGTCGCCCCAGGGCATCTCCTCCCAAGTTAGATTGTATGGATTTGTGGCAGTTTTGGGCAAGTCTCACCAGGGCATCTCCTCCTAAGTGAGAATGTATGGACTTGTGGCAGTCTTGGGCAACTCTCCCCAGGGAATCTCCTCCCAATTGAGAATGTATGGATTCGTGGCAGTCTTGGGAAAGTCGCCCCAGGACAAATCCTCCCAAGTGAGAATGTATGGACTTGTGGCAGTCTTGGACAAGTCTCTCCACGGCATCTCCTACCAAGTGAGAATGTATGGACTTGTGGCAGTCTTGGGCAAGTCTCTCCAGGGCATTTCCCAAGTGAGAATGTATGGATTTCTGGCAGTCTTGGGCAAGTCTCCCCAGGGCATCTCCTCCCAAGTTAGATTGTATGGATTTGTGGCAGTTTTGGGCAAGTCTCACCAGGGCATATCCTCCCAAGTGAGAATGTATGGACTTGTGGCAGTCTTGGGCAACTCTCCCCAGGGAATCTCCTCCCAATTGAGAATGTATGGATTCGTGGCAGTCTTGGGAAAGTCGCCCCAGGACAAATCCTCCCAAGTGAGAATGTATGGACTTGTGGCAGTCTTGGACAAGTCTCTCCAGGGCATCTCCTACCAAGTGAGAATGTATGGACTTGTGGCAGTCTTGGGCAAGTCTCTCCAGGGCATTTCCCAAGTGAGAATGTATGGATTTCTGGCAGTCTTGGACAAGTCGCCCTAGGGCATCTCCTCCCAAGTTAGATTGTATGGATTTGTGGCAGTTTTGGGCAAGTCTCACCAGGGCATCTCCTCCTAAGTGAGAATGTATGGACTTGTGGCAGTCTTGGGCAACTCTCCCCAGGGAATCTCCTCCCAATTGAGAATGTATGGATTCGTGGCAGTCTTGGGAAAGTCGCCCCAGGACAAATCCTCCCCAGTGAGAATGTATGGACTTGTGGCAGTCTTGGACAAGTCTCTCCAGGGCATCTCCTACCAAGTGAGAATGTATGGACTTGTGGCAGTCTTGGGCAAGTCTCTACAGGGCATTTCCCAAGTGAGAATGTATGGATTTCTGGCAGTCTTGGGCAAGTCTCCCCAGGGCATCTCCTCCCAAGTTAGATTGTATGGATTTGTGGCAGTTTTGGGCAAGTCTCACCAGGGCATCTCCTCCTAAGTGAGAATGTATGGACTTGTGGCAGTCTTGGGCAACTCTCCCCAGGGAATCTCCTCCCAATTGAGAATGTATGGATTCGTGGCAGTCTTGGGAAAGTCGCCCCAGGACAAATCCTCCCCAGTGAGAATGTATGGACTTGTGGCAGTCTTGGACAAGTCTCTCCAGGGCATCTCATCCCAAGTGAGAATGTATTGACTTGTGGCAGTCTTGGAAAAGTCGCCCCAGGGCATCTCCTCCCAATTGAGAATGTATAGATTTGTAGCAGTCTTGGGAAAGTCGCCCCAGGACAAATCCTCCCAAGTGAGATTGTATGGACTGTTGGCAGTCTTGGACAAGTCGCCCCAGGACATCTCCTCCCAAGTGAGAATGTATGGACTTGTGGCAGTCTTGGGCAAGTCTCTCCAGGGCATCTCCTACCAAGTGAGAATGTATGGATTTGTGGCAGTCTTGGAAAAGTCGCCCCAGGACAAATCCTCCCAAGTGAGAATGTATGGACATGTGGCAGTCTTGGACAAGTCGCCCCAGGACATCTCCTCCCAAGTGAGAATGTATGGACTTGTGGCAGTCTTGGGCAAGTCTCTCCAGGGCATCTCCTACCAAGTGAGAATGTATGGATTTGTGGCAGTCTTGGGCAAGTCTCCCCAGGGCATCTCCACCCAAGTTAGATTGTATGGACTTGTGGCAGTCTTGGGCAAGTCTCACCAGGGCATCTCCTCCCAAGTGAGAATGTATGGATTCGTGGCAGTCTTGGGAAAGTCGCCCCAGGACATCTCCTCCCAAGTTAGATTGTATGGATTTGTGGCAGTTTTGGGCAAGTCTCACCAGGGCATCTCCTCCCAAGTGAGAATGTATGGACTTGTGGCAGTCTTGGGCAACTCTCCCCAGGGAATCTCCTTCCAATTGAGAATGTATGGATTCGTGGCAGTCTTGGGAAAGTCGCCCCAGGACAAATCCTCCCAAGTGAGAATGTATGGACTTGGAGAAGTCTTGGACAAGTCGCCCCAGGGCATCTCCTCCCAAGTTAGATTGTATGGATTTGTGGCAGTTTTGGGCAAGTCTCACCAGGGCATCTCCTCCCAAGTGAGAATGTATTGACTTGTGGCAATCTTGGGTAAGTCTCCCCAGGGCATCTCCTCCCAAGTGAGAATGTATTGACTTGTGGCAGTCTTGGAAAAGTCGCCCCAGGGCATCTCCTCCCAATTGAGAATGTATGGATTCGTAGCAGTCTTGGAAAAGTCGCCCCAGGACAAATCCTCCCAAGTGAGAATGTATGGACTTGTGGCAATCTTGGGTAAGTCTCCCTAGGGCATCTCCTCCCAAGTGAGAATGTATGGATTCGTGGCAGTCTTGGGCAAGTCTCCCCAGGGCATCTCCTCCCAAGTGAGAATGTATGGATTCGTGGCAGTCTTGGGCAAGTCTCCCCAGGGCATCTCCTCCCAAGTGAGAATGTATGGATTTGTGGCAGTCTTGGGCAAGTCTCCCCAGGGCATCTCCTCTTAAGTTAGATTGTATGGATTTGTGGCAGTTTTGGGCAAGTCTCACCAGGGCATCTCCTCCCAAGTGAGAATGTATGGATTCGTGGCAGTCTTGGGAAAGTCGCCCCAGGACAAATCCTCCCAAGTGAGAATGTATGGACATGTGGCAGTCTTGGACAAGTCGCCCCAGGACATCTCCTCCCAAGTGAGAATGTATGGACTTGTGGCAGTCTTGGGCAAGTCTCTCCAGGGCATCTCCTACCAAGTGAGAATGTATGGATTTGTGGCAGTCTTGGGCAAGTCTCTCCAGGGCATCTCCACCCAAGTTAGATTGTATGGATTCGTGGCAGTCTTGGGCAAGTCTCCCCAGGGCATCTCCTCCCAAGTGAGAATGTATTGACTTGTGGCAGTCTTGGGCAAGTCTCTCCAAGGCATCTCCTACCAAGTGAGAATGTATGGATTTGTGGCAGTCTTGGGCAAGTCTCCCCAGGGCATCTCCTCTTAAGTTAGATTGTATGGATTTGTGGCAGTTTTGGGCAAGTCTCACCAGGGCATCTCCTCCCAAGTGCGAATGTATGGACTTGTGGCAGTCTTGGGCAACTCTCCCCAGGGAATTTCCTCCCAATTGAGAATGTATGGATTCGTAGCAGTCTTGGGAAAGTCGCCCCAGGACAAATCCTCCCAAGTGAGAATGTATGGACTTGTGGCAGTCTTGGACAAGTCGCCCCAGGACATCTCCTCCCAAGTGAGAATGTATGGACTTGTGGCAGTCTTGGGCAAGTCTCTCCAGGGCATCTCCTACCAAGTGAGAATGTATGGATTTGTGGCAGTTTTCGGCAAGTCTTGCCAGGGCATTTCCCAAGTGAGAATGTATGGATTTCTGGCAGTCTTGGGCAAGTCTCCCCAGGGCATCTCCTCCCAAGTTAGATTGTATGGATTTGTGGCAGTTTTGGGCAAGCCTCACCAGGGCATCTTCTCCCAAGTGAGAATGTATGGACTTGTGGCAGTCTTGGGCAACTCTTCCCAGGGAATCTCCTCCCAATTGAGAATGTATGGATTCGTGGCAGTCTTGGGAAAGTCGCCCCAGGACAAATCCTCCCAAGTGAGAATGTATGGACTTGTGGCAGTCTTGGACAAGTCTCTCCAGGGCATCTCCTACCAAGTGAGAATGTATGGACTTGTGGCAGTCTTGGGCAAGTCTCTTCAGGGCATTTCCCAAGTGAGAATGTATGGATTTCTGGCAGTCTTGGGCAAGTCTCCCCAGGGCATCTCCTCCCAAGTTAGATTGTATGGATTTGTGGCAGTTTTGGGCAAGTCTCACCAGGGCATATCCTCCCAAGTGAAAATGTATGGACTTGTGGCAGTCTTGGGCAACTCTCCCCAGGGAATCTCCTCCCAATTGAGAATGTATGGATTCGTGGCAGTCTTGGGAAAGTCGCCCCAGGACAAATCCTCCCAAGTGAGAATGTATGGACTTGTGGCAGTCTTGGACAAGTCTCTCCAGGGCATCTCCTACCAAGTGAGAATGTATGGACTTGTGGCAGTCTTGGGCAAGTCTCTCCAGGGCATTTCCCAAGTGAGAATGTATGGATTTCTGGCAGTCTTGGACAAGTCGCCCTAGGGCATCTCCTCCCAAGTTAGATTGTATGGATTTGTGGCAGTTTTGGGCAAGTCTCACCAGGGCATCTCCTCTTAAGTTAGATTGTATGGATTTGTGGCAGTTTTGGGCAAGTCTCACCAGGGCATCTCCTCCCAAGTGAGAATGTATGGATTCGTGGCAGTCTTGGGAAAGTCGCCCCAGGACAAATCCTCCCAAGTGAGAATGTATGGACATGTGGCAGTCTTGGACAAGTCGCCCAGGACATCTCCTCCCAAGTGAGAATGTATGGACTTGTGGCAGTCTTGGGCAAGTCTCTCCAGGGCATCTCCTACCAAGTGAGAATGTATGGATTTGTGGCAGTCTTGGGCAAGTCTCTCCAGGGCATCTCCACCCAAGTTAGATTGTATGGATTCGTGGCAGTCTTGGGCAAGTCTCCCCAGGGCATCTCCTCCCAAGTGAGAATGTATTGACTTGTGGCAGTCTTGGGCAAGTCTCTCCAAGGCATCTCCTACCAAGTGAGAATGTATGGATTTGTGGCAGTCTTGGGCAAGTCTCCCCAGGGCATCTCCTCTTAAGTTAGATTGTATGGATTTGTGGCAGTTTTGGGCAAGTCTCACCAGGGCATCTCCTCCCAAGTGCGAATGTATGGACTTGTGGCAGTCTTGGGCAACTCTCCCCAGGGAATTTCCTCCCAATTGAGAATGTATGGATTCGTAGCAGTCTTGGGAAAGTCGCCCCAGGACAAATCCTCCCAAGTGAGAATGTATGGACTTGTGGCAGTCTTGGACAAGTCGCCCCAGGACATCTCCTCCCAAGTGAGAATGTATGGACTTGTGGCAGTCTTGGGCAAGTCTCTCCAGGGCATCTCCTACCAAGTGAGAATGTATGGATTTGTGGCAGTTTTCGGCAAGTCTTGCCAGGGCATTTCCCAAGTGAGAATGTATGGATTTCTGGCAGTCTTGGGCAAGTCTCCCCAGGGCATCTCCTCCCAAGTTAGATTGTATGGATTTGTGGCAGTTTTGGGCAAGCCTCACCAGGGCATCTTCTCCCAAGTGAGAATGTATGGACTTGTGGCAGTCTTGGGCAACTCTCCCCAGGGAATCTCCTCCCAATTGAGAATGTATGGATTCGTGGCAGTCTTGGGAAAGTCGCCCCAGGACAAATCCTCCCAAGTGAGAATGTATGGACTTGTGGCAGTCTTGGACAAGTCTCTCCAGGGCATCTCCTACCAAGTGAGAATGTATGGACTTGTGGCAGTCTTGGGCAAGTCTCTCCAGGGCATTTCCCAAGTGAGAATGTATGGATTTCTGGCAGTCTTGGACAAGTCGCCCTAGGGCATCTCCTCCCAAGTTAGATTGTATGGATTTGTGGCAGTTTTGGGCAAGTCTCACCAGGGCATCTCCTCCTAAGTGAGAATGTATGGACTTGTGGCAGTCTTGGGCAACTCTCCCCAGGGAATCTCCTCCCAATTGAGAATGTATGGATTCGTGGCAGTCTTGGGAAAGTCGCCCCAGGACAAATCCTCCCCAGTGAGAATGTATGGACTTGTGGCAGTCTTGGACAAGTCTCTCCAGGGCATCTCCTACCAAGTGAGAATGTATGGACTTGTGGCAGTCTTGGGCAAGTCTCTACAGGGCATTTCCCAAGTGAGAATGTATGGATTTCTGGCAGTCTTGGGCAAGTCTCCCCAGGGCATCTCCTCCCAAGTTAGATTGTATGGATTTGTGGCAGTTTTGGGCAAGTCTCACCAGGGCATCTCCTCCTAAGTGAGAATGTATGGACTTGTGGCAGTCTTGGGCAACTCTCCCCAGGGAATCTCCTCCCAATTGAGAATGTATGGATTCGTGGCAGTCTTGGGAAAGTCGCCCCAGGACAAATCCTCCCGTGAGAATGTATGGACTTGTGGCAGTCTTGGACAAGTCTCTCCAGGGCATCTCATCCCAAGTGAGAATGTATTGACTTGTGGCAGTCTTGGAAAAGTCGCCCCAGGGCATCTCCTCCCAATTGAGAATGTATAGATTCGTAGCAGTCTTGGGAAAGTCGCCCCAGGACAAATCCTCCCAAGTGAGATTGTATGGACTGTTGGCAGTCTTGGACAAGTCGCCCCAGGACATCTCCTCCCAAGTGAGAATGTATGGACTTGTGGGCAGTCTTGGGCAAGTCTCTCCAGGGCATCTCCTACCAAGTGAGAATGTATGGATTTGTGGCAGTCTTGGAAAAGTCGCCCCAGGACAAATCCTCCCAAGTGAGAATGTATGGACATGTGGCAGTCTTGGACAAGTCGCCCCAGGACATCTCCTCCCAAGTGAGAATGTATGGACTTGTGGCAGTCTTGGGCAAGTCTCTCCAGGGCATCTCCTACCAAGTGAGAATGTATGGATTTGTGGCAGTCTTGGGCAAGTCTCCCCAGGGCATCTCCACCCAAGTTAGATTGTATGGACTTGTGGCAGTCTTGGGCAAGTCTCACCAGGGCATCTCCTCCCAAGTGAGAATGTATGGATTCGTGGCAGTCTTGGGAAAGTCGCCCCAGGACATCTCCTCCCAAGTTAGATTGTATGGATTTGTGGCAGTTTTGGGCAAGTCTCACCAGGGCATCTCCTCCCAAGTGAGAATGTATGGACTTGTGGCAGTCTTGGGCAACTCTCCCCAGGGAATCTCCTTCCAATTGAGAATGTATGGATTCGTGGCAGTCTTGGGAAAGTCGCCCCAGGACAAATCCTCCCAAGTGAGAATGTATGGACTTGGAGAAGTCTTGGACAAGTCGCCCAGGGCATCTCCTCCCAAGTTAGATTGTATGGATTTGTGGCAGTTTTGGGCAAGTCTCACCAGGGCATCTCCTCCCAAGTGAGAATGTATTGACTTGTGGCAATCTTGGGTAAGTCTCCCCAGGGCATCTCCTCCCAAGTGAGAATGTATTGACTTGTGGCAGTCTTGGAAAAGTCGCCCCAGGGCATCTCCTCCCAATTGAGAATGTATGGATTCGTAGCAGTCTTGGAAAAGTCGCCCCAGGACAAATCCTCCCAAGTGAGAATGTATGGACTTGTGGCAATCTTGGGTAAGTCTCCCTAGGGCATCTCCTCCCAAGTGAGAATGTATGGATTCGTGGCAGTCTTGGGCAAGTCTCCCCAGGGCATCTCCTCCCAAGTGAGAATGTATGGATTCGTGGCAGTCTTGGGCAAGTCTCCCCAGGGCATCTCCTCCCAAGTGAGAATGTATGGATTTGTGGCAGTCTTGGGCAAGTCTCCCCAGGGCATCTCCTCTTAAGTTAGATTGTATGGATTTGTGGCAGTTTTGGGCAAGTCTCACCAGGGCATCTCCTCCCAAGTGAGAATGTATGGATTCGTGGCAGTCTTGGGAAAGTCGCCCCAGGACAAATCCTCCCAAGTGAGAATGTATGGACATGTGGCAGTCTTGGACAAGTCGCCCCAGGACATCTCCTCCCAAGTGAGAATGTATGGACTTGTGGCAGTCTTGGGCAAGTCTCTCCAGGGCATCTCCTACCAAGTGAGAATGTATGGATTTGTGGCAGTCTTGGGCAAGTCTCTCCAGGGCATCTCCACCCAAGTTAGATTGTATGGATTCGTGGCAGTCTTGGGCAAGTCTCCCCAGGGCATCTCCTCCCAAGTGAGAATGTATTGACTTGTGGCAGTCTTGGGCAAGTCTCTCCAAGGCATCTCCTACCAAGTGAGAATGTATGGATTTGTGGCAGTCTTGGGCAAGTCTCCCCAGGGCATCTCCTCTTAAGTTAGATTGTATGGATTTGTGGCAGTTTTGGGCAAGTCTCACCAGGGCATCTCCTCCCAAGTGCGAATGTATGGACTTGTGGCAGTCTTGGGCAACTCTCCCCAGGGAATTTCCTCCCAATTGAGAATGTATGGATTCGTAGCAGTCTTGGGAAAGTCGCCCCAGGACAAATCCTCCCAAGTGAGAATGTATGGACTTGTGGCAGTCTTGGACAAGTCGCCCCAGGACATCTCCTCCCAAGTGAGAATGTATGGACTTGTGGCAGTCTTGGGCAAGTCTCTCCAGGGCATCTCCTACCAAGTGAGAATGTATGGATTTGTGGCAGTTTTCGGCAAGTCTTGCCAGGGCATTTCCCAAGTGAGAATGTATGGATTTCTGGCAGTCTTGGGCAAGTCTCCCCAGGGCATCTCCTCCCAAGTTAGATTGTATGGATTTGTGGCAGTTTTGGGCAAGCCTCACCAGGGCATCTTCTCCCAAGTGAGAATGTATGGACTTGTGGCAGTCTTGGGCAACTCTTCCCAGGGAATCTCCTCCCAATTGAGAATGTATGGATTCGTGGCAGTCTTGGGAAAGTCGCCCCAGGACAAATCCTCCCAAGTGAGAATGTATGGACTTGTGGCAGTCTTGGACAAGTCTCTCCAGGGCATCTCCTACCAAGTGAGAATGTATGGACTTGTGGCAGTCTTGGGCAAGTCTCTTCAGGGCATTTCCCAAGTGAGAATGTATGGATTTCTGGCAGTCTTGGGCAAGTCTCCCCAGGGCATCTCCTCCCAAGTTAGATTGTATGGATTTGTGGCAGTTTTGGGCAAGTCTCACCAGGGCATATCCTCCCAAGTGAAAATGTATGGACTTGTGGCAGTCTTGGGCAACTCTCCCCAGGGAATCTCCTCCCAATTGAGAATGTATGGATTCGTGGCAGTCTTGGGAAAGTCGCCCCAGGACAAATCCTCCCAAGTGAGAATGTATGGACTTGTGGCAGTCTTGGACAAGTCTCTCCAGGGCATCTCCTACCAAGTGAGAATGTATGGACTTGTGGCAGTCTTGGGCAAGTCTCTCCAGGGCATTTCCCAAGTGAGAATGTATGGATTTCTGGCAGTCTTGGACAAGTCGCCCTAGGGCATCTCCTCCCAAGTTAGATTGTATGGATTTGTGGCAGTTTTGGGCAAGTCTCACCAGGGCATCTCCTCTTAAGTTAGATTGTATGGATTTGTGGCAGTTTTGGGCAAGTCTCACCAGGGCATCTCCTCCCAAGTGAGAATGTATGGATTCGTGGCAGTCTTGGGAAAGTCGCCCCAGGACAAATCCTCCCAAGTGAGAATGTATGGACATGTGGCAGTCTTGGACAAGTCGCCCCAGGACATCTCCTCCCAAGTGAGAATGTATGGACTTGTGGCAGTCTTGGGCAAGTCTCTCCAGGGCATCTCCTACCAAGTGAGAATGTATGGATTTGTGGCAGTCTTGGGCAAGTCTCTCCAGGGCATCTCCACCCAAGTTAGATTGTATGGATTCGTGGCAGTCTTGGGCAAGTCTCCCCAGGGCATCTCCTCCCAAGTGAGAATGTATTGACTTGTGGCAGTCTTGGGCAAGTCTCTCCAAGGCATCTCCTACCAAGTGAGAATGTATGGATTTGTGGCAGTCTTGGGCAAGTCTCCCCAGGGCATCTCCTCTTAAGTTAGATTGTATGGATTTGTGGCAGTTTTGGGCAAGTCTCACCAGGGCATCTCCTCCCAAGTGCGAATGTATGGACTTGTGGCAGTCTTGGGCAACTCTCCCCAGGGAATTTCCTCCCAATTGAGAATGTATGGATTCGTAGCAGTCTTGGGAAAGTCGCCCCAGGACAAATCCTCCCAAGTGAGAATGTATGGACTTGTGGCAGTCTTGGACAAGTCGCCCCAGGACATCTCCTCCCAAGTGAGAATGTATGGACTTGTGGCAGTCTTGGGCAAGTCTCTCCAGGGCATCTCCTACCAAGTGAGAATGTATGGATTTGTGGCAGTTTTCGGCAAGTCTTGCCAGGGCATTTCCCAAGTGAGAATGTATGGATTTCTGGCAGTCTTGGGCAAGTCTCCCCAGGGCATCTCCTCCCAAGTTAGATTGTATGGATTTGTGGCAGTTTTGGGCAAGCCTCACCAGGGCATCTTCTCCCAAGTGAGAATGTATGGACTTGTGGCAGTCTTGGGCAACTCTCCCCAGGGAATCTCCTCCCAATTGAGAATGTATGGATTCGTGGCAGTCTTGGGAAAGTCGCCCCAGGACAAATCCTCCCAAGTGAGAATGTATGGACTTGTGGCAGTCTTGGACAAGTCTCTCCAGGGCATCTCCTACCAAGTGAGAATGTATGGACTTGTGGCAGTCTTGGGCAAGTCTCTTCAGGGCATTTCCCAAGTGAGAATGTATGGATTTCTGGCAGTCTTGGGCAAGTCTCCCCAGGGCATCTCCTCCCAAGTTAGATTGTATGGATTTGTGGCAGTTTTGGGCAAGTCTCACCAGGGCATATCCTCCCAAGTGAAAATGTATGGACTTGTGGCAGTCTTGGGCAACTCTCCCCAGGGAATCTCCTCCCAATTGAGAATGTATGGATTCGTGGCAGTCTTGGGAAAGTCGCCCCAGGACAAATCCTCCCAAGTGAGAATGTATGGACTTGTGGCAGTCTTGGACAAGTCTCTCCAGGGCATCTCCTACCAAGTGAGAATGTATGGACTTGTGGCAGTCTTGGGCAAGTCTCTCCAGGGCATTTCCCAAGTGAGAATGTATGGATTTCTGGCAGTCTTGGACAAGTCGCCCTAGGGCATCTCCTCCCAAGTTAGATTGTATGGATTTGTGGCAGTTTTGGGCAAGTCTCACCAGGGCATCTCCTCCTAAGTGAGAATGTATGGACTTGTGGCAGTCTTGGGCAACTCTCCCCAGGGAATCTCCTCCCAATTGAGAATGTATGGATTCGTGGCAGTCTTGGGAAAGTCGCCCCAGGACAAATCCTCCCAAGTGAGAATGTATGGACTTGTGGCAGTCTTGGACAAGTCTCTCCAGGGCATCTCCTACCAAGTGAGAATGTATGGACTTGTGGCAGTCTTGGGCAAGTCTCTCCAGGGCATTTCCCAAGTGAGAATGTATGGATTTCTGGCAGTCTTGGACAAGTCGTCCTAGGGCATCTCCTCCCAAGTTAGATTGTATGGATTTGTGGCAGTTTTGGGCAAGTCTCACCAGGGCATCTCCTCCTAAGTGAGAATGTATGGACTTGTGGCAGTCTTGGGCAACTCTCCCCAGGGAATCTCCTCCCAATTGAGAATGTATGGATTCGTGGCAGTCTTGGGAAAGTCGCCCCAGGACAAATCCTCCCCAGTGAGAATGTATGGACTTGTGGCAGTCTTGGACAAGTCTCTCCAGGGCATCTCCTACCAAGTGAGAATGCATGGACTTGTGGCAGTCTTGGGCAAGTCTCTCCAGGGCATTTCCCAAGTGAGAATGTATGGATTTCTGGCAGTCTTGGGCAAGTCTCCCCAGGGCATCTCCTACCAAGTGAGAATGCATGGACTTGTGGTAGTCTTGGGCAAGTCTCTCCAGGGCATTTCCCAAGTGAGAATGTATGGATTTCTGGCAGTCTTGGGCAAGTCTCCCCAGGGCATCTCCTCCCAAGTGAGAATGTATTGACTTGTGGCAATCTTGGGTAAGTCTCCCCAGGGCATCTCCTCCCAAGTGAGAATGTATGGACTTGTGGCAGTCTTGGGCAACTCTCCCTAGGGCATCTCCTCCCAAGTGAGAATGTACTGACTTGTGGCAATCTTGGGAAAGTCGCCCCAGGACAAATCCTCCCAAGTGAGAATGTATGGACTTGTGGCAATCTTGGGTAATTCTCCCCAGGGCATCTCCTCCCAAGTGAGAATGTATGGATTCGTGGCAGTCTTGGGCAAGTCTCCCCAGGGCATCTCCTCCCAAGTTAGATTGTATGGATTTGTGGCAGTTTTGGGCAAGCCTCACCAGGGCATCTTCTCCCAAGTGAGAATGTATGGACTTGTGGCAGTCTTGGGCAACTCTCCCCAGGGAATCTCCTCCTAATTGAGAATGTATGGATTCGTGGCAGTCTTGGGAAAGTCGCCCCAGGACAAATCCTCCCAAGTGAGAATGTATGGACTTATAGAAGTCTTGGACAAGTCGCCCCAGGGCATCTCCTCCCAAGTTAGATTGTATGGATTTGTGGCAGTTTTGGGCAAGTCTCACCAGGGCATCTCCTCCTAAGTGAGAATGTATGGACTTGTGGCAGTCTTGGGCAACTCTCCCCAGGGAATCTCCTCCCAATTGAGAATGTATGGATTCGTGGCAGTCTTGGGAAAGTCGCCCCAGGACAAATCCTCCCAAGTGAGAATGTATGGACTTGTGGCAGTCTTGGACAAGTCTCTCCACGGCATCTCCTACCAAGTGAGAATGTATGGACTTGTGGCAGTCTTGGGCAAGTCTCTCCAGGGCATTTCCCAAGTGAGAATGTATGGATTTCTGGCAGTCTTGGGCAAGTCCTCCAGGGCATCTCCTCCCAAGTTAGATTGTATGGATTTGTGGCAGTTTTGGGCAAGTCTCACCAGGGCATATCCTCCCAAGTGAGAATGTATGGACTTGTGGCAGTCTTGGGCAACTCTCCCCAGGGAATCTCCTCCCAATTGAGAATGTATGGATTCGTGGCAGTCTTGGGAAAGTCGCCCCAGGACAAATCCTCCCAAGTGAGAATGTATGGACTTCTGGCAGTCTTGGACAAGTCTCTCCAGGGCATCTCCTACCAAGTGAGAATGTATGGACTTGTGGCAGTCTTGGGCAAGTCTCTCCAGGGCATTTCCCAAGTGAGAATGTATGGATTTCTGGCAGTCTTGGACAAGTCGCCCTAGGGCATCTCCTCCCAAGTTAGATTGTATGGATTTGTGGCAGTTTTGGGCAAGTCTCACCAGGGCATCTCCTCCTAAGTGAGAATGTATGGACTTGTGGCAGTCTTGGGCAACTCTCCCCAGGGAATCTCCTCCCAATTGAGAATGTATGGATTCGTGGCAGTCTTGGGAAAGTCGCCCCAGGACAAATCCTCCCCAGTGAGAATGTATGGACTTGTGGCAGTCTTGGACAAGTCTCTCCAGGGCATCTCCTACCAAGTGAGAATGTATGGACTTGTGGCAGTCTTGGGCAAGTCTCTACAGGGCATTTCCCAAGTGAGAATGTATGGATTTCTGGCAGTCTTGGGCAAGTCTCCCCAGGGCATCTCCTCCCAAGTTAGATTGTATGGATTTGTGGCAGTTTTGGGCAAGTCTCACCAGGGCATCTCCTCCTAAGTGAGAATGTATGGACTTGTGGCAGTCTTGGGCAACTCTCCCCAGGGAATCTCCTCCCAATTGAGAATGTATGGATTCGTGGCAGTCTTGGGAAAGTCGCCCCAGGACAAATCCTCCCCAGTGAGAATGTATGGACTTGTGGCAGTCTTGGACAAGTCTCTCCAGGGCATCTCATCCCAAGTGAGAATGTATTGACTTGTGGCAGTCTTGGAAAAGTCGCCCCAGGGCATCTCCTCCCAATTGAGAATGTATAGATTCGTAGCAGTCTTGGGAAAGTCGCCCCAGGACAAATCCTCCCAAGTGAGATTGTATGGACTGTTGGCAGTCTTGGACAAGTCGCCCCAGGACATCTCCTCCCAAGTGAGAATGTATGGACTTGTGGCAGTCTTGGGCAAGTCTCTCCAGGGCATCTCCTACCAAGTGAGAATGTATGGATTTGTGGCAGTCTTGGAAAAGTCGCCCCAGGACAAATCCTCCCAAGTGAGAATGTATGGACATGTGGCAGTCTTGGACAAGTCGCCCCAGGACATCTCCTCCCAAGTGAGAATGTATGGACTTGTGGCAGTCTTGGGCAAGTCTCTCCAGGGCATCTCCTACCAAGTGAGAATGTATGGATTTGTGGCAGTCTTGGGCAAGTCTCCCCAGGGCATCTCCACCCAAGTTAGATTGTATGGACTTGTGGCAGTCTTGGGCAAGTCTCACCAGGGCATCTCCTCCCAAGTGAGAATGTATGGATTCGTGGCAGTCTTGGGAAAGTCGCCCCAGGACATCTCCTCCCAAGTTAGATTGTATGGATTTGTGGCAGTTTTGGGCAAGTCTCACCAGGGCATCTCCTCCCAAGTGAGAATGTATGGACTTGTGGCAGTCTTGGGCAACTCTCCCCAGGGAATCTCCTTCCAATTGAGAATGTATGGATTCGTGGCAGTCTTGGGAAAGTCGCCCCAGGACAAATCCTCCCAAGTGAGAATGTATGGACTTGGAGAAGTCTTGGACAAGTCGCCCCAGGGCATCTCCTCCCAAGTTAGATTGTATGGATTTGTGGCAGTTTTGGGCAAGTCTCACCAGGGCATCTCCTCCCAAGTGAGAATGTATTGACTTGTGGCAATCTTGGGTAAGTCTCCCCAGGGCATCTCCTCCCAAGTGAGAATGTATTGACTTGTGGCAGTCTTGGAAAAGTCGCCCCAGGGCATCTCCTCCCAATTGAGAATGTATGGATTCGTAGCAGTCTTGGAAAAGTCGCCCCAGGACAAATCCTCCCAAGTGAGAATGTATGGACTTGTGGCAATCTTGGGTAAGTCTCCCTAGGGCATCTCCTCCCAAGTGAGAATGTATGGATTCGTGGCAGTCTTGGGCAAGTCTCCCCAGGGCATCTCCTCCCAAGTGAGAATGTATGGATTCGTGGCAGTCTTGGGCAAGTCTCCCCAGGGCATCTCCTCCCAAGTGAGAATGTATGGATTTGTGGCAGTCTTGGGCAAGTCTCCCCAGGGCATCTCCTCTTAAGTTAGATTGTATGGATTTGTGGCAGTTTTGGGCAAGTCTCACCAGGGCATCTCCTCCCAAGTGAGAATGTATGGATTCGTGGCAGTCTTGGGAAAGTCGCCCCAGGACAAATCCTCCCAAGTGAGAATGTATGGACATGTGGCAGTCTTGGACAAGTCGCCCCAGGACATCTCCCCACAAGTGAGAATGTATGGACTTGTGGCAGTCTTGGGCAAGTCTCTCCAGGGCATCTCCTACCAAGTGAGAATGTATGGATTTGTGGCAGTCTTGGGCAAGTCTCTCCAGGGCATCTCCACCCAAGTTAGATTGTATGGATTCGTGGCAGTCTTGGGCAAGTCTCCCCAGGGCATCTCCTCCCAAGTGAGAATGTATTGACTTGTGGCAGTCTTGGGCAAGTCTCTCCAAGGCATCTCCTACCAAGTGAGAATGTATGGATTTGTGGCAGTCTTGGGCAAGTCTCCCCAGGGCATCTCCTCTTAAGTTAGATTGTATGGATTTGTGGCAGTTTTGGGCAAGTCTCACCAGGGCATCTCCTCCCAAGTGCGAATGTATGGACTTGTGGCAGTCTTGGGCAACTCTCCCCAGGGAATTTCCTCCCAATTGAGAATGTATGGATTCGTAGCAGTCTTGGGAAAGTCGCCCCAGGACAAATCCTCCCAAGTGAGAATGTATGGACTTGTGGCAGTCTTGGACAAGTCGCCCCAGGACATCTCCTCCCAAGTGAGAATGTATGGACTTGTGGCAGTCTTGGGCAAGTCTCTCCAGGGCATCTCCTACCAAGTGAGAATGTATGGATTTGTGGCAGTTTTCGGCAAGTCTGCCCAGGGCATTTCCCAAGTGAGAATGTATGGATTTCTGGCAGTCTTGGGCAAGTCTCCCCAGGGCATCTCCTCCCAAGTTAGATTGTATGGATTTGTGGCAGTTTTGGGCAAGCCTCACCAGGGCATCTTCTCCCAAGTGAGAATGTATGGACTTGTGGCAGTCTTGGGCAACTCTCCCCAGGGAATCTCCTCCCAATTGAGAATGTATGGATTCGTGGCAGTCTTGGGAAAGTCGCCCCAGGACAAATCCTCCCAAGTGAGAATGTATGGACTTGTGGCAGTCTTGGACAAGTCTCTCCAGGGCATCTCCTACCAAGTGAGAATGTATGGACTTGTGGCAGTCTTGGGCAAGTCTCTCCAGGGCATTTCCCAAGGGAGAATGTATGGATTTCTGGCAGTCTTGGGCAAGTCTCCCCAGGGCATCTCCTCCCAAGTTAGATTGTATGGATTTGTGGCAGTTTTGGGCAAGTCTCACCAGGGCATATCCTCCCAAGTGAAAATGTATGGACTTGTGGCAGTCTTGGGCAACTCTCCCCAGGGAATCTCCTCCCAATTGAGAATGTATGGATTCGTGGCAGTCTTGGGAAAGTCGCCCCAGGACAAATCCTCCCAAGTGAGAATGTATGGACTTGTGGCAGTCTTGGACAAGTCTCTCCAGGGCATCTCCTACCAAGTGAGAATGTATGGACTTGTGGCAGTCTTGGGCAAGTCTCTCCAGGGCATTTCCCAAGTGAGAATGTATGGATTTCTGGCAGTCTTGGACAAGTCGCCCTAGGGCATCTCCTCCCAAGTTAGATTGTATGGATTTGTGGCAGTTTTGGGCAAGTCTCACCAGGGCATCTCCTCCTAAGTGAGAATGTATGGACTTGTGGCAGTCTTGGGCAACTCTCCCCAGGGAATCTCCTCCCAATTGAGAATGTATGGATTCGTGGCAGTCTTGGGAAAGTCGCCCCAGGACAAATCCTCCCCAGTGAGAATGTATGGACTTGTGGCAGTCTTGGACAAGTCTCTCCAGGGCATCTCCTACCAAGTGAGAATGTATGGACTTGTGTCAGTCTTGGGCAAGTCTCTACAGGGCATTTCCCAAGTGAGAATGTATAGATTTCTGGCAGTCTTGGGCAAGTCTCCCCAGGGCATCTCCTCCCAAGTTAGATTGTATGGATTTGTGGCAGTTTTGGGCAAGTCTCACCAGGGCATCTCCTCCTAAGTGAGAATGTATGGACTTGTGGCAGTCTTGGGCAACTCTCCCCAGGGAATCTCCTCCCAATTGAGAATGTATGGATTCGTGGCAGTCTTGGGAAAGTCGCCCCAGGACAAATCCTCCCAAGTGAGAATGTATGGACTTGTGGCAGTCTTGGACAAGTCTCTCCAGGGCATCTCCTACCAAGTGAGAATGCATGGACTTGTGGCAGTCTTGGGCAAGTCTCTCCAGGGCATTTCCCAAGTGAGAATGTATGGATTTCTGGCAGTCTTGGGCAAGTCTCCCCAGGGCATCTCCTACCAAGTGAGAATGCATGGACTTGTGGCAGTCTTGGGCAAGTCTCTCCAGGGCATTTCCCAAGTGAGAATGTATGGATTTCTGGCAGTCTTGGGCAAGTCTCCCCAGGGCATCTCCTCCCAAGTGAGAATGTATTGACTTGTGGCAATCTTGGGTAAGTCTCCCCAGGGCATCTCCTCCCAAGTGAGAATGTATGGACTTGTGGCAGTCTTGGGCAACTCTCCCCAGGGCATCTCCTCCCAAGTGAGAATGTATTGACTTGTGGCAATCTTGGGAAAGTCGCCCCAGGACAAATCCTCCCAAGTGAGAATGTATGGACTTGTGGCAATCTTGGGTAATTCTCCCCAGTGCATCTCCTCCCAAGTGAGAATGTATGGATTCGTGGCAGTCTTGGGCAAGTCTCCCCAGGGCATCTCCTCCCAAGTTAGATTGTATGGATTTGTGGCAGTTTTGGGCAAGCCTCACTAGGGCATCTTCTCCCAAGTGAGAATGTATGGACTTGTGGCAGTCTTGGGCAACTCTCCCCAGGGAATCTCCTCCTAATTGAGAATGTATGGATTCGTGGCAGTCTTGGGAAAGTCGCCCCAGGACAAATCCTCCCAAGTGAGAATGTATGGACTTATAGAAGTCTTGGACAAGTCGCCCCAGGGCATCTCCTCCCAAGTTAGATTGTATGGATTTGTGGCAGTTTTGGGCAAGTCTTACCAGGGCATCTCCTCCTAAGTGAGAATGTATGGACTTGTGGCAGTCTTGGGCAACTCTCCCCAGGGAATCTCCTCCCAATTGAGAATGTATGGATTCGTGGCAGTCTTGGGAAAGTCGCCCCAGGACAAATCCTCCCAAGTGAGAATGTATGGACTTGTGGCAGTCTTGGACAAGTCTCTCCACGGCATCTCCTACCAAGTGAGAATGTATGGACTTGTGGCAGTCTTGGGCAAGTCTCTCCAGGGCATTTCCCAAGTGAGAATGTATGGATTTCTAGCAGTCTTGGGCAAGTCTTCCCAGGGCATCTCCTCCCAAGTTAGATTGTATGGATTTGTGGCAGTTTTGGGCAAGTCTCACCAGGGCATATCCTCCCAAGTGAGAATGTATGGACTTGTGGCAGTCTTGGGCAACTCTCCCCAGGGAATCTCCTCCCAATTGAGAATGTATGGATTTGTGGCAGTCTTGGGAAAGTCGCCCCAGGACAAATCCTCCCAAGTGAGAATGTATGGACTTGTGGCAGTCTTGGACAAGTCTCTCCAGGGCATCTCCTACCAAGTGAGAATGTATGGACTTGTGGCAGTCTTGGGCAAGTCTCTCCAGGGCATTTCCCAAGTGAGAATGTATGGATTTCTGGCAGTCTTGGACAAGTCGCCCTAGGGCATCTCCTCCCAAGTTAGATTGTATGGATTTGTGGCAGTTTTGGGCAAGTCTCACCAGGGCATCTCCTCCTAAGTGAGAATGTATGGACTTGTGGCAGTCTTGGGCAACTCTCCCCAGGGAATCTCCTCCCAATTGAGAATGTATGGATTCGTGGCAGTCTTGGGAAAGTCGCCCCAGGACAAATCCTCCCCAGTGAGAATGTATGGACTTGTGGCAGTCTTGGACAAGTCTCTCCAGGGCATCTCCTACCAAGTGAGAATGTATGGACTTGTGGCAGTCTTGGGCAAGTCTCTACAGGGCATTTCCCAAGTGAGAATGTATAGATTTCTGGCAGTCTTGGGCAAGTCTCCCCAGGGCATCTCCTCCCAAGTTAGATTGTATGGATTTGTGGCAGTTTTGGGCAAGTCTCACCAGGGCATCTCCTCCTAAGTGAGAATGTATGGACTTGTGGCAGTCTTGGGCAAGTCTCTCCAGGGCATTTCCCAAGTGAGAATGTATGGATTTCTGGCAGTCTTGGGCAAGTCTCCCCAGGGCATCTCCTACCAAGTGAGAATGCATGGACTTGTGGCAGTCTTGGGCAAGTCTCTCCAGGGCATTTCCCAAGTGAGAATGTATGGATTTCTGGCAGTCTTGGGCAAGTCTCCCCAGGGCATCTCCTCCCAAGTGAGAATGTATTGACTTGTGGCAATCTTGGGTAAGTCTCCCCAGGGCATCTCCTCCCAAGTGAGAATGTATGGACTTGTGGCAGTCTTGGGCAAGTCTCCCCAGGGCATCTCCTCCCAAGTGAGAATGTATTGACTTGTGGCAATCTTGGGTAAGTCTCCCCAGGGCATCTCCTCCCAAGTGAGAATGTATGGACTTGTGGCAGTCTTGGGCAACTCTCCCCAGGGCATCTCCTCCCAAGTGAGAATGTATTGACTTGTGGCAATCTTGGGAAAGTCGCCCCAGGACAAATCCGCCCAAGTGAGAATGTATGGACTTGTGGCAATCTTGGGTAATTCTCCCCAGGGCATCTCCTCCCAAGTGAGAATGTATGGATTCGTGGCAGTCTTGGGCAAGTCTCCCCAGGGCATCTCCTCCCAAGTTAGATTGTATGGATTTGTGGCAGTTTTGGGCAAGCCTCACTAGGGCATCTTCTCCCAAGTGAGAATGTATGGACTTGTGGCAGTCTTGGGCAACTCTCCCCAGGGAATCTCCTCCTAATTGAGAATGTATGGATTCGTGGCAGTCTTGGGAAAGTCGCCCCAGGACAAATCCTCCCAAGTGAGAATGTATGGACTTATAGAAGTCTTGGACAAGTCGCCCCAGGGCATCTCCTCCCAAGTTAGATTGTATGGATTTGTGGCAGTTTTGGGCAAGTCTCACCAGCGCATCTCCTCCTAAGTGAGAATGTATGGACTTGTGGCAGTCTTGGGCAACTCTCCCCAGGGAATCTCCTCCCAATTGAGAATGTATGGATTCGTGGCAGTCTTGGGAAAGTCGCCCCAGGACAAATCCTCCCAAGTGAGAATGTATGGACTTGTGGCAGTCTTGGACAAGTCTCTCCACGGCATCTCCTACCAAGTGAGAATGTATGGACTTGTGGCAGTCTTGGGCAAGTCTCTCCAGGGCATTTCCCAAGTGAGAATGTATGGATTTCTAGCAGTCTTGGGCAAGTCTCCCCAGGGCATCTCCTCCCAAGTTAGATTGTATGGATTTGTGGCAGTTTTGGGCAAGTCTCACCAGGGCATATCCTCCCAAGTGAGAATGTATGGACTTGTGGCAGTCTTGGGCAACTCTCCCCAGGGAATCTCCTCCCAATTGAGAATGTATGGATTCGTGGCAGTCTTGGACAAGTCTCTCCAGGGCATCTCCTACCAAGTGAGAATGTATGGACTTGTGGCAGTCTTGGGCAAGTCTCTCCAGGGCATTTCCCAAGTGAGAATGTATGGATTTCTAGCAGTCTTGGGCAAGTCTCCCCAGGGCATCTCCTCCCAAGTTAGATTGTATGGATTTGTGGCAGTTTTGGGCAAGTCTCACCAGGGCATATCCTCCCAAGTGAGAATGTATGGACTTGTGGCAGTCTTGGGCAACTCTCCCCAGGGAATCTCCTCCCAATTGAGAATGTATGGACTTGTGGCAGTCTTGGACAAGTCTCTCCAGGGCATCTCCTACCAAGTGAGAATGTATGGACTTGTGGCAGTCTTGGGCAAGTCTCTCCAGGGCATTTCCCAAGTGAGAATGTATGGATTTCTGGCAGTCTTGGACAAGTCGCCCTAGGGCATCTCCTCCCAAGTTAGATTGTATGGATTTGTGGCAGTTTTGGGCAAGTCTCACCAGGGCATCTCCTCCTAAGTGAGAATGTATGGACTTGTGGCAGTCTTGAACAACTCTCCCCAGGGAATCTCCTCCCAATTGAGAATGTATGGATTCGTGGCAGTCTTGGGAAAGTCGCCCCAGGACAAATCCTCCCCAGTGAGAATGTATGGACTTGTGGCAGTCTTGGACAAGTCTCTCCAGGGCATCTCCTACCAAGTGAGAATGTATGGACTTGTGGCAGTCTTGGGCAAGTCTCTACAGGGCATTTCCCAAGTGAGAATGTATGGATTTCTGGCAGTCTTGGGCAAGTCTCCCCAGGGCATCTCCTCCCAAGTTAGATTGTATGGATTTGTGGCAGTTTTGGGCAAGTCTCACCAGGGCATCTCCTCCTAAGTGAGAATGTATGGACTTGTGGCAGTCTTGGGCAACTCTCCCCAGGGAATCTCCTCCCAATTGAGAATGTATGGATTCGTGGCAGTCTTGGGAAAGTCGCCCCAGGACAAATCCTCCCCAGTGAGAATGTATGGACTTGTGGCAGTCTTGGACAAGTCTCTCCAGGGCATCTCATCCCAAGTGAGAATGTATTGACTTGTGGCAGTCTTGGAAAAGTCGCCCCAGGGCATCTCCTCCCAATTGAGAATGTATAGATTCGTAGCAGTCTTGGAAAAGTCGCCCCAGGACAAATCCTCCCAAGTGAGATTGTATGGACTGTTGGCAGTCTTGGACAAGTCGCCCCAGGACATCTCCTCCCAAGTGAAAATGTATGGACTTGTGGCAGTCTTGGGCAAGTCTCTCCAGGGCATCTCCTACCAAGTGAGAATGTATGGATTTGTGGCAGTCTTGGGAAAGTCGCCCCAGGACAAATCCTCCCAAGTGAGAATGTATGGACATGTGGCAGTCTTGGACAAGTCGCCCCAGGACATCTCCTCCCAAGTGAGAATGTATGGACTTGTGGCAGTCTTGGGCAAGTCTCTCCAGGGCATCTCCTACCAAGTGAGAATGTATGGATTTGTGGCAGTCTTGGGCAAGTCTCCCCAGGGCATCTCCACCCAAGTTAGATTGTATGGACTTGTGGCAGTCTTGGGCAAGTCTCACCAGGGCATCTCCTCCCAAGTGAGAATGTATGGACTTGTGGCAGTCTTGGGCAAGTCTCTCCAGGGCATCTCCTACCAAGTGAGAATGTATGGATTTGTGGCAGTCTTGGAAAGTCGCCCCAGGACAAATCCTCCCAAGTGAGAATGTATGGACATGTGGCAGTCTTGGACAAGTCGCCCCAGGACATCTCCTCCCAAGTGAGAATGTATGGACTTGTGGCAGTCTTGGGCAAGTCTCTCCAGGGCATCTCCTACCAAGTGAGAATGTATGGATTTGTGGCAGTCTTGGGCAAGTCTCCCCAGGGCATCTCCACCCAAGTTAGATTGTATGGATTTGTGGCAGTTTTGGGCAAGTCTCACCAGGGCATCTCCTCCCAAGTGAGAATGTATGGACTTGTGGCAGTCTTGGGCAACTCTCCCCAGGGAATTTCCTCCCAATTGAGAATGTATGGATTCGTGGCAGTCTTGGGAAAGTCGCCCCAGGACAAATCCTCCCCAGTGAGAATGTATGGACTTGTGGCAGTCTTGGAAAAGTCTCTCCAGGGCATCTCCTACCAAGTGAGAATGTATGGACTTGTGGCAGTCTTGGGCAAGTCTCTCCAGGGCATTTCCCAAGTGAGAATGTATGGATTTCTGGCAGTCTTGGACAAGTCGCCCTAGGGCATCTCCTCCCAAGTTAGATTGTATGGATTTGTGGCAGTTTTGGGCAAGTCTCACCAGGGCATCTCCTCCTAAGTGAGAATGTATGGACTTGTGGCAGTCTTGGGCAACTCTCCCCAGGGAATCTCCTCCCAATTGAGAATGTATGGATTCGTGGCAGTCTTGGGAAAGTCGCCCCAGGACAAATCCTCCCCAGTGAGAATGTATGGACTTGTGGCAGTCTTGGACAAGTCTCTCCAGGGCATCTCCTACCAAGTGAGAATGTATGGACTTGTGGCCGTCTTGGGCAAGTCTCTACAGGGCATTTCCCAAGTGAGAATGTATGGATTTCTGGCAGTCTTGGGCAAGTCTCCCCAGGGCATCTCCTCCCAAGTTAGATTGTATGGATTTGTGGCAGTTTTGGGCAAGTCTCACCAGGGCATCTCCTCCTAAGTGAGAATGTATGGACTTGTGGCAGTCTTGGGCAACTCTCCCCAGGGAATCTCCTCCCAATTAAGAATGTATGGACTGTTGGCAGTCTTGGACAAGTCGCCCCAGGACATCTCCTCCCAAGTGAGAATGTATGGACTTGTGGCAGTCTTGGGCAAGTCTCTCCAGGGCATCTCCTACCAAGTGAGAATGTATGGATTTGTGGCAGTCTTGGGCAAGTCTCCCCAGGGCATCTCCTCTTAAGTTAGATTGTATGGATTTGTGGCAGTTTTGGGCAAGTCTCACCAGGGCATCTCCTCCCAAGTGAGAATGTATGGATTCGTGGCAGTCTTGGGAAAGTCGCCCCAGGACAAATCCTCCCAAGTGAGAATGTATGGACATGTGGCAGTCTTGGACAAGTCGCCCCAGGACATCTCCTCCCAAGTGAGAATGTATGGACTTGTGGCAGTCTTGGGCAAGTCTCTCCAGGGCATCTCCTACCAAGTGAGAATGTATGGATTTGTGGCAGTCTTGGGCAAGTCTCCCCAGGGCATCTCCACCCAAGTTAGATTGTATGGATTTGTGGCAGTTTTGGGCAAGTCTCACCAGGGCATCTCCTCCCAAGTGAGAATGTATGGACTTGTGGCAGTCTTGAGCAACTCTCCCCAGGGAATTTCCTCCCAATTGAGAATGTATGGATTCGTGGCAGTCTTGGGAAAGTCGCCCCAGGACAAATCCTCCCAAGTGAGAATGTATGGACTTGTGGCAGTCTTGGACAAGTCGCCCCAGGACATCTCCTCCCAAGTGAGAATGTATGGACTTGTGGCAGTCTTGGGCAAGTCTCTCCAGGGCATCTCCTACCAAGTGAGAATGTATGGATTTGTGGCAGTTTTCGGCAAGTCTGCCCAGGGCATTTCCCAAGTGAGAATGTATGGATTTCTGGCAGTCTTGGGCAAGTCTCCCCAGGGCATCTCCTCCCAAGTTAGATTGTATGGATTTGTGGCAGTTTTGGGCAAGCCTCACCAGGGCATCTTCTCCCAAGTGAGAATGTATGGACTTGTGGCAGTCTTGGGCAACTCTCCCCAGGGAATCTCCTCCTAATTGAGAATGTATGGATTCGTGGCAGTCTTGGGAAAGTCGCCCCAGGACAAATCCTCCCAAGTGAGAATGTATGGACTTGTAGAAGTCTTGGACAAGTCGCCCCAGGGCATCTCCTCCCAAGTTAGATTGTATGGATTTGTGGCAGTTTTGGGCAAGTCTCACCAGGGCATCTCCTCCTAAGTGAGAATGTATGGACTTGTGGCAGTCTTGGGCAACTCTCCCCAGGGAATCTCCTCCCAATTGAGAATGTATGGATTCGTGGCAGTCTTAAGAAAGTCGCCCCAGGACAAATCCTCCCAAGTGAGAATGTATGGACTTGTGGCAGTCTTGGACAAGTCTCTCCAGGGCATCTCCTACCAAGTGAGAATGTATGGACTTGTGGCAGTCTTGGGCAAGTCTTTCCAGGGCATTTCCTAAGTGAGAATGTATGGATTTCTGGCAGTCTTGGGCAAGTCTCCCCAGGGCATCTCCTCCCAAGTTAGATTGTATGGATTTGTGGCAGTTTTGGGCAAGTCTCACCAGGGCATATCCTCCCAAGTGAGAATGTTTGGACTTGTGGCAGTCTTGGGCAACTCTCCCCAGGGAATCTCCTCCCAATTGAGAATGTATGGATTCGTGGCAGTCTTGGGAAAGTCGCCCCAGGACAAATCCTCCCAAGTGAGAATGTATGGACTTGTGGCAGTCTTGGACAAGTCTCTCCAGGGCAGCTCCTACCAAGTGAGAATGTATGGACTTGTGGCAGTCTTGGGCAAGTCTCTCCAGGGCATTTCCCAAGTGAGAATGTATGGATTTCTGGCAGTCTTGGACAAGTCGCCCCAGGGCATCTCCTCCCAAGTTAGATTGTATGGATTTGTGGCAGTTTTGGGCAAGTCTCACCAGGGCATCTCCTCCTAAGTGAGAATGTATGGACTTGTGGCAGTCTTGGGCAACTCTCCCCAGGGAATCTCCTCCTAATTGAGAATGTATGGATTCGTGGCAGTCTTGGGAAAGTAGCCCCAGGACAAATCCTCCCAAGTGAGAATGTATGGACTTGTAGAAGTCTTGGACAAGTCGCCCCAGGGCATCTCCTCCCAAGTTAGATTGTATGGATTTGTGGCAGTTTTGGGCAAGTCTCACCAGGGCATCTCCTCCCAAGTGAGAATGTATGGACTTGTGGCAGTCTTGGGCAACTCTCCCCAGGGCATCTCCTCCCAAGTGAGAATGTATTGACTTGTGGCAATCTTGGGAAAGTCGCCCCAGGACAAATCCTCCCAAGTGAGAATGTATGGACTTGTGGCAATCTTGGGTAATTCTCCCCAGGGCATCTCCTCCCAAGTGAGAATGTATGGATTTGTGGCAGTCTTGGGCAAGTCTCCCCAGGGCATCTCCTCCCAAGTGAGAATGTATTGACTTGTGGCAATCTTGGGTAAGTCTCCCCAGGGCATCTCCTCCCAAGTAAGAATGTATGAACTTGTGGCAGTCTTGGGCAACTCTCCCTAGGGCATCTCCTCCCAAGTGAGAATGTATTGACTTGTGGCAATCTTGGGAAAGTCGCCCCAGGACAAATCCTCCCAAGTGAGAATGTATGGACTTGTGGCAATCTTGGGTAATTCTCCCCAGGGCATCTCCTCCCAAGTGAGAATGTATGGATTCGTGGCAGTCTTGGGCAAGTCTCCCCAGGGCATCTCCTCCCAAGTGAGAATGTATGGACTTGTGGCAGTCTTGGGCAAGTCTCTCCAGGGCATTTCCCAAGTGAGAATGTATGGATTTCTGGCAGTCTTGGACAAGTCGCCCCAGGGCATCTCCTCCCAAGTTAGATTGTATGGATTTGTGGCAGTTTTGGGCAAGTCTCACCAGGGCATCTCCTCCTAAGTGAGAATGTATGGACTTGTGGCAGTCTTGGGCAACTCTCCCCAGGGAATCTCCTTTCAATTGAGAATGTATGGATTCGTGGCAGTCTTGGGAAAGTCGCCCCAGGACAAATCCTCCCCAGTGAGACTGTATGGACTTGTGGCAGTCTTGGACAAGTCTCTCCAGGGCATCTCCTACCAAGTGAGAATGTATGGACTTGTGGCAGTCTTGGGCAAGTCTCTACAGGGCATTTCCCAAGTGAGAATGTATGGATTTCTGGCAGTCTTGGGCAAGTCTCCCCAGGGCATCTCCTCCCAAGTTAGATTGTATGGATTTGTGGCAGTTTTGGGCAAGTCTCACCAGGGCATATCCTCCCAAGTGAGAATGTATGGACTTGTGGCAGTCTTGGGCAACTCTCCCCAGGGAATCTCCTCCCAATTGAGAATGTATGGATTCGTGGCAGTCTTGGGAAAGTCGCCCCAGGACAAATCCTCCCAAGTGAGAATGTATGGACTTGTAGAAGTCTTGGACAAGTCGCCCCAGGGCATCTCCTCCCAAGTTAGATTGTATGGATTTGTGGCAGTTTTGGGCAAGTCTCACCAGGGCATCTCCTCCCAAGTGAGAATGTATGGACTTGTGGCAGTCTTGGGCAACTCTCCCCAGGGCATCTCCTCCCAAGTGAGAATGTATTGACTTGTGGCAATCTTGGGAAAGTCGCCCCAGGACAAATCCTCCTAAGTGAGAATGTATGGACTTGTGGCAATCTTGGGTAATTCTCCCCAGGGCATCTCCTCCCAAGTGAGAATGTATGGATTTGTGGCAGTCTTGGGCAAGTCTCCCCAGGGCATCTCCTCCCAAGTGAGAATGTATTGACTTGTGGCAATCTTGGGTAAGACTCCCCAGGGCATCTCCTCCCAAGTGAGAATGTATGGACTTGTGGCAGTCTTGGGCAACTCTCTTCAGGGCATCTCCTCCCAAGTGAGAATTTATTGACTTGTGGCAATCTTGGGAAAGTCGCCCCAGGACAAATCCTCCTAAGTGAGAATGTATGGACTTGTGGCAATCTTGGGTAATTCACCCCAGGGCATCTCCTCCCAAGTGAGAATGTATGGATTTGTGGCAGTCTTGGGCAAGTCTCCCCAGGGCATCTCCTCCCAAGTGAGAATGTATTGACTTGTGGCAATCTTGGGTAAGTCTCCCCAGGGCATCTCCTCCCAAGTGAGAATGTATGGACTTGTGGCAGTCTTGGGCAACTCTCCCCAGGGCATCTCCTCCCAAGTGAGAATGTATTGACTTGTGGCAATCTTGGGAAAGTCGCCCCAGGACAAATCCTCCTAAGTGAGAATTTATGGACTTGTGGCAATCTTGGGTAATTCTCCCCAGGGCATCTCCTCCCAAGTGAGAATGTATGGATTTGTGGCAGTCTTGGGCAAGTCTCCCCAGGGCATCTCCTCCCAAGTGAGAATGTATTGACTTGTGGCAATCTTGGGTAAGTCTCCCCAGGGCATCTCCTCCCAAGTGAGAATGTATTGACTTGTGGCAGTCTTGGAAAAGTCGCCCCAGGGCATCTCCTCCCAATTGAGAATGTATGGATTCGTAGCAGTCTTGGGAAAGTCGCCCCAGGACATCTCCTCCCAAGTGAGAATGTATGGATTTGTGGCAGTTTTCGGCAAGTCTGCTTAGGGCATTTCCCAAGTGAAAATGTATGGATTTGTGGCAGTCTTGGGCAAGTCTCCCCAGGGCATCTCCTCCCAAGTTAGATTGTATGGACTTGTGGCAGTCTTGGGCAACTCTTCCCAGGGAATCTCCTCCCAATTGAGAATGTATGGATTCGTGGCAGTCTTGGGAAAGTCGCCCCAGGACAAATCCTCCCGAATGAGAATGTCTGGACTTGTGGCAATCTTGGGTAATTCTCCCCAGGGCATCTCCTCCCAAGTGAGAATGTATGGATTCGTGGCAGTCTTGGGCAAGTCTCCCCAGGGCATCTCCTCCCAAGTAAGAATGTATTGACTTGTGTCAATCTTGGGTAAGTCTCTCCAGGGCATCTCCTCCCAAGTGAGAATGTATTGACTTGTGGCAGTCTTGGAAAAGTCGCCCCAGGGCATCTCCTCCCAATTGAGAATGTATGGATTCGTAGCAGTCTTGGGAAAGTCGCCCCAGGACAAATCCTCCCAAGTGAGATTGTATGGACTGTTAGCAGTCTTGGAGAAGTCGCCCCAGGACATCTCCTCCCAAGTGAGAATGTATGGACTTGTGGCAGTCTTGGGCAAGTCTCTCCAGGGCATCTCCTACCAAGTGAGAATGTTTGGATTTGTGGCAGTCTTGGGCAAGTCTCCCCAGGGCATCTCCTCTTAAGTTAGATTGTATGGATTTGTGGCAGTTTTGGGCAAGTCTCACCAGGGCATCTCCTCCCAAGTGAGAATGTATGGACTTGTGGCAGTCTTGGGCAACTTTCCCCAGGAAATCTCCTCCCAATTGAGAATGTATGGATTCGTGGTAGTCTTGGGAAAGTCGCCCCAGGACAAATCCTCCCAAGTGAGAATGTATTGGGATTGTAGAAGTCTTGGACAAGTCGCCCCAGGACATCTCCTCCCAAGTGAGAATGTATGGACTTGTGGCAGTCTTGGGCAAGTCTCTCCAGGGCATCTCCTACCAAGTGAGAATGTATGGATTTGTGGCAGTTTTCGGCAAGTCTGCCCAGGGCATTTCCCAAGTGAGAATGTATGGATTTCTGGCAGTCTTGGGCAAGTCTCCCCAGGGCATCTCCTCCCAAGTTAGATTGTATGGATTTGTGGCAGTTTTGGGCAAGTCTCACCAGGGCATCTCCTCCCAAGTGAGAATGTATGGATTTGTGGCAGTCTTGGGCAACTCTCCCCAGGGAATCTCCTCCCAATTGAGAATGTATGGATTCGTCTCAGTCTTGGGAAAGTCGCCGCAGGACAAATCCTCCCAAGTGAGAATGTATGGACTTGTAGAAGTCTTGGACAAGTCGCCCCAGGGCATCTCCTCCCAAGTTAGATTGTATGGATTTGTGGCAGTTTTGGGCAAGTCTCACCAGGGCATCTCCTCCCAAGTGAGAATGTATGGACTTGTGGCAGTCTTGGGCAACTCTCCCCAGGGAATCTCCTCCCAATTGAGAATGTATGGATTCGTGGCAGTCTTGGGAAAGTCGCCCCAGGACAAATCCTCCCAAGTGAGAATGTATGGACTTGTGGCAGTCTTGGACAAGTCTCTCCAGGGCATTTCCTACCAAGTGAGAATGTATGGACTTGTGGCAGTCTTGGGCAAGTCTCTCCAGGGCATTTCCCAAGTGAGAATGTATGGATTTCTGGCAGTCTTGGGCAAGTCTCCCCAGGGCATCTCCTCCCAAGTTAGATTGTATGGATTTGTGGCAGTTTTGGGCAAGTCTCACCAGGGCATCTCCTCCCAAGTGAGAATGTATAGACTTGTGGCAGTCTTGGGCAACTCTCCCCAGGGAATCTCCTCCCAATTGAGAATGTATGGATTCGTGGCAGTCTTGGGAAAGTCGCCCCAGGACAAATCCTCCCAAGTGAGAATGTATGGACTTGTAGAAGTCTTGGACAAGTCGCCCCAGGGCATCTCCTCCCAAGTTAGATTGTATGGATTTGTGGCAGTTTTGGGCAAGTCTCACCAGGGCATCTCCTCCCAAGTGAGAATGTATGGACTTGTGGCAGTCTTGGGCAACTCTCCCCAGGGAATCTCCTCCCAATTGAGAATGTATGGATTCGTGGCAGTCTTGGGAAAGTCGCCCCAGGACAAATCCTCCCAAGTGAGAATGTATGGACTTGTAGAAGTCTTGGACAAGTCGCCCCAGGGCATCTCCTCCCAAGTTAGATTGTATGGATTTGTGGCAGTTTGGGGCAAGTCTCACCAGGGCATCTCCTCCCAAGTGAGAATGTATGGACTTGTGGCAGTCTTGGGCAACTCTCCCCAGGAAATCTCCTCCCAATTGAGAATGTATGGATTCGTGGCAGTCTTGGGAAAGTCGCCCCAGGACAAATCCTCCCAAGTGAGAATGTATGGACTTGTAGAAGTCTTGGGCAAGTCTCCCCAGGGCATATCCTCTTAAGTTAGATTGTATGGATTTATGGCAGTTTTGGGCAAGTCTCACCAGGGCATCTCCTCCCAAGTGAGAATGTATGGACTTGTGGCAGTCTTGGGCAACTCTCCCCAGGGAATCTCCTTCCAATTGAGAATGTATGGATTCGTGGCAGTCTTGGGAAAGTCGCCCCAGGACAAATCCTCCCAAGTGAGAATGTATGGACTTGTAGAAGTCTTGGACAAGTCGCCCCAGGGCATCTCCTCCCAAGTTAGATTGTATGGATTTGTGGCAGTTTTGGGCAAGTCTCACCAGGGCATCTCCTCCCAAGTGAGAATGTATGGACTTGTGGCAGTCTTGGGCAACTCTCCCCAGGGAATCTCCTCCCAATTGAGAATGTATGGATTCGTGGCAGTCTTGGGAAAGTCGCCCCAGGACAAATCCTCGCAAGTGAGAATGTATGGACTTGTGGCAGTCTTGGACAAGTCTCTCCAGGGCATTTCCCAAGTGAGAATGTATGGACTTGTGGCAGTCTTGGGCAAGTCTCTCCAGGGCATTTCCCAAGTGAGAATGTATGGATTTCTGGCAGTCTTGGGCAAGTCTCCCCAGGGCATCTCCTCCCAAGTTAGATTGTATGGATTTGTGGCAGTTTTGGGCAAGTCTCACCAGGGCATCTCCTCCCAAGTGAGAATGTATGGACTTGTGGCAGTCTTGGGCAACTCTCCCCAGGGAATCTCCTCCCAATTGAGAATGTATGGATTCGTGGCAGTCTTGGGAAAGTCGCCCCAAGACAAATCCTCCCAAGTGAGAATGTATGGACTTGTAGAAGTCTTGGACAAGTCGCCCCAGGGCATCTCCTCCCAAGTTAGATTGTATGGATTTGTGGCAGTTTTGGGCAAGTCTCACCAGGGCATCTCCTCCCAAGTGAGAATGTATGGACTTGTGGCAGTCTTGGGCAACTCTCCCCAGGGAATCTCCTCCCAATTGAGAATGTATGGATTCGTGGCAGTCTTGGGAAAGTCGCCCCAAGACAAATCCTCCCAAGTGAGAATGTATGGACTTGTAGAAGTCTTGGACAAGTCGCCCCAGGGCATCTCCTCTTAAGTTAGATTGTATGGATTTATGGCAGTTTTGGGCAAGTCTCACCAGAGCATCTCCTCCCAAGTGAGAATGTATGGACTTGTGGCAGTCTTGGGCAACTCTCCCCAGGGAATCTCCTCCCAATTGAGAATGTATGGATTCGTAGCAGTCTTGGGAAAGTCGCCCCAGGACAAATCCTCCCAAGTGAGATTGTATGGACTGTTAGCAGTCTTGGACAAGTCGCCCCAGGACATCTCCTCCCAAGTGAGAATGTATGGGCTTCTGGCAGTCTTGGGCAAGTCTCTCCAGGGCATCTCCTACCAAGTGAGAATGTTTGGATTTGTGGCAGTCTTGGGCAAGTCTCCCCAGGGCATCTCCTCTTAAGTTAGATTGTATGGATTTGTGGCAGTTTTGGGCAAGTCTCACCAGGGCATCTCCTCCCAAGTGAGAATGTATGGACTTGTGGCAGTCTTGGGCAACTCTCCCCAGGGAATCTCCTCCCAATTAAAAATGTATGGATTCGTGGCAGTCTTGGGAAAGTCGCCCCAGGACAAATCCTCCCAAGTGAGAATGTATTGGGATTGTAGAAGTCTTGGACAAGTCGCCCCAGGACATCTCCTCCCAAGTGAGAATGTATGGACTTGTGGCAGTCTTGGGCAAGTCTCTCCAGGGCATCTCCTCCCAAGTTAGATTGTATGGATTTGTGGCAGTTTTGGGCAAGTCTCACCAGGGCATCTCCTCCCAAGTGAGAATGTATGGACTTGTGGCAGTCTTGGGCAACTCTCCCCAGGGAATCTCCTCCCAATTGAGAATGTATGGATTCGTGGCAGTCTTGGGAAAGTCGCCCCAGGACAAATCCTCCCAAGTGAGAATGTATGGACTTGTGGCAGTCTTGGACAAGTCTCTCCAGGGCATTTCCTACCAAGTGAGAATGTATGGACTTGTGGCAGTCTTGGGCAAGTCTCTCCAGGGCATTTCCCAAGTGAGAATGTATGGATTTCTGGCAGTCTTGGGCAAGTCTCCCCAGGGCATCTCCTCCTAAGTTAGATTGTATGGATTTGTGGCAGTTTTGGGCAAGTCTCACCAGGGCATCTCCTCCCAAGTGAGAATGTATGGACTTGTGGCAGTCTTGGGCAACTCTCCCCAGGGAATCTCCTCCCAATTGAGAATGTATGGATTCGTGGCAGTCTTGGGAAAGTCGCCCCAGGACAAATCCTCCCAAGTGAGAATGTATGGACTTGTAGAAGTCTTGGACAAGTCGCCCCAGGGCATCTCCTCCTAAGTTAGATTGTATGGATTTGTGGCAGTTTTGGGCAAGTCTCACCAGGGCATATCCTCCCAAGTGAGAATGTATGGACTTGTGGCAGTCTTGGGCAACTCTCCCCAGGGAATCTCCTCCCAATTGAGAATGTATGGATTCGTGGCAGTCTTGGGAAAGTCGCCCCAGGACAAATCCTCCCCAAGTGAGAATGTATGGACTTGTGGCAGTCTTGGACAAGTCTCTCCAGGGCATCTCCTACCAAGTGAGAATGTATGGACTTGTGGCAGTCTTGGGCAAGTCTCTCCAGGGCATTTCCCAAGTGAGAATGTATGGATTTCTGGCAGTCTTGGACAAGTCGCCCTAGGGCATCTCCTCCCAAGTTAGATTGTATGGATTTGTGGCAGTTTTGGGCAAGTCTCACCAGGGCATCTCCTCCTAAGTGAGAATGTATGGACTTGTGGCAGTCTTGGGCAACTCTCCCCAGGGAATCTCCTCCCAATTGAGAATGTATGGATTCGTGGCAGTCTTGGGAAAGTCGCCCCAGGACAAATCCTCCCCAGTGAGAATGTATGGACTTGTGGCAGTCTTGGACAAGTCTCTCCAGAGCATCTCCTACCAAGTGAGAATGTATGGACTTGTGGCAGTCTTGGGCAAGTCTCTACAGGGCATTTCCCAAGTGAGAATGTATGGATTTCTGGCAGTCTTGGGCAAGTCTCCCCAGGGCATCTCCTCCCAAGTTAGATTGTATGGATTTGTGGCAGTTTTGGGCAAGTCTCACCAGGGCATCTCCTCCTAAGTGAGAATGTATGGACTTGTGGCAGTCTTGGGCAACTCTCCCCAGGGAATCTCCTCCCAATTGAGAATGTATGGATTCGTGGCAGTCTTGGGAAAGTCGCCCCAGGACAAATCCTCCCCAGTGAGAATGTATGGACTTGTGGCAGTCTTGGACAAGTCTCTCCAGGGCATCTCCTCCCAAGTGAGAATGTATTGACTTGTGGCAGTCTTGGAAAAGTCGCCCCAGGGCATCTCCACCCAAGTTAGATTGTATGGATTTGTGGCAGTTTTGGGCAAGTCTCACCAGGGCATCTCCTCCCAAGTGAGAATGTATGGACTTGTGGCAGTCTTGGGCAACTCTCCCCAGGGAATTTCCTCCCAATTGAGAATGTATGGATTCGTGGCAGTCTTGGGAAAGTCGCCCCAGGACAAATCCTCCCAAGTGAGAATGTATGGACTTGTGGCAGTCTTGGACAAGTCTCTCCAGGGCATTTCCTACCAAGTGAGAATGTATGGACTTGTGGCAGTCTTGGGCAAGTCTCTCCAGGGCATTTCCCAAGTGAGTATGTATGGATTTCTGGCAGTCTTAAACAAGTCGCCCCAGGACAAATCCTCCCCAGTGAGAATGTATGGACTTGTGGCAGTCTTGGGCAAGTCTCTCCAGGGCATCTCCTACCAAGTGAGAATGTATGGATTTGTGGCAGTTTTCGGCAAGTCTGCCCAGGGCATTTCCCAAGTGAGAATGTATGGATTTCTGGCAGTCTTGGGCAAGTCTCCCCAGGGCATCTCCTCCCAAGTTAGATTGTATGGATTTGTGGCAGTTTTGGGCAAGCCTCACCAGGGCATCTTCTCCCAAGTGAGAATGTATGGACTTGTGGCAGTCTTGGGCAACTCTCCCCAGGGAATCTCCTCCTAATTGAGAATGTATGGATTCGTAGCAGTCTTGGGAAAGTCGCCCTAGGACAAATCCTCCCAAGTGAGAATGTGTGGACTTGTGGCAGTCTTGGACAAGTCTCTCCAGGGCATTTCCTACCAAGTGAGAATGTATGGACTTGTGGCAGTCTTGGGCAAGTCTCTCCAGGGCGTTTCCCAAGTGAGAATGTATGGATTTCTGGCAGTCTTAAACAAGTCGCCCCAGGGCATCTCCTCCCAAGTTAGATTGTATGGATTTGTGGCAGTTTTGGGCAAGTCTCACCAGGGCATTTCCTCCTAAGTGAGAATGTATGGACTTGTGGCAGTCTTGGGCAACTCTCCCCAGGGAATCTCCTCCCAATTGAGAATGTATGGATTCGTGGCAGTCTTGGGAAAGTCGCCCCAGGACAAATCCTCCCCAGTGAGAATGTATGGACTTGTGGCAGTCTTGGACAAGTCTCTCCAGGGCATCTCCTACCAAGTGAGAATGTATGGACTTGTGGCAGTCTTGGGCAAGTCTCTACAGGGCATTTCCCAAGTGAGAATGTATGGATTTCTGGCAGTCTTGGGCAAGTCTCCCCAGGGCATCTCCTCCCAAGTTAGATTGTATGGATTTGTGGCAGTTTTGGGCAAGTCTCACCAGGGCATATCCTCCCAAGTGAGAATGTATGGACTTGTGGCAGTCTTGGGCAACTCTCCCCAGGGAATCTCCTCCCAATTGAGAATGTATGGATTCGTGGCAGTCTTGGGAAAGTCGCCCCAGGACAAATCCTCCCAAGTGAGAATGTATGGACTTGTAGAAGTCTTGGACAAGTCGCCCCAGGGCATCTCCTCCCAAGTTAGATTGTATGGATTTGTGGCAGTTTTGGATAAGTCTCAGCAGGGCATCTCCTGCGAAGTGAGAATGTATGGACTTGTGGCAGTCTTGGGCAACTCTCCCCAGGGCATCTCCTCCCAAGTGAGAATGTATTGACTTGTGGCAATCTTGGGAAAGTCGCCCCAGGACAAATCCTCCCAAGTGAGAATGTATGGACTTGTGGCAATCTTGGGTAATTCTCCCCAGGGCATCTCCTCCCAAGTGAGAATGTATGGATTCGTGGCAGTCTTGGGCAAGTCTCCCCAGGGCATCTCCTCCCAAGTGAGAATGTATTGACTTGTGGCAATCTTGGGTAAGTCTCCCCAGGGCATCTCCTCCCAAGTGAGAATGTATTGACTTGTGGCAGTCTTGGAAAAGTCGCCCCAGGGCATCTCCTCCCAATTGAGAATGTATGGATTCGTAGCAGTCTTGAGAAAGTCGCCCCAGGACATCTCCTCCCAATTGAGAATGTATGGATTCGTGGCAGTCTTGGGAAAGTCGCCCCAGGACAAATCCTCCCAAGTGAGAATGTATGGACTTGTGGCAATCTTGGGTAATTCTCCCCAGGGCATCTCCTCCCAAGTGAGAATGTATGGATTCGTGGCAGTCTTGGGCAAGTCTCCCCAGGGCATCTCCTCCCAAGTGAGAATGTATTGACTTGTGGCAATCTTGGGTAAGTCTCCCCAGGGCATCTCCTCCCAAGTGAGAATGTATTGACTTGTGGCAGTCTTGGGCAAGTCTCCCCAGGGCATCTCCTCCCAAGTTAGATTGTATGGACTTGTGGCAGTCTTGGGCAACTCTCCCCAGGGAATCTCCTCCCAATTGAGAATGTATGGATTCGTGGCAGTCTTGGGAAAGTCGCCCCAGGACAAATCCTTCCGAATGAGAATGTCTGGACTTGTGGCAATCTTGGGTAATTCTCCCCAGGGCATCTCCTCCCAAGTGAGAATGTATGGATTCGTGGCAGTCTTGGGCAAGTCTCCCCAGGGCATCTCCTCCCAAGTAAGAATGTATTGACTTGTGGCAATCTTGGGTAAGTCTCTCCAGGGCATCTCCTCCCAAGTGAGAATGTATTGACTTGTGGCAGTCTTGGAAAAGTCGCCCCAGGGCATCTCCTCCCAATTGAGAATGTATGGATTCGTAGCAGTCTTGGGAAAGTCGCCCCAGGACAAATCCTCCCGAGTGAGATTGTATGGACTGTTAGCAGTCTTGGACAAGTCGATCCAGGACATCTCCTCCCAAGTGAGAATGTATGGACTTGTGGCAGTCTTGGGCAAGTCTCTCCAGGGCATCTCCTACCAAGTGAGAATGTTTGGATTTGTGGCAGTCTTGGGCAAGTCTCCCCAGGGCATCTCCTCTTAAGTTAGATTGTATGGATTTGTGGCAGTTTTGGGCAAGTCTCACCAGGGCATCTCCTCCCAAGTGAGAATGTATGGACTTGTGGCAGTCTTGGGCAACTCTCCCCAGGGAATCTCCTCCCAATTGAGAATGTATGGATTCGTGGCAGTCTTGGGAAAGTCGCCCCAGGACAAATCCTCCCAAGTGAGAATGTATTGGGATTGTAGAAGTCTTGGACAAGTCGCCCCAGGACATCTCCTCCCAAGTGAGAATGTATGGACTTGTGGCAGTCTTGGGCAAGTCTCTCCAGGGCATCTCCTACCAAGTAAGAATGTATGGATTTGTGGCAGTTTTCGGCAAGTCTGCCCAGGGCATTTCCCAAGTGAGAATGTATGGATTTCTGGCAGTCTTGGGCAAGTCTCCCCAGGGCATCTCCTCCCAAGTTAGATTGTATGGATTTGTGGCAGTTTTGGGCAAGTCTCACCAGGGCATCTCCTCCCAAGTGAGAATGTATGGACTTGTGGGAGTCTTGGGCAACTCTCCCCAGAGAATCTCCTCCCAATTGAGAATGTATGGATTCGTGTCAGTCTTGGGAAAGTCGCCGCAGGACAAATCCTCCCAAGTGAGAATGTATGGACTTGTAGAAGTCTTGGACAAGTCGCCCCAGGGCATCTCCTCCCAAGTTAGATTGTATGGATTTGTGGCAGTTTTGGGCAAGTCTCACCAGGGCATCTCCTCCCAAGTGAGAATGTATGGACTTGTGGCAGTCTTGGGCAACTCTCCCCAGGGAATCTCCTCCCAATTGAGAATGTATGGATTCGTGTCAGTCTTGGGAAAGTCGCCGCAGGACAAATCCTCCCAAGTGAGAATGTATGGACTTGTAGAAGTCTTGGACAAGTCGCCCCAGGGCATCTCCTCCCAAGTTAGATTGTATGGATTTGTGGCAGTTTTGGGCAAGTCTCACCAGGGCATCTCCTCCTAAGTGAGAATGTATGGACTTGTGGCAGTCTTGGGCAACTCTCCCCAGGGAATCTCCTCCCAAGTGAGAATGTATGGACTTGTGGCAGTCTTGGGCAAGTCTCTCCAGGGCATTTCCCAATTGAGAATGTATGGATTTCTGGCAGTCTTGGGCAAGTCTCCCCAGGGCATCTCCTCCCAAGTTAGATTGTATGGATTTGTGGCAGTTTTGGGCAAGTCTCACCAGGGCATATCCTCCCAAGTGAGAATGTATGGACTTGTGGCAGTCTTGGGCAACTCTCCCCAGGGAATCTCCTACCAAGTGAGAATGTATGGACTTGTGGCAGTCTTGGGCAAGTCTCTACAGGGCATTTCCCAAGTGAGAATGTATGGATTTCTGGCAGTCTTGGGCAAGTCTCCCCAGGGCATCTCCTCCCAAGTTAGATTGTATGGATTTGTGGCAGTTTTGGGCAAGTCTCACCAGGGCATATCCTCCCAAGTGAGAATGTATGGACTTGTGGCAGTCTTGGGCAACTCTCCCCAGGGAATCTCCTCCCAATTGAGAATGTATGGATTCGTGGCAGTCTTGGGAAAGTCGCCCCAGGACAAATCCTCCCAAGTGAGAATGTATTGACTTGTGGCAATCTTGGGTAAGTCTCCCCAGGGCATCTCCTCCCAAGTGAGAATGTATTGATTGTGGCAGTTTTGGGCAAGTCTCACCAGGGCATCTCCTCCCAAGTGAGAATGTATGGACTTGTGGCAGTCTTGGGCAACTCTCCCCAGGGCATCTCCTCCCAAGTGAGAATGTATTGACTTGTGGCAATCTTGGGAAAGTCGCCCCAGGACAAATCCTCCCAAGTGAGAATGTATGGACTTGTGGTAATCTTGGGTAATTCTCCCCAGGGCATCTCCTCCCAAGTGAGAATGTATGGATTCGTGGCAGTCTTGGGCAAGTCTCCCCAGGGCATCTCCTCCCAAGTGAGAATGTATTGACTTGTGGCAATCTTGGGTAAGTCTCCCCAGGGCATCTCCTCCCAAGTGAGAATGTATTGACTTGTGGCAGTCTTGGAAAAGTCGCCCCAGGGCATCTCCTCCCAATTGAGAATGTATGGATTCGTAGCAGTCTTGAGAAAGTCGCCCCAGGACATCTCCTCCCAAGTGAGAATGTATTGACTTGTGGCAGTTTTCGGCAAGTCTGCTTAGGGCATTTCCCAAGTGAGAATGTATGGATTTGTGGCAGTCTTGGGCAAGTCTCCCCAGGGCATCTCCTCCCAAGTTAGATTGTATGGACTTGTGGCAGTCTTGGGCAACTCTCCCCAGGGAATCTCCTCCCAAGTGAGAATGTATGGATTCGTGGCAGTCTTGGGCAAGTCTCCCCAGGGCATCTCCTCCCAAGTAAGAATGTATTGACTTGTGGCAATCTTGGGTAAGTCTCTCCAGGGCATCTCCTCCCAAGTGAGAATGTATTGACTTGTGGCAGTCTTGGAAAAGTCGCCCCAGGGCATCTCCTCCCAATTGAGAATGTATGGATTCGTAGCAGTCTTGGGAAAGTCGCCCCAGGACAAATCCTCCCAAGTGAGATTGTATGGACTGTTAGCAGTCTTGGACAAGTCGCCCCAGGACATCTCCTCCCAAGTGAGAATGTATGGACTTGTGGCAGTCTTGGGCAAGTCTCTCCAGGGCATCTCCTACCAAGTGAGAATGTTTGGATTTGTGGCAGTCTTGGGCAAGTCTCCCCAGGGCATCTCCTCTTAAGTTAGATTGTATGGATTTGTGGCAGTTTTGGGCAAGTCTCACCAGGGCATCTCCTCCCAAGTGAGAATGTATGGACTTGTGGCAGTCTTGGGCAACTCTCCCCAGGGAATCTCCTCCCAATTGAGAATGTATGGATTCGTGGCAGTCTTGGGAAAGTCGCCCCAGGACAAATCCTCCCAAGTGAGAATGTATTGGGATTGTAGAAGTCTTGGACAAGTCGCCCCAGGACATCTCCTCCCAAGTGAGAATGTATGGACTTGTGGCAGTCTTGGGCAAGTCTCTCCAGGGCATCTCCTACCAAGTTTGAATGTATGGATTTGTGGCAGTTTTCGGCAAGTCTGCCCAGGGCATTTCCCAAGTGAGAATGTATGGATTTCTGGCAGTCTTGGGCAAGTCTCCCCAGGGCATCTCCTCCCAAGTTAGATTGTATGGATTTGTGGCAGTTTTGGGCAAGTCTCACCAGGGCATCTCCTCCCAAGTGAGAATGTATGGATTCGTGTCAGTCTTGGGAAAGTCGCCGCAGGACAAATCCTCCCAAGTGAGAATGTATGGACTTGTAGAAGTCTTGGACAAGTCGCCCCAGGGCATCTCCTCCCAAGTTAGATTGTATGGATTTGTGGCAGTTTTGGGCAAGTCTCACCAGGGCATCTCCTCCCAAGTGAGAATGTATGGACTTGTGGCAGTCTTGGGCAACTCTCCCCAGGGAATCTCCTCCCAATTGAGAATGTATGGATTCGTGGCAGTCTTGGGAAAGTCGCCCCAAGACAAATCCTCCCAAGTGAGAATGTATGGACTTGTAGAAGTCTTGGACAAGTCGCCCCAGGGCATCTCCTCCCAAGTTAGATTGTATGGATTTGTGGCAGTTTTGGGCAAGTCTCACCAGGGCATCTCCTCCCAAGTGAGAATGTATGGATTCGTGTCAGTCTTGGGAAAGTCGCCGCAGGACAAATCCTCCCAAGTGAGAATGTATGGACTTGTAGAAGTCTTGGACAAGTCGCCCCAGGGCATCTCCTCCCAAGTTAGATTGTATGGATTTGTGGCAGTTTTGGGCAAGTCTCACCAGGGCATCTCCTCCCAAGTGAGAATGTATGGACTTGTGGCAGTCTTGGGCAACTCTCCCCAGGGAATCTCCTCCCAATTGAGAATGTATGGATTCGTGGCAGTCTTGGGAAAGTCGCCCCAAGACAAATCCTCCCAAGTGAGAATGTTTGGATTTGTGGCAGTCTTGGGCAAGTCTCCCCAGGGCATCTCCTCTTAAGTTAGATTGTATGGATTTGTGGCAGTTTTGGGCAAGTCTCACCAGGGCATCTCCTCCCAAGTGAGAATGTATGGACTTGTGGCAGTCTTGGGCAACTCTCCCCAGGGAATCTCCTCCCAATTGAGAATGTATGGATTCGTGGCAGTCTTGGGAAAGTCGCCCCAGGACAAATCCTCCCAAGTGAGAATGTATTGGGATTGTAGAAGTCTTGGACAAGTCGCCCCAGGACATCTCCTCCCAAGTGAGAATGTATGGACTTGTGGCAGTCTTGGGCAAGTCTCTCCAGGGCATCTCCTACCAAGTGAGAATGTATGGATTTGTGGCAGTTTTCGGCAAGTCTGCCCAGGGCATTTCCCAAGTGAGAATGTATGGATTTCTGGCAGTCTTGGGCAAGTCTCCCCAGGGCATCTCCTCCCAAGTTAGATTGTATGGATTTGTGGCAGTTTTGGGCAAGTCTCACCAGGGCATCTCCTCCCAAGTGAGAATGTATGGACTTGTGGCAGTCTTGGGCAACTCTCCCCAGGGAATCTCCTCCCAATTGAGAATGTATGGATTCGTGTCAGTCTTGGGAAAGTCGCCGCAGGACAAATCCTCCCAAGTGAGAATGTATGGACTTGTAGAAGTCTTGGACAAGTCGCCCCAGGGCATCTCCTCCCAAGTTAGATTGTATGGATTTGTGGCAGTTTTGGGCAAGTCTCACCAGGGCATCTCCTCCCAAGTGAGAATGTATGGACTTGTGGCAGTCTTGGGCAACTCTCCCCAGGGAATCTCCTCCCAATTGAGAATGTATGGATTCGTGGCAGTCTTGGGAAAGTCGCCCCAAGACAAATCCTCCCAAGTGAGAATGTATGGACTTGTAGAAGTTTTGGACAAGTCGCCCCAGGGCATCTCCTCCCAAGTTAGATTGTATGGATTTGTGGCAGTTTTGGGCAAGTCTCACCAGGGCATCTCCTCCTAAGTGAGAATGTATGGACTTGTGGCAGTCTTGGGCAACTCTCCCCAGGGAATCTCCTCCCAATTGAGAATGTATGGATTCGTGGCAGTCTTGGGAAAGTCGCCCCAGGACAAATCCTCCCAAGTGAGAATGTATGGACTTGTGGCAGTCTTGGACAAGTCTCTCCAGGGCATCTCCTACCAAGTGAGAATGTATGGACTTGTGGCAGTCTTGGGCAAGTCTCTCCAGGGCATTTCCCAAGTGAGAATGTATGGATTTCTGGCAGTCTTGGGCAAGTCTCCCCAGGGCATCTCCTCCCAAGTTAGATTGTATGGATTTGTGGCAGTTTTGGGCAAGTTTCACCAGGACATATCCTCCCAAGTGAGAATGTATGGACTTGTGGCAGTCTTGGGCAACTCTCCCCAGGGAATCTCCTCCCAATTGAGAATGTATGGATTCGTGGCAGTCTTGGGAAAGTCGCCCCAGGACAAATCCTCCCAAGTGAGAATGTATGGACTTGTGGCAGTCTTGGACAAGTCTCTCCAGGGCATCTCCTACCAAGTGAGAATGTATGGACTTGTGGCAGTCTTGGGCAAGTCTCTCCAGGGCATTTCCCAAGTGAGAATGTATGGATTTCTGTCAGTCTTAAACAAGTCGCCCCAGGGCATCTCCTCCCAAGTTAGATTGTATGGATTTGTGGCAGTTTTGGGCAAGTCTCACCAGGGCATCTCCTCCTAAGTGAGAATGTATGGACTTGTGGCAGTCTTGGGCAACTCTCCCCAGGGAATCTCCTCCCAATTGAGAATGTATGGATTCGTGGCAGTCTTGGGAAAGTCACCCCAGGACAAATCCTCCCCAGTGAGAATGTATGGACTTGTGGCAGTCTTGGACAAGTCTCTCCAGGGCATCTCCTACCAAGTGAGAATGTATGGACTTGTTGCAGTCTTGGGCAAGTCTCTACAGGGCATTTCCCAAGTGAGAATGTATGGATTTCTGGCAGTCTTGGGCAAGTCTCCCCAGGGCATCTCCTCCCAAGTTAGATTGTATGGATTTGTGGCAGTTTTGGGCAAGTCTCACCAGGGCATATCCTCCCAAGTGAGAATGTATGGACTTGTGGCAGTCTTGGGCAACTCTCCCCAGGGAATCTCCTCCCAATTGAGAATGTATGGATTCGTGGCAGTCTTGGGAAAGTCGCCCCAGGACAAATCCTCCCAAGTGAGAATGTATGGACTTGTAGAAGTCTTGGACAAGTCGCCCCAGGGCATCTCCTCCCAAGTTAGATTGTATGGATTTGTGGCAGTTTTGGGCAAGTCTCACCAGGGCATCTCCTCCCAAGTGAGAATGTATGGACTTGTGGCAGTCTTGGGCAACTCTCCCCAGGGCATCTCCTCCCAAGTGAGAATGTATTGACTTGTGGCAATCTTGGGAAAGTCGCCCCAGGACAAATACTCCCAAGTGAGAATGTATGGACTTGTGGCAATCTTGGGTAATTCTCCCCAGGGCATCTCCTCCCAAGTGAGAATGTATGGATTTGTGGCAGTCTTGGGCAAGTCTCCCCAGGGCATCTCCTCCCAAGTGAGAATGTATTGACTTGTGGCAATCTTGGGTAAGTCTCCCCAGGGCATCTCCTCCCAAGTGAGAATGTATGGACTTGTGGCAGTCTTGGGCAACTCTCCCCAGGGCATCTCCTCCCAAGTGAGAATGTATTGACTTGTGGCAATCTTGGGAAAGTCGCCCCAGGACAAATCCTCCCAAGTGAGAATGTATGGACTTGTGGCAATCTTGGGTAATTCTCCCCAGGGCATCTCCTCCCAATTGAGAATGTATGGATTCGTGGCTGTCTTGGGAAAGTCGCCCCAGGACAAATCCTCCCAAGTGAGAATGTATTGGGATTGTAGAAGTCTTGGACAAGTCGCCCCAGGACATCTCCTCCCAAGTGAGAATGTATGGACTTGTGGCAGTCTTGGGCAAGTCTCTCCAGGGCATCTCCTACCAAGTGAGAATGTATGGATTTGTGGCAGTTTTCGGCAAGTCTGCCCAGGGCATTTCCCGAGTGAGAATGTATGGATTTCTGGCAGTCTTGGGCAAGTCTCCCCAGGGCATCTCCTCCCAAGTTAGATTGTATGGATTTGTGGCAGTTTTGGGCAAGTCTCACCAGGGCATCTCCTCCCAAGTGAGAATGTATGGACTTGTGGCAGTCTTGGGCAACTCTCCCCAGGGAATCTCCTCCCAATTGAGAATGTATGGATTCGTGTCAGTCTTGGGAAAGTCGCCGCAGGACAAATCCTCCCAAGTGAGAATGTATGGACTTGTAGAAGTCTTGGACAAGTCGCCCCAGGGCATCTCCTCCCAAGTTAGATTGTATGGATTTGTGGCAGTTTTGGGCAAGTCTCACCAGGGCATCTCCTCCCAAGTGAGAATGTATGGACTTGTGGCAGTCTTGGGCAACTCTCCCCAGGGAATCTCCTCCCAATTGAGAATGTATGGATTCGTGGCAGTCTTGGGAAAGTCGCCCCAAGACAAATCCTCCCAAGTGAGAATGTATGGACTTGTGGCAGTCTTGGACAAGTCTCTCCAGGGCATTTCCTACCAAGTGAGAATGTATGGACTTGTGGCAGTCTTGGGCAAGTCTCTCCAGGGCATTTCCCAAGTGAGAATGTATGGATTTCTGGCAGTCTTGGGCAAGTCTCCCCAGGGCATCTCCTCCCAAGTTAGATTGTATAGATTTGTGGCAGTTTTGGGCAAGTCTCACCAGGGCATCTCCTCCCAAGTAAGAATGTATAGACTTGTGGCAGTCTTGGGCAACTCTCCCCAGGGAATCTCCTCCCAATTGAGAATGTATGGATTCGTGGCAGTCTTGGAAAAGTCGCCCCAGGACAAATCCTCCCAAGTGAGAATGTATGGACTTGTAGAAGTCTTGGACAAGTCGCCCCAAGGCATCTCCTCCCAAGTTAGATTGTATGGATTTGTGGCAGTTTTGGGCAAGTCTCACCAGGGCATCTCCTCCCAAGTGAGAATGTATGGACTTGTGGCAGTCTTGGGCAACTCTCCCCAGGGAATCTCCTCCCAATTGAGAATGTATGGATTCGTGGCAGTCTTGGGAAAGTCGCCCCAGGACAAATCCTCCCAAGTGAGAATGTATGGACTTGTAGAAGTCTTAGACAAGTCGCCATAGGGCATCTCCTCCCAAGTTAGATTGTATGGATTTGTGGCAGTTTTGGGCAAGTCTCACCAGGGCATCTCCTCCCAAGTGAGAATGTATGGACTTGTGGCAGTCTTGGGCAACTCTCCCCAGGGAATCTCCTCCCAATTGAGAATGTATGGATTCGTGGCAGTCTTGGGAAAGTCGCCCCAGGACAAATCCTCCCAAGTGAGAATGTATGGACTTGTAGAAGTCTTGGGCAAGTCTCCACAGGGCATATCCTCTTAAGTTAGATTGTATGGATTTATGGCAGTTTTGGGCAAGTCTCACCAGGGCATCTCCTCCCAAGTGAGAATGTATGGACTTGTGGCAGTCTTGGGCAACTCTCACCAGGGAATCTCCTTCCAATTGAGAATGTATGGATTCGTGGCAGTCTTGGGAAAGTCGCCCCAGGACAAATCCTCCCAAGTGAGAATGTATGGACTTGTAGAAGTCTTGGACAAGTCGCCCCAGGGCATCTCCTCCCAAGTTAGATTGTATGGATTTGTGGCAGTTTTGGGCAAGTCTCACCAGGGCATCTCCTCCCAAGTGAGAATGTATGGACTTGTGGCAGACTTGGGCAACTCTCCCCAGGGAATCTCCTCCCAATTGAGAATGTATGGATTCGTGGCAGTCTTGGGAAAGTCGCCCCAGGACAAATCCTCCCAAGTGAGAATGTATGGACTTGTGGCAGTCTTGGACAAGTCTCTCCAGGGCATTTCCCAAGTGAGAATGTATGGACTTGTGGCAGTCTTGGGCAAGTCTCTCCAGGGCATTTTAAGTGAGAATGTATGGATTTCTGGCAGTCTTAAACAAGTCGCCCCAGGGCATCTCCTCCCAAGTTAGATTGTATGGATTTGTGGCAGTTTTGGGCAAGTCTCACCAGGGCATCTCCTCCTAAGTGAGAATGAATGGACTTGTGGCAGTCTTGGGCAACTCTCCCCAGGGAATCTCCTCCCAATTGAGAATGTATGGATTCGTGGCAGTCTTGGGAAAGTCGCCCCAGGACAAATCCTCCCCAGTGAGAATGTATGGACTTGTGGCAGTCTTGGACAAGTCTCTCCAGGGCATCTCCTACCAAGTGAGAATGTATGGACTTGTGGCAGTCTTGGAAAAGTCGCCCCAGGGCATCTCCTCCCAATTGAGAATGTATGGATTCGTAGCAGTCTTGGGAAAGTCGCCCCAGGACAAATCCTCCCAAGTGAGATTGTATGGACTGTTAGCAGTCTTGGACAAGTCGCCCCAGGACATCTCCTCCCAAGTGAGAATGTATGGACTTGTGGCAGTCTTGGGCAACTTTCCCCAGGGAATCTCCTCCCAATTGAGAATGTATGGATTCGTGGCAGTCTTGGGAAAGTCGCCCCAGGACAAATCCTCCCAAGTGAGAATGTATGGACTTGTAGAAGTCTTGGACAAGTCGCCCCAGGGCATCTCCTCCCAAGTTAGATTGTATGGATTTGTGGCAGTTTTGGGCAAGTCTCACCAGGGCATCTCCTCCCAAGTGAGAATGTATGGACTTGTGGCAGTCTTGGGCAACTCTCCCCAGGGCATCTCCTCCCAAGTGAGAATGTATTGACTTGTGGCAATCTTGGGAAAGTCGCCCCAGGACAAATCCTCCCAAGTGAGAATGTATGGACTTGTGGCAATCTTGGGTAATTCTCCCCAGGGCATCTCCTCCCAAGTGAGAATGTATGGATTTGTGGCAGTCTTGGGCAAGTCTCCCCAGGGCATCTCCTCCCAAGTGAGAATGTATTGACTTGTGGCAATCTTGGGTAAGTCTCCCCAGGGCATCTCCTCCCAAGTGAGAATGTATGGACTTGTGGCAGTCTTGGGCAACTCTCCCCAGGGCATCTCCTCCCAAGTGAGAATGTATTGACTTGTGGCAATCTTGGGAAAGTCGCCCCAGGACAAATCCTCCCAAGTGAGAATGTATGGACTTGTGGCAATCTTGGGTAATTCTCCCCAGGGCATCTCCTCCCAAGTGAGAATGTATGGATTCGTGGCAGTCTTGGGCAAGTCTCCCCAGGGCATCTCCTCCCAAGTAAGAATGTATTGACTTGTGGCAATCTTGGGTAAGTCTCTCCAGGGCATCTCCTCCCAAGTGAAAATGTATTGACTTGTGGCAGTCTTGGAAAAGTCGCCCCAGGGCATCTCCTCCCAATTGAGAATGTATGGATTCGTAGCAGTCTTGGGAAAGTCGCCCCAGGACATCTCCTCCCAAGTGAGAATGTATTGACTTGTGGCAGTTTTCGGCAAGTCTGCTTAGGGCATTTCCCAAGTGAGAATGTATGGATTTGTGGCAGTCTTGGGCAAGTCTCCCCAGGGCATCTCCTCCCAAGTTAGATTGTATGGACTTGTGGCAGTCTTGGGCAACTCTCCCCAGGGAATCTCCTCCCAATTGAGAATGTATGGATTCGTGGCAGTCTTGGGAAAGTCGCCCCAAGACAAATCCTCCCAAGTGAGAATGTATGGACTTGTGGCAGTCTTGGACAAGTCTCTCCAGGGCATTTCCTACCAAGTGAGAATGTATGGACTTGTGGCAGTCTTGGGCAAGTCTCTCCAGGGCATTTCCCAAGTGAGAATGTATGGATTTCTGGCAGTCTTGGGCAAGTCTCCCCAGGGCATCTCCTCCCAAGTTAGATTGTATAGATTTGTGGCAGTTTTGGGCAAGTCTCACCAGGGCATCTCCTCCCAAGTAAGAATGTATAGACTTGTGGCAGTCTTGGGCAACTCTCCCCAGGGAATCTCCTCCCAATTGAGAATGTATGGATTCGTGGCAGTCTTGGAAAAGTCGCCCCAGGACAAATCCTCCCAAGTGAGAATGTATGGACTTGTAGAAGTCTTGGACAAGTCGCCCCAAGGCATCTCCTCCCAAGTTAGATTGTATGGATTTGTGGCAGTTTTGGGCAAGTCTCACCAGGGCATCTCCTCCCAAGTGAGAATGTATGGACTTGTGGCAGTCTTGGGCAACTCTCCCCAGGGAATCTCCTCCCAATTGAGAATGTATGGATTCGTGGCAGTCTTGGGAAAGTCGCCCCAGGACAAATCCTCCCAAGTGAGAATGTATGGACTTGTAGAAGTCTTAGACAAGTCGCCATAGGGCATCTCCTCCCAAGTTAGATTGTATGGATTTGTGGCAGTTTTGGGCAAGTCTCACCAGGGCATCTCCTCCCAAGTGAGAATGTATGGACTTGTGGCAGTCTTGGGCAACTCTCCCCAGGGAATCTCCTCCCAATTGAGAATGTATGGATTCGTGGCAGTCTTGGGAAAGTCGCCCCAGGACAAATCCTCCCAAGTGAGAATGTATGGACTTGTAGAAGTCTTGGGCAAGTCTCCACAGGGCATATCCTCTTAAGTTAGATTGTATGGATTTATGGCAGTTTTGGGCAAGTCTCACCAGGGCATCTCCTCCCAAGTGAGAATGTATGGACTTGTGGCAGTCTTGGGCAACTCTCACCAGGGAATCTCCTTCCAATTGAGAATGTATGGATTCGTGGCAGTCTTGGGAAAGTCGCCCCAGGACAAATCCTCCCAAGTGAGAATGTATGGACTTGTAGAAGTCTTGGACAAGTCGCCCCAGGGCATCTCCTCCCAAGTTAGATTGTATGGATTTGTGGCAGTTTTGGGCAAGTCTCACCAGGGCATCTCCTCCCAAGTGAGAATGTATGGACTTGTGGCAGACTTGGGCAACTCTCCCCAGGGAATCTCCTCCCAATTGAGAATGTATGGATTCGTGGCAGTCTTGGGAAAGTCGCCCCAGGACAAATCCTCCCAAGTGAGAATGTATGGACTTGTGGCAGTCTTGGACAAGTCTCTCCAGGGCATTTCCCAAGTGAGAATGTATGGACTTGTGGCAGTCTTGGGCAAGTCTCTCCAGGGCATTTTAAGTGAGAATGTATGGATTTCTGGCAGTCTTAAACAAGTCGCCCCAGGGCATCTCCTCCCAAGTTAGATTGTATGGATTTGTGGCAGTTTTGGGCAAGTCTCACCAGGGCATCTCCTCCTAAGTGAGAATGAATGGACTTGTGGCAGTCTTGGGCAACTCTCCCCAGGGAATCTCCTCCCAATTGAGAATGTATGGATTCGTGGCAGTCTTGGGAAAGTCGCCCCAGGACAAATCCTCCCCAGTGAGAATGTATGGACTTGTGGCAGTCTTGGACAAGTCTCTCCAGGGCATCTCCTACCAAGTGAGAATGTATGGACTTGTGGCAGTCTTGGGCAAGTCGCCCCAGGGCATCTCCTCCCAATTGAGAATGTATGGATTCGTAGCAGTCTTGGGAAAGTCGCCCCAGGACAAATCCTCCCAAGTGAGATTGTATGGACTGTTAGCAGTCTTGGACAAGTCGCCCCAGGACATCTCCTCCCAAGTGAGAATGTATGGACTTGTGGCAGTCTTGGGCAACTTTCCCCAGGGAATCTCCTCCCAATTGAGAATGTATGGATTCGTGGCAGTCTTGGGAAAGTCGCCCCAGGACAAATCCTCCCAAGTGAGAATGTATGGACTTGTAGAAGTCTTGGACAAGTCGCCCCAGGGCATCTCCTCCCAAGTTAGATTGTATGGATTTGTGGCAGTTTTGGGCAAGTCTCACCAGGGCATCTCCTCCCAAGTGAGAATGTATGGACTTGTGGCAGTCTTGGGCAACTCTCCCCAGGGCATCTCCTCCCAAGTGAGAATGTATTGACTTGTGGCAATCTTGGGAAAGTCGCCCCAGGACAAATCCTCCCAAGTGAGAATGTATGGACTTGTGGCAATCTTGGGTAATTCTCCCCAGGGCATCTCCTCCCAAGTGAGAATGTATGGATTTGTGGCAGTCTTGGGCAAGTCTCCCCAGGGCATCTCCTCCCAAGTGAGAATGTATTGACTTGTGGCAATCTTGGGTAAGTCTCCCCAGGGCATCTCCTCCCAAGTGAGAATGTATGGACTTGTGGCAGTCTTGGGCAACTCTCCCCAGGGCATCTCCTCCCAAGTGAGAATGTATTGACTTGTGGCAATCTTGGGAAAGTCGCCCCAGGACAAATCCTCCCAAGTGAGAATGTATGGACTTGTGGCAATCTTGGGTAATTCTCCCCAGGGCATCTCCTCCCAAGTGAGAATGTATGGATTCGTGGCAGTCTTGGGCAAGTCTCCCCAGGGCATCTCCTCCCAAGTAAGAATGTATTGACTTGTGGCAATCTTGGGTAAGTCTCTCCAGGGCATCTCCTCCCAAGTGAAAATGTATTGACTTGTGGCAGTCTTGGAAAAGTCGCCCCAGGGCATCTCCTCCCAATTGAGAATGTATGGATTCGTAGCAGTCTTGGGAAAGTCGCCCCAGGACATCTCCTCCCAAGTGAGAATGTATTGACTTGTGGCAGTTTTCGGCAAGTCTGCTTAGGGCATTTCCCAAGTGAGAATGTATGGATTTGTGGCAGTCTTGGGCAAGTCTCCCCAGGGCATCTCCTCCCAAGTTAGATTGTATGGACTTGTGGCAGTCTTGGGCAACTCTCCCCAGGGAATCTCCTCCCAATTGAGAATGTATGGATTCGTGGCAGTCTTGGGAAAGTCGCCCCAGGACAAATCCTCCCGAATAAGAATGTCTGGACTTGTGGCAATCTTGGGTAATTCTCCCCAGGGCATCTCCTCCCAAGTGAGAATGTATGGATTCGTGGCAGTCTTGGGCAAGTCTCCCCAGGGCATCTCCTCCCGAGTAAGAATGTATTGACTTGTGGCAATCTTGAGTAAGTCTCTCCAGGGCATCTCCTCCCAAGTGAGAATGTATTGACTTGTGGCAGTCTTGGAAAAGTCGCCCCAGGGCATCTCCTCCCAATTGAGAATGTATGGATTCGTAGCAGTCTTGGGAAAGTCGCCCCAGGACAAATCCTCCCAAGTGAGATTGTATGGACTGTTAGCAGTCTTGGTCAAGTCGCCCCAGGACATCTCCTCCCAAGTGAGAATGTATGGACTTGTGGCAGTCTTGGGCAAGTCTCCCCAGGGAATCTCCTCCCAATTGAGAATGTATGGATTCGTGGCAGTCTTGGGAAAGTCGCCCCTGGACAAATCCTCCCAAGTGAGAATGTATTGGGATTGTAGAAGTCTTGGACAAGTCGCCCCAGGACATCTCCTCCCAAGTGAGAATGTATGGACTTGTGGCAGTCTTGGGCAAGTCTCTCCAGGGCATCTCCTACCAAGTGAGAATGTATGGATTTGTGGCAGTTTTCGGCAAGTCTGCCCAGGGCATTTCCCGAGTGAGAATGTATGGATTTCTGGCAGTCTTGGGCAAGTCTCCCCAGGGCATCTCCTCCCAAGTTAGATTGTATGGATTTGTGGCAGTTTTGGGCAAGTCTCACCAGGGCATCTCCTCCCAAGTGAGAATGTATGGACTTGTTGCAGTCTTGGGCAACTCTCCCCAGGGAATCTCCTCCCAATTAAGAATGTATGGATTCGTGTCAGTCTTGGGAAAGTCGCCGCAGGACAAATCCTCCCAAGTGAGAATGTATGGATTTGTGGCAGTTTTGGGCAAGTCTCACCAGGGCATCTCCTCCCAAGTGAGAATGTATGGACTTGTGGCAGCCTTGGGCAACTCTCCCCAGGGAATCTCCTCCCAATTGAGAATGTATGGATTCGTGGCAGTCTTGGGAAAGTCGCCCCAAGACAAATCCTCCCAAGTGAGAATGTATGGACTTGTGGCAGTCTTGGACAAGTCTCTCCAGGGCATTTCCTACCAAGTGAGAATGTATGGACTTGTGGCAGTCTTGGGCAAGTCTCTCCAGGGCATTTCCCAAGTGAGAATGTATGGATTTCTGGCAGTCTTGGGCAAGTCTCCCCAGGGCATCTCCTCTCAAGTTAGATTGTATGGATTTGTGGCAGTTTTGGGAAAGTCTCACCAGGGCATCTCCTCCCAAGTAAGAATGTATAGACTTGTAGCAGTCTTGGGCAACTCTCCCCAGGGAATCTCCTCCCAATTGAGAATGTATGGATTCGTGGCAGTCTTGGGAAAGTCGCCCCAGGAGAAATCCTCCCAAGTGAGAATGTATGGACTTGTAGAACTCTTGGACAAGTCGCCCCAGGGCATCTCCTCCCAAGTTAGATTGTATGGATTTGTGGCAGTTTTGGGCAAGTCTCACCAGGGCATCTCCTCCCAAGTGAGAATGTATGGACTTGTGGCAGTCTTGGGCAACTCTCCCCAGGGAATGTCCTCCCAATTGAGAATGTATGGATTCGTGGCAGTCTTGGGAAAGTCGCCCTAGGACAAATCCTCCCAAGTGAGAATGTATGGACTTGTAGAAGTCTTGGACAAGTCGCCCCAGGGCATCTCCTCCCAAGTTAGATTGTATGGATTTGTGGCAGTTTTGGGCAAGTCTCACCAGGGCATCTCCTCCCAAGTGAGAATGTATGGACTTGTGGCAGTCTTGGGCAACTCTCCCCAGGGAATCTCCTCCCAATTGAGAATGTATGGATTCGTGGCAGTCTTGGGAAAGTCGCCCCAGGACAAATCCTCCCGAATGAGAATGTCTGGACTTGTGGCAATCTTGGGTAATTCTCCCCAGGGCATCTCCTCCCAAGTGAGAATGTATGGATTTGTGGCAGTCTTGGGCAAGTCTCCCCAGGGCATCTCCTCCCAAGTGAGAATGTATTGACTTGTGGCAATCTTGGGTAAGTCTCCCCAGGGCATCTCCTCCCAAGTGAGAATGTATGGACTTGTGGCAGTCTTGGGCAACTCTCCCCAGGGCATCTCCTCCCAAGTGAGAATGTATTGACTTGTGGCAATCTTGGGAAAGTCGCCCCAGGACAAATCCTCCCAAGTGAGAATGTATGGACTTGTGGCAATCTTGGGTAATTCTCCCCAGGGCATCTCCTCCCAAGTGAGAATGTATGGATTCGTGGCAGTCTTGGGCAAGTCTCCCCAGGGCATCTCCTCCCAATTGAGAATGTATGGATTCGTGGCAGTCTTGGGAAAGTCGCCCCAGGACAAATCCTCCCAAGTGAGAATGTATTGGGATTGTAGAAGTCTTGGACAAGTCGCCCCAGGACATCTCCTCCCAAGTGAGAATGTATGGACTTGTGGCAGTCTTGGGCAAGTCTCTCCAGGGCATCTCCTACCAAGTGAGAATGTATGGATTTGTGGCAGTTTTCGGCAAGTCTGCCCAGGGCATTTCCCGAGTGAGAATGTGTGGATTTCTGGCAGTCTTGGGCAAGTCTCCCCAGGGCATCTCCTCCCAAGTTAGATTGTATGGATTTGTGGCAGTTTTGGGCAAGTCTCACCAGGGCATCTCCTCCCAAGTGAGAATGTATGGACTTGTGGCAGTCTTGGGCAACTCTCCCCAGGGAATCTCCTCCCAATTGAGAATGTATGGATTCGTGTCAGTCTTGGGAAAGTCGCCGCAGGACAAATCCTCCCAAGTGAGAATGTATGGACTTGTAGAAGTCTTGGACAAGTCGCCCCAGGGCATCTCCTCCCAAGTTAGATTGTATGGATTTGTGGCAGTTTTGGGCAAGTCTCACCAGGGCATCTCCTCCCAAGTGAGAATGTATGGACTTGTGGCAGTCTTGGGCAACTCTCCCCAGGGAATCTCCTCCCAATTGAGAATGTATGGATTCGTGGCAGTCTTGGGAAAGTCGCCCCAAGACAAATCCTCCCAAGTGAGAATGTATGGACTTGTGGCAGTCTTGGACAAGTTTCTCCAGGGCATTTCCTACCAAGTGAGAATGTATGGACTTGTGGCAGTCTTGGGCAAGTCTCTCCAGGGCATTTCCCAAGTGAGAATGTATGGATTTCTGGCAGTCTTGGGCAAGTCTCCCCAGGGCATCTCCTCTCAAGTTAGATTGTATGGATTTGTGGCAGTTTTGGGCAAGTCTCACCAGGGCATCTCCTCCCAAGTGAGAATGTATATACTTGTAGCAGTCTTGGGCAACTCTCCCCAGGGAATCTCCTCCCAATTGAGAATGTATGGATTCGTGGCAGTCTTGGGATAGTCGCCCCAGGACAAATCCTCCCAAGTGAGAATGTATGGACTTGTAGAAGTCTTGGACAAGTCGCCCCAGGGCATCTCCTCCCAAGTTAGATTGTATGGATTTGTGGCAGTTTTGGGCAAGTCTCACCAGGGCATCTCCTCCCAAGTGAGAATGTATGGACTTGTGGCAGTCTTGGGCAACTCTCCCCAGGGAATCTCCTCCCAATTGAGAATGTATGGATTCGTGGCAGTCTTGGGAAAGTCGCCCCAGGACAAATCCTCCCAAGTGAGAATGTATGGACTTGTAGAAGTCTTGGACAAGTCGCCCCAGGGCATCTCCTCCCAAGTTAGATTGTATGGATTTGTGGCAGTTTTGGGCAAGTCTCACCAGGGCATCTCCTCCCAAGTGAGAATGTATGGACTTGTGGCAGTCTTGGGCAACTCTCCCCAGGGAATCTCCTCCCAATTGAGAATGTATGGATTCGTGGCAGTCTTGGGAAAGTCGCCCCAGGACAAATCCTCCCAAGTGAGAATGTATGGACTTGTAGAAGTCTTGGGCAAGTCTCCCCAGGGCATATCCTCTTAAGTTAGATTGTATGGATTTATGGCAGTTTTGGGCAAGTCTCACCAGGGCATCTCCTCCCAAGTGAGAATGTATGGACTTGTGGCAGTCTTGGGCAACTCTCCCCAGGGAATCTCCTTCCAATTGAGAATGTATGGATTCGTGGCAGTCTTGGGAAAGTCGCCCCAGGACAAATCCTCCCAAGTGAGAATGTATGGACTTGTAGAAGTCTTGGACAAGTCGCCCCAGGGCATCTCCTCCCAAGTTAGATTGTATGGATTTGTGGCAGTTTTGGGCAAGTCTCACCAGGGCATCTCCTCCCAAGTGAGAATGTATGGACTTGTGGCAGTCTTGGGCAACTCTCCCCAGGGAATCTCCTCCCAATTGAGAATGTATGGATTCGTGGCAGTCTTGGGAAAGTCGCCCCAGGACAAATCCTCCCAAGTGAGAATGTATGGACTTGTGGCAGTCTTGGACAAGTCTCTCCAGGGCATTTCCCAAGTGAGAATGTATGGACTTGTGGCAGTCTTGGGCAAGTCTCTCCAGGGCATTTCCCAAGTGAGAATGTATGGATTTCTGGCAGTCTTGGGCAAGTCTCCCCAGGGCATCTCCTCCCAAGTTAGATTGTATGGATTTGTGGCAGTTTTGGGCAAGTCTCACCAGGGCATCTCCTCCCAAGTGAGAATGTATGGACTTGTGGCAGTCTTGGGCAACTCTCCCCAGGGAATCTCCTACCAATTGAGAATGTATGGATTCGTGGCAGTCTTGGGAAAGTCGCCCCAGGACAAATCCTCCCAAGTGAGAATGTATGGACTTGTAGAAGTCTTGGACAAGTCGCCCCAGGGCATCTCCTCCCAAGTTAGATTGTATGGATTTGTGGCAGTTTTGGGCAAGTCTCACCAGGGCATCTCCTCCCAAGTGAGAATGTATGGACTTGTGGCAGTCTTGGGCAACTCTCCCCAGGGAATCTCCTCCCAATTGAGAATGTATGGATTCGTGGCAGTCTTGGGAAAGTCGCCCCAGGACAAATCCTCCCAAGTGAGAATGTATGGACTTGTAGAAGTCTTGGGCAAGTCTCCCCAGGGCATCTCCTCTTAAGTTAGATTGTATGGACTTGTGGCAGTCTTGGGCAACTCTCCCCAGGGAATCTCCTCCCAATTGAGAATGTATGGATTCGTAGCAGTCTTGGGAAAGTCACCCCAGGACAAATCCTCCCAAGTGAGATTGTATGGACTGTTAGCAGTCTTGGACAAGTCGCCCTAGGACATCTCCTCCCAAGTGAGAATGTATGGACTTGTGGCAGTCTTGGGCAAGTCTCTCCAGGGCATCTCCTACCAAGTGAGAATGTTTGGATTTGTGGCAGTCTTGGGCAAGTCTCCCCAGGGCATCTCCTCTTAAGTTAGATTGTATGGATTTGTGGCAGTTTTGGGCAAGTCTCACCAGGGCATCTCCTCCCAAGTGAGAATGTATGGACTTGTGGCAGTCTTGGGCAACTCTCCCCAGGGAATCTCCTCCCAATTGAGAATGTATGGATTCGTGGCAGTCTTGGGAAAGTCGCCCCAGGACAAATCCTCCCAAGTGAGAATGTATTGGGATTGTAGAAGTCTTGGACAAGTCGCCCCAGGACATCTCCTCCCAAGTGAGAATGTATGGACTTGTGGCAGTTTTGGGCAAGTCTCACCAGGGCATCTCCTCCCAAGTGAGAATGTATGGACTTGTGGCAGTCTTGGGCAACTCTCCCCAGGGAATCTCCTCCCAATTGAGAATGTATGGATTCGTGGCAGTCTTGGGAAAGTCACCCCAGGACAAATCCTCCCAAGTGAGATTGTATGGACTGTTAGCAGTCTTGGACAAGTCGCCCCAGGACATCTCCTCCCAAGTGAGAATGTATGGACTTGTGGCAGTCTTGGGCAAGTCTCTCCAGGGCATTTCCCAAGTGAGAATGTATGGATTTCTGGCAGTCTTGGGCAAGTCTCCCCAGGGCATCTCCTCTCAAGTTAGATTGTATGGATTTGTGGCAGTTTTGGGCAAGTCTCACCAGGGCATCTCCTCCCAAGTGAGAATGTATAGACTTGTAGCAGTCTTGGGCAACTCTCCCCAGGGAATCTCCTCCCAATTGAGAATGTATGGATTCGTGGCAGTCTTGGGAAAGTCGCCCCAGGACAAATCCTCCCAAGTGAGAATGTATGGACTTGTAGAAGTCTTGGACAAGTCGCCCCAGGGCATCTCCTCCCAAGTTAGATTGTATGGATTTGTGGCAGTTTTGGGCAAGTCTCACCAGGGCATCTCCTCCCAAGTAAGAATGTATGGACTTGTGGCAGTCTTGGGCAACTCTCCCCAGGGAATCTCCTCCCAATTGAGAATGTATGGATTCGTGGCAGTCTTGGGAAAGTCGCCCCAGGACAAATCCTCCCAAGTGAGAATGTATGGACTTGTAGAAGTCTTGGACAAGTCGCCCCAGGGCATCTCCTCCCAAGTTAGATTGTATGGATTTGTGGCAGTTTTGGGCAAGTCTCACCAGGGCATCTCCTCCCAAGTGAGAATGTATGGACTTGTGGCAGTCTTGGGCAACTCTCCCCAGGGAATCTCCTCCCAATTGAGAATGTATGGATTCGTGGCAGTCTTGGGAAAGTCGCCCCAGGACAAATCCTCCCAAGTGAGAATGTATGGACTTGTAGAAGTCTTGGACAAGTCGCCCCAGGGCATCTCCTCCCAAGTTAGATTGTATGGATTTGTGGCAGTTTTGGGCAAGTCTCACCAGGGCATCTCCTCCCAAGTGAGAATGTATGGACTTGTGGCAGTCTTGGGCAACTCTCCCCAGGGAATCTCCTCCCAATTGAGAATGTATGGATTCGTGGCAGTCTTGGGAAAGTCGCCCCAGGACAAATCCTCCCAAGTGAGAATGTATGGACTTGTGGCAGTCTTGGACAAGTCTCTCCAGGGCATTTCCCAAGTGAGAATGTATGGACTTGTGGCAGTCTTGGGCAAGTCTCTCCAGGGCATTTCCCAAGTGAGAATGTATGGATTTCTGGCAGTCTTGGGCAAGTCTCCCCAGGGCATCTCCTCCCAAGTTAGATTGTATGGATTTGTGGCAGTTTTGGGCAAGTCTCACCAGGGCATCTCCTCCCAAGTGAGAATGTATGGACTTGTGGCAGTCTTGGGCAACTCTCCCCAGGGAATCTCCTCCCAATTGAGAATGTATGGATTCGTGGCAGTCTTGGGAAAGTCGCCCCAGGACAAATCCTCCCAAGTGAGAATGTATGGACTTGTAGAAGTCTTGGACAAGTCGCCCCAGGGCATCTCCTCCCAAGTTAGATTGTATGGATTTGTGGCAGTTTTGGGCAAGTCTCACCAGGGCATCTCCTCCCAAGTGAGAATGTATGGACTTGTGGCAGTCTTGGGCAACTCTCCCCAGGGAATCTCCTCCCAATTGAGAATGTATGGATTCGTGGCAGTCTTGGGAAAGTCGCCCCAGGACAAATCCTCCCAAGTGAGAATGTATGGACTTGTAGAAGTCTTGGGCAAGTCTCCCCAGGGCATCTCCTCTTAAGTTAGATTGTATGGACTTGTGGCAGTCTTGGGCAACTCTCCCCAGGGAATCTCCTCCCAATTGAGAATGTATGGATTCGTAGCAGTCTTGGGAAAGTCACCCCAGGACAAATCCTCCCAAGTGAGATTGTATGGACTGTTAGCAGTCTTGGACAAGTCGCCCCAGGACATCTCCTCCCAAGTGAGAATGTATGGACTTGTGGCAGTCTTGGGCAAGTCTCTCCAGGGCATCTCCTACCAAGTGAGAATGTTTGGATTTGTGGCAGTCTTGGGCAAGTCTCCCCAGGGCATCTCCTCTTAAGTTAGATTGTATGGATTTGTGGCAGTTTTGGGCAAGTCTCACCAGGGCATCTCCTCCCAAGTGAGAATGTATGGACTTGTGGCAGTCTTGGGCAACTCTCCCCAGGGAATCTCCTCCCAATTGAGAATGTATGGATTCGTGGCAGTCTTGGGAAAGTCGCCCCAGGACAAATCCTCCCAAGTGAGAATGTATTGGGATTGTAGAAGTCTTGGACAAGTCGCCCCAGGACATCTCCTCCCAAGTGAGAATGTATGGACTTGTGGCAGTTTTGGGCAAGTCTCACCAGGGCATCTCCTCCCAAGTGAGAATGTATGGACTTGTGGCAGTCTTGGGCAACTCTCCCCAGGGAATCTCCTCCCAATTGAGAATGTATGGATTCGTGGCAGTCTTGGGAAAGTCGCCCCAGGACAAATCCTCCCAAGTGAGAATGTATGGACTTGTAGAAGTCTTGGACAAGTCGCCCCAGGGCAGCTCCTCCCAAGTTAGATTGTATGGATTTGTGGCAGTTTTGGGCAAGTCTCACCAGGGCATCTCCTCCCAAGTGAGAATGTATGGACTTGTGGCAGTCTTGGGCAACTCTCCCCAGGGAATCTCCTCCCAATTGAGAATGTATGGATTCGTGGCAGTCTTGGGAAAGTCGCCCCAGGACAAATCCTCCCAAGTGAGAATGTATGGACTTGTAGAAGTCTTGGGCAAGTCTCCCCAGGGCATCTCCTCTTAAGTTAGATTGTATGGATTTGTGGCAGTTTTGGGCAAGTCTCACCAGGGCATCTCCTCCCAAGTGAGAATGTATGGACTTGTGGCAGTCTTGGGCAACTCTCCCCAGGGAATCTCCTCCCAATTGAGAATGTATGGATTCGTGGCAGTCTTGGGAAAGTCGCCCCAGGACAAATCCTCCCAAGTGAGAATGTATTGGGATTGTAGAAGTCTTGGACAAGTCGCCCCAGGACATCTCCTCCCAAGTGAGAATGTATGGACTTGTGGCAGTCTTGGGCAAGTCTCTCCAGGACAAATCCTCCCAAGTGAGAATGTATGGACTTGTGGCAGTCTTGGACAAGTCTCTCCAGGGCATCTCCTACCAAGTGAGAATGTATGGACTTGTGGCAGTCTTGGGCAAGTCTCTCCAGGGCATTTCCCAAGTGAGAATGTATGGATTTCTGGCAGTCTTGGACAAGTCGCCCTAGGGCATCTCCTCCCAAGTTAGATTGTATGGATTTGTGGCAGTTTTGGGCAAGTCTCACCAGGGCATCTCCTCCTAAGTGAGAATGTATGGACTTGTGGCAGTCTTGGGCAACTCTCCCCAGGGAATCTCCTCCCAATTGAGAATGTATGGATTCGTGGCAGTCTTGGGAAAGTCGCCCCAGGACAAATCCTCCCCAGTGAGAATGTATGGACTTGTGGCAGTCTTGGACAAGTCTCTCCAGGGCATCTCCTACCAAGTGAGAATGTATGGACTTGTGGCAGTCTTGGGCAAGTCTCTACAGGGCATTTCCCAAGTGAGAATGTATGGATTTCTGGCAGTCTTGGGCAAGTCTCCCCAGGGCATCTCCTCCCAAGTTAGATTGTATGGATTTGTGGCAGTTTTGGGCAAGTCTCACCAGGGCATCTCCTCCTAAGTGAGAATGTATGGACTTGTGGCAGTCTTGGGCAACTCTCCCCAGGGAATCTCCTCCCAATTGAGAATGTATGGATTCGTGGCAGTCTTGGGAAAGTCGCCCCAGGACAAATCCTCCCCAGTGAGAATGTATGGACTTGTGGCAGTCTTGGACAAGTCTTTCCAGGGCATCTCCTCCCAAGTGAGAATGTATTGACTTGTGGCAGTCTTGGAAAAGTCGTCCCAGGGCATCTCCTCCCAATTGAGAATGTATAGATTCGTAGCAGTCTTGGGAAAGTCGCCCCAGGACAAATCCTCCCAAGTGAGATTGTATGGACTGTTGGCAGTCTTGGACAAGTCGCCCCAGGACATCTCCTCCCAAGTGAGAATGTATGGACTTGTAGCAGTCTTGGGCAAGTCTCTCCAGGGCATCTCCTACCAAGTGAGAATGTATGGATTTGTGGCAGTCTTGGGCAAGTCTCCCCAGGGCATCTCCTCTTAAGTTAGATTGTATGGATTTGTGGCAGTTTTGGGCAAGTCTCACCAGGGCATCTCCTCCCAAGTGAGAATGTATGGATTCGTGGCAGTCTTGGGAAAGTCGCCCCAGGACAAATCCTCCCAAGTGAGAATGTATGGACATGTGGCAGTCTTGGACAAGTCGCCCCAGGACATCTCCTCCCAAGTGAGAATGTATGGACTTGTGGCAGTCTTGGGCAAGTCTCTCCAGGGCATCTCCTACCAAGTGAGAATGTATGGATTTGTGGCAGTCTTGGGCAAGTCTCCCCAGGGCATCTCCACCCAAGTTAGATTGTATGGATTTGTGGCAGTTTTGGGCAAGTCTCACCAGGGCATCTCCTCCCAAGTGAGAATGTATGGACTTGTGGCAGTCTTGGGCAACTCTCCCCAGGGAATTTCCTCCCAATTGAGAATGTATGGATTCGTGGCAGTCTTGGGAAAGTCGCCCCAGGACAAATCCTCCCAAGTGAGAATGTATGGACTTGTGGCAGTCTTGGACAAGTCGCCCCAGGACATCTCCTCCCAAGTGAGAATGTATGGACTTGTGGCAGTCTTGGGCAAGTCTCTCCAGGGTATCTCCTACCAAGTGAGAATGTATGGATTTGTGGCAGTTTTCGGCAAGTCTGCCCAGGGCATATACCAAGTGAGAATGTATGGATTTCTGGCAGTCTTGGGCAAGTCTCCCCAGGGCATCTCCTCCCAAGTTAGATTGTATGGATTTGTGGCAGTTTTGGGCAAGTCTCACCAGGGCATCTCCTCCTAAGTGAGAATGTATGGACTTGTGGCAGTCTTGGGCAACTCTCCCCAGGGAATCTCCTCCCAATTGAGAATGTACGGATTCGTGGCAGTCTTGGGAAAGTCGCCCCAGGACAAATCCTCCCAAGTGAGAATGTATTGGGATTGTAGAAGTCTTGGACAAGTCGCCCCAGGACATCTCCTCCCAAGTGAGAATGTATGGACTTGTGGCAGTTTTGGGCAAGTCTCACCAGGGCATCTCCTCCCAAGTGAAAATGTATGGACTTGTGGCAGTCTTGGGCAACTCTCCCCAGGGAATCTCCTCCCAATTGAGAATGTATGGATTCGTGGCAGTCTTGGGAAAGTCGCCCCAGGACAAATCCTCCCAAGTGAGAATGTATGGACTTGTAGAAGTCTTGGACAAGTCGCCCCAGGGCATCTCCTCCCAAGTTAGATTGTATGGATTTGTGGCAGTTTTGGGCAAGTCTCACCAGGGCATCTCCTCCCAAGTGAGAATGTATGGACTTGTGGCAGTCTTGGGCAACTCTCCCCAGGGAATCTCCTCCCAATTGAGAATGTATGGATTCGTGGCAGTCTTGGGAAAGTCGCCCCAGGACAAATCCTCCCAAGTGAGAATGTATTGACTTGTGGCAGTCTTGGGCAAGTCTCTCCAGGGCATCTCCTACCAAGTGAGAATGTATGGATTCGTGGCAGTCTTGGGAAAGTCGCCCCAGGACAAATCCTCCCAAGTGAGAATGTATTGGGATTGTAGAAGTCTTGGACAAGTCGCCCCAGGACATCTCCTCCCAAGTGAGAATGTATGGACTTTTGGCAGTCTTGGGCAAGTCTCTCCAGGACAAATCCTCCCAAGTGAGAATGTATGGACTTGTGGCAGTCTTGGACAAGTCTCTCCAGGGCATCTCCTACCAAATGAGAATGTATGGACTTGTGGCAGTCTTGGGCAAGTCTCTCCAGGGCATTTCCCAAGTGAGATTGTATGGACTGTTAGCAGTCTTGGACAAGTCGCCCCAGGACATCTCCTCTCAAGTGAGAATGTATGGACTTGTGGCAGTCTTGGGCAAGTCTCTCCAGGGCATCTCCTACCAAGTGAGAATGTTTGGATTTGTGGCAGTCTTGGGCAAGTCTCCCCAGGGCATCTCCTCTTAAGTTAGATTGTATGGATTTGTGGCAGTTTTGGGCAAGTCTCACCAGGGCATCTCCTCCCAAGTGAGAATGTATGGACTTGTGGCAGTCTTGGGCAACTGTCCCCAGGGAATCTCCTCCCAATTGAGAATGTATGGATTCGTGGCAGTCTTGGGAAAGTCGCCCCAGGACAAATCCTCCCAAGTGAGAATGTATTGGGATTGTAGAAGTCTTGGACAAGTCGCCCCAGGACATCTCCTCCCAAGTGAGAATGTATGGACTTTTGGCAGTCTTGGGCAAGTCTCTCCAGGACAAATCCTCCCAAGTGAGAATGTATGGACTTGTGGCAGTCTTGGACAAGTCTCTCCAGGGCATCTCCTACCAAGTGAGAATGTATGGACTTGTGGCAGTCTTGGGCAAGTCTCTCCAGGGCATTTCCCAAGTGAGAATGTATGGATTTCTGGCAGTCTTGGACAAGTCGCCCTAGGGCATCTCCTCCCAAGTTAGATTGTATGGATTTGTGGCAGTTTTGGGCAAGTCTCACCAGGGCATCTCCTCCTAAGTGAGAATGTATGGACTTGTGGCAGTCTTGGGCAACTCTCCCCAGGGAATCTCCTCCCAATTGAGAATGTATGGATTCGTGGCAGTCTTGGGAAAGTCGCCCCAGGACAAATCCTCCCCAGTGAGAATGTATGGACTTGTGGCAGTCTTGGACAAGTCTCTCCAGGGCATCTCCTACCAAGTGAGAATGTATGGACTTGTGGCAGTCTTGGGCAAGTCTCTACAGGGCATTTCCCAAGTGAGAATGTATGGATTTCTGGCAGTCTTGGGCAAGTCTCCCCAGGGCATCTCCTCCCAAGTTAGATTGTATGGATTTGTGGCAGTTTTGGGCAAGTCTCACCAGGGCATCTCCTCCTAAGTGAGAATGTCTGGACTTGTGGCAGTCTTGGGCAACTCTCCCCAGGGAATCTCCTCCCAATTGAGAATGTATGGATTCGTGGCAGTCTTGGGAAAGTCGCCCCAGGACAAATCCTCCCCAGTGAGAATGTATGGACTTGTGGCAGTCTTGGACAAGTCTCTCCAGGGCATCTCCTCCCAAGTGAGAATGTATTGACTTGTGGCAGTCTTGGAAAAGTCGCCCCAGGGCATCTCCTCCCAATTGAGAATGTATAGATTCGTAGCAGTCTTGGGAAAGTCGCCCCAGGACAAATCCTCCCAAGTGAGATTGTATGGACTGTTGGCAGTCTTGGACAAGTCGCCCCAGGACATCTCCTCCCAAGTGAGAATGTATGGACTTGTGGCAGTCTTGGGCAAGTCTCTCCAGGGCATCTCCTACCAAGTGAGAATGTATGGATTTGTGGCAGTCTTGGGCAAGTCTCCCCAGGGCATCTCCTCTTAAGTTAGATTGTATGGATTTGTGGCAGTTTTGGGGAAGTCTCACCAGGGCATCTCCTCCCAAGTGAGAATGTATGGATTCGTGGCAGTCTTGGGAAAGTCGCCCCAGGACAAATCCTCCCAAGTGAGAATGTATGGACATGTGGCAGTCTTGGACAAGTCGCCCCAGGACATCTCCTCCCAAGTGAGAATGTATGGACTTGTGGCAGTCTTGGGCAAGTCTCTCCAGGGCATCTCCTACCAAGTGAGAATGTATGGATTTGTGGCAGTCTTGGGCAAGTCTCCCCAGGGCATCTCCACCCAAGTTAGATTGTATGGATTTGTGGCAGTTTTGGGCAAGTCTCACCAGGGCATCTCCTCCCAAGTGAGAATGTATGGACTTGTGGCAGTCTTGGGCAACTCTCCCCAGGGAATTTCCTCCCAATTGAGAATGTATGGATTCGTGGCAGTCTTGGGAAAGTCGTCCCAGGACAAATCCTCCCAAGTGAGAATGTATGGACTTGTGGCAGTCTTGGACAAGTCGCCCCAGGACATCTCCTCCCAAGTGAGAATGTATGGACTTGTGGCAGTCTTGGGCAAGTCTCTCCAGGGCATCTCCTACCAAGTGAGAATGTATGGATTTGTGGCAGTTTTCGGCAAGTCTGCCCAGGGCATTTCCCAAGTGAGAATGTATGGATTTCTGGCAGTCTTGGGCAAGTCTCCCCAGGGCATCTCCTCCCAAGTTAGATTGTATGGATTTGTGGCAGTTTTGGGCAAGTCTCACCAGGGCATCTCCTCCTAAGTGAGAATGTATGGACTTGTGGCAGTCTTGGGCAACTCTCCCCAGGGAATCTCCTCCCAATTGAGAATGTATGGATTCGTGGCAGTCTTGGGAAAGTCGCCCCAGGACAAATCCTCCCAAGTGAGAATGTATGGACTTGTGGCAGTCATGGACAAGTCTCTCCAGGGCATCTCCTACCAAGTGAGAATGTATGGACTTGTGGCAGTCTTGGGCAAGTCTCTCCAGGGCATTTCCCAAGTGATAATGTATGGATTTCTGGCAGTCTTGGGCAAGTCTCCCCAGGGCATCTCCTCCCAAGTTAGATTGTATGGATTTGTGGCAGTTTTAGGCAAGTCTCACCAGGGCATATCCTCCCAAGTGAGAATGTATGGACTTGTTGGAGTCTTGGGCAACTCTCCCCAGGGAATCTCCTCCCAATTGAGAATGTATGGATTCGTGGCAGTCTTGGGAAAGTCGCCCCAGGACAAATCCTCCCAAGTGAGAATGTATGGACTTGTGGCAGTCTTGGACAAGTCTCTCCAGGGCATCTCCTACCAAGTGAGAATGTATGGACTTGTGGCAGTCTTGGGCAAGTCTCTCCAGGGCATTTCCCAAGTGAGAATGTATGGATTTCTGGCAGTCTTGGACAAGTCGCCCCAGGGCATCTCCTCCCAAGTTAGATTGTATGGATTTGTGGCAGTTTTGGGCAAGTCTCACCAGGGCATATCCTCCCAAGTGAGAATGTATGGACTTGTGGCAGTCTTGGGCAACTCTCCCCAGGGAATCTCCTCCCAATTGAGAATGTATGGATTCGTGGCAGTCTTGGGAAAGTCGCCCCAGGACAAATCCTCCCAAGTGAGAATGTATGGACTTGTAGAAGTCTTGGACAAGTCGCCCCAGGGCATCTCCTCCCAAGTTAGATTGTATGGATTTGTGGCAGTTTTGGGCAAGTCTCACCAGGGCATCTCCTCCCAAGTGAGAATGTATGGACTTGTGGCAGTCTTGGGCAACTCTCCCCAGGGCATCTCCTCCCAAGTGAGAATGTATTGACTTGTGGCAATCTTGGGAAAGTCGCCCCAGGACAAATCCTCCCAAGTGAGAATTTATGGACTTGTGGCAATCTTGGGTAATTCTCCCCAGGGCATCTCCTCCCAAGTGAGAATGTATGGATTTGTGACAGTCTTGGGCAAGTCTCCCCAGGGCATCTCCTCCTAAGTGAGAATGTATTGACTTGTGGCAATCTTGGGTAAGTCTCCCCAGGGCATCTCCTCCCAAGTGAGAATGTATGGACTTGTGGCAGTCTTGGGCAACTCTCCTTAGGGCATCTCTTCCTAAGTGAGAATGTATTGACTTGTGGCAATCTTGGGAAAGTCGCCCCAGGACAAATCCTCCCAAGTGAGAATGTATGGACTTGTGGCAATCTTGGGTAATTCTCCCCAGGGCATCTCCTCCCAAGTGAGAATGTATGGATTCGTGGCAGTCTTGGGCAAGTCTCCCCAGGGCATCTCCTCCCAAGTGAGAATGTATTGACTTGTGGCAATCTTGGGCAAGTCTCCCCAGGGCATCTCCTCCCAAGTTAGATTGTATGGACTTGTGGCAGTCTTGGGCAACTCTCCCCAGGGAATCTCCTCCCAATTGAGAATGTATGGATTCGTGGCAGTCTTGGGAAAGTCGCCCCAGGACAAATCCTCCCGAATGAGAATGTCTGGACTTGTGGCAATCTTGGGTAATTCTCCCCAGGGCATCTCCTCCCAAGTGAGAATGTATGCATTCGTGGCAGTCTTGGGCAAGTCTCCCCAGGGCATCTCCTCCCAAGTAAGAATGTATTGACTTGTGGCAATCTTGGGTAAGTCTCTCCAGGGCATCTCCTCCCAAGTGAGAATGTATGGACTTGTGGCAGTCTTGGGCAAGTCTCTCCAGGGCATCTCCTACCAAGTGAGAATGTTTGGATTTGTGGCAGTCTTGGGCAAGTCTCCCCAGGGCATCTCCTACCAAGTGAGAATGTTTGGATTTGTGGCAATCTTGGGTAAGTCTCTCCAGGGCATCTCCTCCCAAGTGAGAATGTATGGACTTGTGGCAGTCTTGGGCAAGTCTCTCCAGGGCATCTCCTCCCAATTGAGAATGTATGGATTCGTAGCAGTCTTGGGAAAGTCGCCCCAGGACAAATCCTCCCAAGTGAGATTGTATGGACTGTTAGCAGTCTTGGACAAGTCGCCCCAGGACATCTCCTCCCAAGTGAGAATGTATGGACTTGTGGCAGTCTTGGGCAAGTCTCTCCAGGGCATCTCCTACCAAGTGAGAATGTTTGGATTTGTGGCAGTCTTGGGCAAGTCTCCCCAGGGCATCTCCTCTTAAGTTAGATTGTATGGATTTGTGGCAGTTTTGGGCAAGTCTCACCAGGGCATCTCCTCCCAAGTGAGAATGTATGGACTTGTGGCAGTCTTGGGCAAGTCTCTCCAGGGCATTTCCCAAGTGAGAATGTATGGATTTCTGGCAGTCTTGGGCAAGTCTCCCCAGGGCATCTCCTCCCAAGTTAGATTGTATGGATTTGTGGCAGTTTTGGGCAAGTCTCACCAGGGCATCTCCTCCCAAGTGAGAATGTATGGACTTGTGGCAGTCTTGGGCAACTCTCCCCAGGGAATCTCCTCCCAATTGAGAATGTATGGATTCGTGTCAGTCTTGGGAAAGTCGCCGCAGGACAAATCCTCCCAAGTGAGAATGTATGGACTTGTAGAAGTCTTGGACAAGTCGCCCCAGGGCATCTCCTCCCAAGTTAGATTGTATGGATTTGTGGCAGTTTTTGGCAAGTCTCACCAGGGCATCTCCTCCCAAGTGAGAATGTATGGACTTGTGGCAGTCTTGGGCAACTCTCCCCAGGGAATCTCCTCCCAATTGAGAATGTATGGATTCGTGGCAGTCTTGGGAAAGTCGCCCCAAGACAAATCCTCCCAAGTGAGAATGTATGGACTTGTGGCAGTCTTGGACAAGTCTCTCCAGGGCATTTCCTACCAAGTGAGAATGTATGGACTTGTGGCAGTCTTGGGCAAGTCTCTCCAGGGCATTTCCCAAGTGAGAATGTATGGATTTCTGGCAGTCTTGGGCAAGTCTCCCCAGGGCATCTCCTCCCAAGTTAGATTGTATGGATTTGTGGCAGTTTTGGGCAAGTCTCACCAGGGCATCTCCTCCCAAGTGAGAATGTATAGACTTGTGGCAGTCTTGGGCAACTCTCCCCAGGGAATCTCCTCCCAATTGAGAATGTATGGATTCGTGGCAGTCTTGGGAAAGTCGCCCCAGGACAAATCCTCCCAAGTGAGAATGTATGGACTTGTAGAAGTCTTGGACAAGTCGCCCCAGGGCATCTCCTCCCAAGTTAGATTGTATGGATTTGTGGCAGTTTTGGGCAAGTCTCACCAGGGCATCTCCTCCCAAGTGAGAATGTATGGAGTTGTGGCAGTCTTGGGCAACTCTCCCCAGGGAATCTCCTCCCAATTGAGAATGTATGGATTCGTGGCAGTCTTGGGAAAGTTGCCCCAGGACAAATCCTCCCAAGTGAGAATGTATGGACTTGTAGAAGTCTTGGACAAGTCGCCCTAGGGCATCTCCTCCCATGTTAGATTGTATGGATTTGTGGCAGTTTTGGGCAAGTCTCACCAGGGCATCTCCTCCCAAGTGAGAATGTATGGACTTGTGGCAGTCTTGGGCAACTCTCCCCAGGGAATCTCCTCCTAATTGAGAATGTATGGATTCGTGGCAGTCTTGGGAAAGTCGCCCCAGGACAAATCCTCCCAAGTGAGAATGTATGGACTTGTAGAAGTCTTGGGCAAGTCTCCCCAGGGCATATCCTCTTAAGTTAGATTGTATGGATTTATGGCAGTTTTGGGCAAGTCTCACCAGGGCATCTCCTCCCAAGTGAGAATGTATGGACTTGTGGCAGTCTTGGGCAACTCTCCCCAGGGAATCTCCTTCCAATTGAGAATGTATGGATTCGTGGCAGTCTTGGGAAAGTCGCCCCAGGACAAATCCTCCCAAGTGAGAATGTATGGACTTGTAGAAGTCTTGGACAAGTCGCCCCAGTGCATCTCCTCCCAAGTTAGATTGTATTGATTTGTGGCAGTTTTGGGCAAGTCTCACCAGGGCATCTCCTCCCAAGTGAGAATGTATGGACTTGTGGCAGTCTTGGGCAACTCTCCCCAGGGAATCTCCTCCCAATTAAGAATGTATGGATTCGTGGCAGTCTTGGGAAAGTCGCCCCAGGACAAATCCTCCCAAGTGAGAATGTATGGACTTGTGGCAGTCTTGGACAAGTCTCTCCAGGGCATTTCCCAAGTGAGAATGTATGGACTTGTGGCAGTCTTGGGCAAGTCTCTCCAGGGCATTTCCCAAGTGAGAATGTATGGATTTCTGGCAGTCTTGGGCAAGTCTCCCCAGGGCATCTCCTCCCAAGTTAGATTGTATGGATTTGTGGCAGTTTTGGGCAAGTCTCACCAGGGCATCTCCTCCCAAGTGAGAATTTATGGACTTGTGGCAGTCTTGGGCAACTCTCCCCAGGGAATCTCCTCCCAATTGAGAATGTATGGATTCGTGGCAGTCTTGGGAAAGTCGCCCCAGGACAAATCCTCCCAAGTGAGAATGTATGGACTTGTAGAAGTCTTGGACAAGTCGCCCCAGGGCATCTCCTCCCAAGTTAGATTGTATGGATTTGTGGCAGTTTTGGGCAAGTCTCACCAGGGCATCTCCTCCCAAGTGAGAATGTATGGACTTGTGGCAGTCTTGGGCAACTCTCCCCAGGGAATCTCCTCCCAATTGAGAATGTATGGATTCGTGGCAGTCTTGGGAAAGTCGCCCCAGGACAAATCCTCCCAAGTGAGAATGTATGGACTTGTAGAAGTCTTGGGCAAGTCTCCCCAGGGCATCTCCTCTTAAGTTAGATTGTATGGATTTATGGCAGTTTTGGGCAAGTCTCACCAGGGCATCTCCTCCCAAGTGAGAATGTATGGACTTGTGGCAGTCTTGGGCAACTCTCCCCAGGGAATCTCCTCCCAATTGAGAATGTATGGATTCGTAGCAGTCTTGGGAAAGTCACCCCAGGACAAATCCTCCCAAGTGAGATTGTATGGACTGTTAGCAGTCTTGGACAAGTCGCCCCAGGACATCTCCTCCCAAGTGAGAATGTATGGACTTGTGGCAGTCTTGGGCAAGTCTCTCCAGGGCATCTCCTACCAAGTGAGAATGTTTGGATTTGTGGCAGTCTTGGGCAAGTCTCCCCAGGGCATCTCCTCTTAAGTTAGATTGTATGGATTTGTGGCAGTTTTGGGCAAGTCTCACCAGGGCATCTCCTCCCAAGTGAGAATGTATGGACTTGTGGCAGTCTTGGGCAACTCTCCCCAGGGAATCTCCTCCCAATTGAGAATGTATGGATTCGTGGCAGTCTTGGGAAAGTCGCCCCAGGACAAATCCTCCCAAGTGAGAATGTATGGACTTGTAGAAGTCTTGGACAAGTCGCCCCAGGGCATCTCCTCCCAAGTTAGATTGTATGGATTTGTGGCAGTTTTGGGCAAGTCTCACCAGGGCATCTCCTCCCAAGTGAGAATGTATGGACTTGTGGCAGTCTTGGGCAACTCTCCCCAGGGAATCTCCTCCCAATTGAGAATGTATGGATTCGTGGCAGTCTTGGGAAAGTCGCCCCAGGACAAATCCTCCCAAGTGAGAATGTATGGACTTGTAGAAGTCTTGGACAAGTCGCCCCAGGGCATCTCCTCCCAAGTTAGATTGTATGGATTTGTGGCAGTTTTGGGCAAGTCTCACCAGGGCATCTCCTCCCAAGTGAGAATGTATGGACTTGTGGCAGTCTTGGGCAACTCTCCCCAGGGAATCTCCTCCCAATTGAGAATGTATGGATTCGTGGCAGTCTTGGGAAAGTCGCCCCAGGACAAATCCTCCCAAGTGAGAATGTATGGACTTGTAGAAGTCTTGGGCAAGTCTCTCCAGGGCATATCCTCTTAAGTTAGATTGTATGGATTTATGGCAGTTTTGGGCAAGTCTCACCAGGGCATCTCCTCCCAAGTGAGAATGTATGGACTTGTGGCAGTCTTGGGCAACTCTCCCCAGGGAATCTCCTTCCAATTGAGAATGTATGGATTCGTGGCAGTCTTGGGAAAGTCGCCCCAGGACAAATCCTCCCAAGTGAGAATGTATGGACTTGTAGAAGTCTTGGACAAGTCGCCCCAGGGCATCTCCTCCCAAGTTAGATTGTATGGATTTGTGGCAGTTTTGGGCAAGTCTCACCAGGGCATCTCCTCCCAAGTGAGAATGTATGGACTTGTGGCAGTCTTGGGCAACTCTCCCCAGGGAATCTCCTCCCAATTAAGAATGTATGGATTCGTGGCAGTCTTGGGAAAGTCGCCCCAGGACAAATCCTCCCAAGTGAGAATGTATGGACTTGTGGCAGTCTTGGACAAGTCTCTCCAGGGCATTTCCCAAGTGAGAATGTATGGACTTGTGGCAGTCTTGGGCAAGTCTCTCCAGGGCATTTCCCAAGTGAGAATGTATGGATTTCTGGCAGTCTTGGGCAAGTCTCCCCAGGGCATCTCCTCCCAAGTTAGATTGTATGGATTTGTGGCAGTTTTGGGCAAGTCTCACCAGGGCATCTCCTCCCAAGTGAGAATTTATGGACTTGTGGCAGTCTTGGGCAACTCTCCCCAGGGAATCTCCTCCCAATTGAGAATGTATGGATTCGTGGCAGTCTTGGGAAAGTCGCCCCAGGACAAATCCTCCCAAGTGAGAATGTATGGACTTGTAGAAGTCTTGGACAAGTCGCCCCAGGGCATCTCCTCCCAAGTTAGATTGTATGGATTTGTGGCAGTTTTGGGCAAGTCTCACCAGGGCATCTCCTCCTAAGTGAGAATGTATGGACTTGTGGCAGTCTTGGGCAACTCTCCCCAGGGAATCTCCTCCCAATTGAGAATGTATGGATTCGTGGCAGTCTTGGGAAAGTCGCCCCAGGACAAATCCTCCCAAGTGAGAATGTATGGACTTGTAGAAGTCTTGGGCAAGTCTCCCCAGGGCATCTCCTCTTAAGTTAGATTGTATGGATTTATGGCAGTTTTGGGCAAGTCTCACCAGGGCATCTCCTCCCATGTGAGAATGTATGGACTTGTGGCAGTCTTGGGCAACTCTCCCCAGGGAATCTCCTCCCAATTGAGAATGTATGGATTCGTAGCAGTCTTGGGAAAGTCACCCCAGGACAAATCCTCCCAAGTGAGATTGTATGGACTGTTAGCAGTCTTGGGCAAGTCTCTCCAGGGCATCTCCTACCAAGTAAGAATGTTTGGATTTGTGGCAGTCTTGGGCAAGTCTCCCCAGGGCATCTCCTCTTAAGTTAGATTGTATGGATTTGTGGCAGTTTTGGGCAAGTCTCACCAGGGCATCTCCTCCCAAGTGAGAATGTATGGACTTGTGGCAGTCTTGGGCAACTCTCCCCAGGGAATCTCCTCCCAATTGAGAATGTATGGATTCGTGGCAGTCTTGGGAAAGTCGCCCCAGGACAAATCCTCCCAAGTGAGAATGTATTGGGATTGTAGAAGTCTTGGACAAGTCGCCCCAGGACATCTCCTCCCAAGTGAGAATGTATGGACTTGTGGCAGTCTTGGGCAAGTCTCTCCAGGACAAATCCTCCCAAGTGAGAATGTATGGACTTGTGGCAGTCTTGGACAAGTCTCTCCAGGGCATCTCCTACCAAGTGAGAATGTATGGACTTGTGGCAGTCTTGGGCAAGTCTCTCCAGGGCATTTCCCAAGTGAGAATGTATGGATTTCTGGCAGTCTTGGACAAGTCGCCCTAGGGCATCTCCTCCCAAGTTAGATTGTATGGATTTGTGGCAGTTTTGGGCAAGTCTCACCAGGGCATCTCCTCCTAAGTGAGAATGTATGGACTTGTGGCAGTCTTGGGCAACTCTCCCCAGGGAATCTCCTCCCAATTGAGAATGTATGGATTCGTGGCAGTCTTGGGAAAGTCGCCCCAGGACAAATCCTCCCCAGTGAGAATGTATGGACTTGTGGCAGTCTTGGACAAGTCTCTCCAGGGCATCTCCTACCAAGTGAGAATGTATGGACTTGTGGCAGTCTTGGGCAAGTCTCTACAGGGCATTTCCCAAGTGAGAATGTATGGATTTCTGGCAGTCTTGGGCAAGTCTCCCCAGTGCATCTCCTCCCAAGTTAGATTGTATGGATTTGTGGCAGTTTTGGGCAAGTCTCACCAGGGCATCTCCTCCTAAGTGAGAATGTATGGACTTGTGGCAGTCTTGGGCAACTCTCCCCAGGGAATCTCCTCCCAATTGAGAATGTATGGATTCTTGGCAGTCTTGGGAAAGTCGCCCCAGGACAAATCCTCCCCAGTGAGAATGTATGGACTTGTGGCAGTCTTGGACAAGTCTCTCCAGGGCATCTCCTCCCAAGTGAGAATGTATTGACTTGTGGCAGTCTTGGGAAAGTCGCCCCAGGGCATCTCCTCCCAATTGAGAATGTATAGATTCGTAGCAGTCTTGGGAAAGTCGCCCCAGGACAAATCCTCCCAAGTGAGATTGTATGGACTGTTGGCAGTCTTGGACAAGTCGCCCCAGGACATCTCCTCCCAAGTGAGAATGTATGGACTTGTGGCAGTCTTGGGCAAGTCTCTCCAGGGCATCTCCTACCAAGTGAGAATGTATGGATTTGTGGCAGTCTTGGGCAAGTCTCCCCAGGGCATCTCCTCTTAAGTTAGATTGTATGGATTTGTGGCAGTTTTGGGCAAGTCTCACCAGGGCATCTCCTCCCAAGTGAGAATGTATGGATTCGTGGCAGTCTTGGGAAAGTCGCCCCAGGACAAATCCTCCCAAGTGAGAATGTATGGACATGTGGCAGTCTTGGACAAGTCGCCCCAGGACATCTCCTCCCAAGTGAGAATGTATGGACTTGTGGCAGTCTTGGGCAAGTCTCTCCAGGGCATCTCCTACCAAGTGAGAATGTATGGATTTGTGGCAGTCTTAGGCAAGTCTCCCCAGGGCATCTCCACCCAAGTTAGATTGTATGGATTTGTGGCAGTTTTGGGCAAGTCTCACCAGGGCATCTCCTCCCAAGTGAGAATGTATGGACTTGTGGCAGTCTTGGGCAACTCTCCCCAGGGAATTTCCTCCCAATTGAGAATGTATGGATTCGTGGCAGTCTTGGGAAAGTCGCCCCAGGACAAATCCTCCCAAGTGAGAATGTATGGACTTGTGGCAGTCTTGGACAAGTCGCCCCAGGACATCTCCTCCCAAGTGAGAATGTATGGACTTGTGGCAGTCTTGGGCAAGTCTCTCCAGGGCATCTCCTACCAAGTGAGAATGTATGGATTTGTGGCAGTTTTCGGCAAGTCTGCCCAGGGCATTTCCCAAGTGAGAATGTATGGATTTCTGGCAGTCTTGGGCAAGTCTCCCCAGGGCATCTCCTCCCAAGTTAGATTGTATGGATTTGTGGCAGTTTTGGGCAAGTCTCACCAGGGCATCTCCTCCTAAGTGAGAATGTATGGACTTGTGGCAGTCTTGGGCAACTCTCCCCAGGGAATCTCCTCCCAATTGAGAATGTATGGATTCGTGGCAGTCTTGGGAAAGTCGCCCCAGGACAAATCCTCCCAAGTGAGAATGTATGGACTTGTGGCAGTCTTGGACAAGTCTCTCCAGGGCATCTCCTACCAAGTGAGAATGTATGGACTTGTGGCAGTCTTGGGCAAGTCTCTCCAGGGCATTTCCCAAGTGATAATGTATGGATTTCTGGCAGTCTTGGGCAAGTCTTCCCAGGGCATCTCCTCCCAAGTTAGATTGTATGGATTTGTGGCAGTTTTGGGCAAGTCTCACCAGGGCATATCCTCAGAAGTGAGAATGTATGGACTTGTGGCAGTCTTGGGCAACTCTCCCCAGGGAATCTCCTCCCAATTGAGAATGTATGGATTCGTGGCAGTCTTGGGAAAGTCGCCCCAGGACAAATCCTCCCAAGTGAGAATGTATGGACTTGTGGCAGTCTTGGACAAGTCTCTCCAGGGCATCTCCTACCAAGTGAGAATGTATGGACTTGTGGCAGTCTTGGGCAAGTCTCTCCAGGGCATTTCCCAAGTGAGAATGTATGGATTTCTGGCAGTCTTGGACAAGTCGCCCCAGGGCATCTCCTCCCAAGTTAGATTGTATGGATTTGTGGCAGTTTTGGGCAAGTCTCACCAGGGCATATCCTCCCAAGTGAGAATGTATGGACTTGTGGCAGTCTTGGGCAACTCTCCCCAGGGAATCTCCTCCCAATTGAGAATGTATGGATTCGTGGCAGTCTTGGGAAAGTCGCCCCAGGACAAATCCTCCCAAGTGAGAATGTATGGACTTGTAGAAGTCTTGGACAAGTCGCCCCAGGGCATCTCCTCCCAAGTTAGATTGTATGGATTTGTGGCAGTTTTGGGCAAGTCTCACCAGGGCATCTCCTCCTAAGTGAGAATGTATGGACTTGTGGCAGTCTTGGGCAACTCTCCCCAGGGAATCTCCTCCCAATTGAGAATGTATGGATTCGTGGCAGTCTTGGGAAAGTCGCCCCAGGACAAATCCTCCCGAATGAGAATGTCTGGACTTGTGGCAATCTTGGGTAATTCTCCCCAGGGCATCTCCTCCCAAGTGAGAATGTATGGATTCGTGGCAGTCTTGGGCAAGTCTCCCCAGGGCATCTCCTCCCAAGTAAGAATGTATTGACTTGTGGCAATCTTGGGTAAGTCTCTCCAGGGCATCTCCTCCCAAGTGAGAATGTATGGACTTGTGGCAGTCTTGGGCAAGTCTCTCCAGGGCATCTCCTACCAAGTGAGAATGTTTGGATTTGTGGCAGTCTTGGGCAAGTCTCCCCAGGGCATCTCCTACCAAGTGAGAATGTTTGGATTTGTGGCAATCTTGGGTAAGTCTCTCCAGGGCATCTCCTCCCAAGTGAGAATGTATGGACTTGTGGCAGTCTTGGGCAAGTCTCTCCAGGGCATCTCCTCCCAATTGAGAATGTATGGATTCGTAGCAGTCTTGGGAAAGTCGCCCCAGGACAAATCCTCCCAAGTGAGATTGTATGGACTGTTAGCAGTCTTGGACAAGTCGCCCCAGGACATCTCCTCCCAAGTGAGAATGTATGGACTTGTGGCAGTCTTGGGCAAGTCTCTCCAGGGCATCTCCTACCAAGTGAGAATGTTTGGATTTGTGGCAGTCTTGGGCAAGTCTCCCCAGGGCATCTCCTCTTAAGTTAGATTGTATGGATTTGTGGCAGTTTTGGGCAAGTCTCACCAGGGCATCTCCTCCCAAGTGAGAATGTATGGACTTGTGGCAGTCTTGGGCAACTCTCCCCAGGGAATCTCCTCCCAATTGAGAATGTATGGATTCGTAGCAGTCTTGGGAAAGTCACCCCAGGACAAATCCTCCCAAGTGAGATTGTATGGACTGTTAGCAGTCTTGGACAAGTCGCCCCAGGACATCTCCTCCCAAGTGAGAATGTATGGACTTGTGGCAGTCTTGGGCAAGTCTCTCCAGGGCATCTCCTACCAAGTGAGAATGTATGGATTTGTGGCAGTCTTGGGCAACTCTCCCCAGGGAATCTCCTCCCAATTGAGAATGTATGGATTCGTGTCAGTCTTGGGAAAGTCGCCGCAGGACAAATCCTCCCAAGTGAGAATGTATGGACTTGTAGAAGTCTTGGACAAGTCGCCCCAGGGCATCTCCTCCCAAGTTAGATTGTATGGATTTGTGGCAGTTTTGGGCAAGTCTCACCAGGGCATCTCCTCCTAAGTGAGAATGTATGGACTTGTGGCAGTCTTGGGCAACTCTCCCCAGGGAATCTCCTCCCAATTGAGAATGTATGGATTCGTGGCAGTCTTGGGAAAGTCGCCCCAGGACAAATCCTCCCAAGTGAGAATGTATGGACTTGTGGCAGTCTTGGACAAGTCTCTCCAGGGCATTTCCTACCAAGTGAGAATGTATGGACTTGTTGCAGTCTTGGGCAAGTCTCTCCAGGGCATTTCCCAAGTGAGAATGTATGGATTTCTGGCAGTCTTGGGCAAGTCTCCCCAGGGCATCTCCTCCCAAGTTAGATTGTATGGATTGGTGGCAGTTTTGGGCAAGTCTCACCAGGGCATCTCCTCCCAAGTGAGAATGTATAGACTTGTGGCAGTCTTGGGCAACTCTCCCCAGGGAATCTCCTCCCAATTGAGAATGTATGGATTCGTGGCAGTCTTGGGAAAGTCGCCCCAGGACAAATCCTCCCAAGTGAGAATGTATGGACTTGTAGAAGTCTTGGACAAGTCGCCCCAGGGCATCTCCTCCCAAGTTAGATTGTATGGATTTGTGGCAGTTTTGGGCAAGTCTCACCAGGGCATCTCCTCCCAAGTGAGAATGTATGGACTTGTGGCAGTCTTAGGCAACTCTCCCCAGGGAATCTCCTCCCAATTGAGAATGTATGGATTCGTGGCAGTCTTGGGAAAGTCGCCCCAGGACAAATCCTCCCAAGTGAGAATGTATGGACTTGTAGAAGTCTTGGACAAGTCGCCCCAGGGCATCTCCTCCCAAGTTAGATTGTATGGATTTGTGGCAGTTTTGGGCAAGTCTCACCAGGGCATCTCCTCCCAAGTGAGAATGTATGGACTTGTGGCAGTCTTGGGCAACTCTCACCAGGGAATCTCCTCCCAATTGAGAATGTATGGATTCGTGGCAGTCTTGGGAAAGTCGCCCCAGGACAAATCCTCCCAAGTGAGAATGTATGGACTTGTAGAAGTCTTGGGCAAGTCTCCCCAGGGCATATCCTCTTAAGTTAGATTGTATGGATTTATGGCAGTTTTGGGCAAGTCTCACCAGGGCATCTCCTCCCAAGTGAGAATGTATAAACTTGTGGCAGTCTTGGGCAACTCTCCCCAGGGAATCTCCTTCCAATTGAGAATGTATGGATTCGTGGCAGTCTTGGGAAAGTCGCCCCAGGACAAATCCTCCCAAGTGAGAATGTATGGGCTTGTAGAAGTCTTGGACAAGTCGCCCCAGGGCATCTCCTCCCAAGTTAGATTGTATGGATTTGTGGCAGTTTTGGGCAAGTCTCACCAGGGCATCTCCTCCCAAGTGAGAATGTATGGACTTGTGGCAGTCTTGGGCAACTCTCCCCAGGGAATCTCCTCCCAATTGAGAATGTATGGATTCGTGGCAGTCTTGGGAAAGTCGCCCCAGGACAAATACTCCCAAGTGAGAATGTATGGACTTGTAGAAGTCTTGGGCAAGTCTCCCCAGGGCATCTCCTCTTAAGTTAGATTGTATGGATTTATGGCAGTTTTGGGCAAGCCTCACCAGGGCATCTCCTCCCAAGTGAGAATGTATGGACTTGTGGCAGTCTTGGGCAACTCTCCCCAGGGAATCTCCTTCCAATTGAGAATGTATGGATTCGTGGCAGTCTTGGGAAAGTCGCCCCAGGACAAATCCTCCCAAGTGAGAATGTATGGACTTGTAGAAGTCTTGGACAAGTCGCCCCAGGGCATCTCCTCCCAAGTTAGATTGTATGGATTTGTGGCAGTTTTGGGCAAGTCTCACCAGGGCATCTCCTCCCAAGTGAGAATGTATGGACTTGTGGCAGTCTTGGGCAAGTCTCTCCAGGGCATCTCCTACCAAGTCAGAATGTTTGGATTTGTGGCAATCTTGGGCAAGTCTCCCCAGGGCATCTCCTCTTAAGTTAGATTGTATGGATTTGTGGCAGTTTTGGGCAAGTCTCACCAGGGCATCTCCTCCCAAGTGAGAATGTATGGACTTGTGGCAGTCTTGGGCAACTCTCCCCAGGGAATCTCCTCCCAATTGAGAATGTATGGATTCGTGGCAGTCTTGGGAAAGTCGCCCCAGGACAAATCCTCCCAAGTGAGAATGTATTGGGATTGTAGAAGTCTTGGACAAGTCGCCCCAGGACATCTCCTCCCAAGTGAGAATGTATGGACTTGTGGCAGTCTTGGGCAAGTCTCTCCAGGGCATCTCCTCCCAAGTTAGATTGTATGGACTTGTGGCAGTCTTGGGCAACTCTCCCCAGGGCATCTCCTACCAAGTGAGAATGTATGGATTTGTGGCAGTTTTCGGCAAGTCTGCCCAGGGCATTTCCCAAGTGAGAATGTATGGATTTCTGGCAGTCTTGGGCAAGTCTCCCCAGGGCATCTCCTCCCAAGTTAGATTGTATGGATTTGTGGCAGTTTTGGGCAAGTCTCACCAGGGCATCTCCTCCCAAGTGAGAATGTATGGATTCGTAGCAGTCTTGGGAAAGTCACCCCAGGACAAATCCTCCCAAGTGAGATTGTATGGACTGTTAGCAGTCTTGGACAAGTCGCCCCAGGACATCTCCTCCCAAGTGAGAATGTATGGACTTGTGGCAGTCTTGGGCAAGTCTCTCCAGGGCATCTCCTACCAAGTGAGAATGTATGGATTTGTGGCAGTTTTCGGCAAGTCTGCCCAGGGCATTTCCCAAGTGAGAATGTATGGATTTCTGGCAGTCTTGGGCAAGTCTCCCCAGGGCATCTCCTCCCAAGTTAGATTGTATGGATTTGTGGCAGTTTTGGGCAAGTCTCACCAGGGCATCTCCTCCCAAGTGAGAATGTATGGACTTGTGGCAGTCTTGGGCAACTCTCCCCAGGGAATCTCCTCCCAATTGAGAATGTATGGATTCGTGTTAGTCTTGGGAAAGTCGCCGCAGGACAAATCCTCCCAAGTGAGAATGTATGGACTTGTAGAAGTCTTGGACAAGTCGCCCCAGGGCATCTCCTCCCAAGTTAGATTGTATGGATTTGTGGCAGTTTTGGGCAAGTCTCACCAGGGCATCTCCTCCTAAGTGAGAATGTATGGACTTGTGGCAGTCTTGGGCAACTCTCCCCAGGGAATCTCCTCCCAATTGAGAATGTATGGATTCGTGGCAGTCTTGGGAAAGTCGCCCCAGGACAAATCCTCCCAAGTGAGAATGTATTGGGATTGTAGAAGTCTTGGACAAGTCGCCCCAGGACATCTCCTCCCAAGTGAGAATGTATGGACTTGTGGCAGTCTTGGGCAAGTCTCTCCAGGGCATCTCCTCCCAAGTTAGATTGTATGGACTTGTGGCAGTCTTGGGCAACTCTCCCCAGGGCATCTCCTACCAAGTGAGAATGTATGGATTTGTGGCAGTTTTCGGCAAGTCTGCCCAGGGCATTTCCCAAGTGAGAATGTATGGATTTCTGGCAGTCTTGGGCAAGTCTCCCCAGGGCATCTCCTCCCAAGTTAGATTGTATGGATTTGTGGCAGTTTTGGGCAAGTCTCACCAGGGCATCTCCTCCCAAGTGAGAATGTATGGATTCGTAGCAGTCTTGGGAAAGTCACCCCAGGACAAATCCTCCCAAGTGAGATTGTATGGACTGTTAGCAGTCTTGGACAAGTCGCCCCAGGACATCTCCTCCCAAGTGAGAATGTATGGACTTGTGGCAGTCTTGGGCAAGTCTCTCCAGGGCATCTCCTACCAAGTGAGAATGTATGGATTTGTGGCAGTTTTCGGCAAGTCTGCCCAGGGCATTTCCCAAGTGAGAATGTATGGATTTCTGGCAGTCTTGGGCAAGTCTCCCCAGGGCATCTCCTCCCAAGTTAGATTGTATGGATTTGTGGCAGTTTTGGGCAAGTCTCACCAGGGCATCTCCTCCCAAGTGAGAATGTATGGACTTGTGGCAGTCTTGGGCAACTCTCCCCAGGGAATCTCCTCCCAATTGAGAATGTATGGATTCGTGTCAGTCTTGGGAAAGTCGCCGCAGGACAAATCCTCCCAAGTGAGAATGTATGGACTTGTAGAAGTCTTGGACAAGTCGCCCCAGGGCATCTCCTCCCAAGTTAGATTGTATGGATTTGTGGCAGTTTTGGGCAAGTCTCACCAGGGCATCTCCTCCTAAGTGAGAATGTATGGACTTGTGGCAGTCTTGGGCAACTCTCCCCAGGGAATCTCCTCCCAATTGAGAATGTATGGATTCGTGGCAGTCTTGGGAAAGTCGCCCCAGGACAAATCCTCCCAAGTGAGAATGTATGGACTTGTGGCAGTCTTGGACAAGTCTCTCCAGGGCATTTCCTACCAAGTGAGAATGTATGGACTTGTTGCAGTCTTGGGCAAGTCTCTCCAGGGCATTTCCCAAGTGAGAATGTATGGATTTCTGGCAGTCTTGGGCAAGTCTCCCCAGGGCATCTCCTCCCAAGTTAGATTGTATGGATTGGTGGCAGTTTTGGGCAAGTCTCACCAGGGCATCTCCTCCCAAGTGAGAATGTATAGACTTGTGGCAGTCTTGGGCAACTCTCCCCAGGGAATCTCCTCCCAATTGAGAATGTATGGATTCGTGGCAGTCTTGGGAAAGTCGCCCCAGGACAAATCCTCCCAAGTGAGAATGTATGGACTTGTAGAAGTCTTGGACAAGTCGCCCCAGGGCATCTCCTCCCAAGTTAGATTGTATGGATTTGTGGCAGTTTTGGGCAAGTCTCACCAGGGCATCTCCTCCCAAGTGAGAATGTATGGACTTGTGGCAGTCTTAGGCAACTCTCCCCAGGGAATCTCCTCCCAATTGAGAATGTATGGATTCGTGGCAGTCTTGGGAAAGTCGCCCCAGGACAAATCCTCCCAAGTGAGAATGTATGGACTTGTAGAAGTCTTGGACAAGTCGCCCCAGGGCATCTCCTCCCAAGTTAGATTGTATGGATTTGTGGCAGTTTTGGGCAAGTCTCACCAGGGCATCTCCTCCCAAGTGAGAATGTATGGACTTGTGGCAGTCTTGGGCAACTCTCACCAGGGAATCTCCTCCCAATTGAGAATGTATGGATTCGTGGCAGTCTTGGGAAAGTCGCCCCAGGACAAATCCTCCCAAGTGAGAATGTATGGACTTGTAGAAGTCTTGGGCAAGTCTCCCCAGGGCATATCCTCTTAAGTTAGATTGTATGGATTTATGGCAGTTTTGGGCAAGTCTCACCAGGGCATCTCCTCCCAAGTGAGAATGTATAAACTTGTGGCAGTCTTGGGCAACTCTCCCCAGGGAATCTCCTTCCAATTGAGAATGTATGGATTCGTGGCAGTCTTGGGAAAGTCGCCCCAGGACAAATCCTCCCAAGTGAGAATGTATGGACTTGTAGAAGTCTTGGACAAGTCGCCCCAGGGCATCTCCTCCCAAGTTAGATTGTATGGATTTGTGGCAGTTTTGGGCAAGTCTCACCAGGGCATCTCCTCCCAAGTGAGAATGTATGGACTTGTGGCAGTCTTGGGCAACTCTCCCCAGGGAATCTCCTCCCAATTGAGAATGTATGGATTCGTGGCAGTCTTGGGAAAGTCGCCCCAGGACAAATCCTCCCAAGTGAGAATGTATGGACTTGTGGCAGTCTTGGACAAGTCTCTCCAGGGCATCTCCTACCAAGTGAGAATGTATGGACTTGTGGCAGTCTTGGGCAAGTCTCTCCAGGGCATTTCCCAAGTGAGAATGTATGGATTTCTGGCAGTCTTGGGCAAGTCTCCCCAGGGCATCTCCTCCCAAGTTAGATTGTATGGATTGGTGGCAGTTTTGGGCAAGTCTCACCAGGGCATCTCCTCCCAAGTGAGAATGTATGGATTCGTAGCAGTCTTGGGAAAGTCACCCCAGGACAAATCCTCCCAAGTGAGATTGTATGGACTGTTAGCAGTCTTGGACAAGTCGCCCCAGGACATCTCCTCCCAAGTGAGAATGTATGGACTTGTGGCAGTCTTGGGCAAGTCTCTCCAGGGCATCTCCTACCAAGTGAGAATGTATGGATTTGTGGCAGTTTTCGGCAAGTCTGCCCAGGGCATTTCCCAAGTGAAAATGTATGGATTTCTGGCAGTCTTGGGCAAGTCTCCCCAGGGCATCTCCTCCCAAGTTAGATTGTATGGATTTGTGGCAGTTTTGGGCAAGTCTCACCAGGGCATCTCCTCCCAAGTGAGAATGTATGGACTTGTGGCAGTCTTGGGCAACTCTCCCCAGGGAATCTCCTCCCAATTGAGAATGTATGGATTCGTGTCAGTCTTGGGAAAGTCGCCGCAGGACAAATCCTCCCAAGTGAGAATGTATGGACTTGTAGAAGTCTTGGACAAGTCGCCCCAGGGCATCTCCTCCCAAGTTAGATTGTATGGATTTGTGGCAGTTTTGGGCAAGTCTCACCAGGGCATCTCCTCCTAAGTGAGAATGTATGGACTTGTGGCAGTCTTGGGCAACTCTCCCCAGGGAATCTCCTCCCAATTGAGAATGTATGGATTCGTGGCAGTCTTGGGAAAGTCGCCCCAGGACAAATCCTCCCAAGTGAGAATGTATGGACTTGTGGCAGTCTTGGACAAGTCTCTCCAGGGCATTTCCTACCAAGTGAGAATGTATGGACTTGTTGCAGTCTTGGGCAAGTCTCTCCAGGGCATTTCCCAAGTGAGAATGTATGGATTTCTGGCAGTCTTGGGCAAGTCTCCCCAGGGCATCTCCTCCCAAGTTAGATTGTATGGATTGGTGGCAGTTTTGGGCAAGTCTCACCAGGGCATCTCCTCCCAAGTGAGAATGTATAGACTTGTGGCAGTCTTGGGCAACTCTCCCCAGGGAATCTCCTCCCAATTGAGAATGTATGGATTCGTGGCAGTCTTGGGAAAGTCGCCCCAGGACAAATCCTCCCAAGTGAGAATGTATGGACTTGTAGAAGTCTTGGACAAGTCGCCCCAGGGCATCTCCTCCCAAGTTAGATTGTATGGATTTGTGGCAGTTTTGGGCAAGTCTCACCAGGGCATCTCCTCCCAAGTGAGAATGTATGGACTTGTGGCAGTCTTAGGCAACTCTCCCCAGGGAATCTCCTCCCAATTGAGAATGTATGGATTCGTGGCAGTCTTGGGAAAGTCGCCCCAGGACAAATCCTCCCAAGTGAGAATGTATGGACTTGTAGAAGTCTTGGACAAGTCGCCCCAGGGCATCTCCTCCCAAGTTAGATTGTATGGATTTGTGGCAGTTTTGGGCAAGTCTCACCAGGGCATCTCCTCCCAAGTGAGAATGTATAAACTTGTGGCAGTCTTGGGCAACTCTCCCCAGGGAATCTCCTTCCAATTGAGAATGTATGGATTCGTGGCAGTCTTGGGAAAGTCGCCCCAGGACAAATCCTCCCAAGTGAGAATGTATGGACTTGTAGAAGTCTTGGACAAGTCGCCCCAGGGCATCTCCTCCCAAGTTAGATTGTATGGATTTGTGGCAGTTTTGGGCAAGTCTCACCAGGGCATCTCCTCCCAAGTGAGAATGTATGGACTTGTGGCAGTCTTGGGCAACTCTCCCCAGGGAATCTCCTCCCAATTGAGAATGTATGGATTCGTGGCAGTCTTGGGAAAGTCGCCCCAGGACAAATCCTCCCAAGTGAGAATGTATGGACTTGTAGAAGTCTTGGGCAAGTCTCTCCAGGGCATTTCCCAAGTGAGAATGTATGGATTTCTGGCAGTCTTGGGCAAGTCTCCCCAGGGCATCTCCTCCCAAGTTAGATTGTATGGATTGGTGGCAGTTTTGGGCAAGTCTCACCAGGGCATCTCCTCCCAAGTGAGAATGTATAGACTTGTGGCAGTCTTGGGCAACTCTCCCCAGGGAATCTCCTCCCAATTGAGAATGTATGGATTCGTGGCAGTCTTGGGAAAGTCGCCCCAGGACAAATCCTCCCAAGTGAGAATGTATGGACTTGTAGAAGTCTTGGGCAAGTCTCCCCAGGGCATATCCTCTTAAGTTAGATTGTATGGATTTATGGCAGTTTTGGGCAAGTCTCACCAGGGCATCTCCTCCCAAGTGAGAATGTATAAACTTGTGGCAGTCTTGGGCAACTCTCCCCAGGGAATCTCCTTCCAATTGAGAATGTATGGATTCGTGGCAGTCTTGGGAAAGTCGCCCCAGGACAAATCCTCCCAAGTGAGAATGTATGGACTTGTAGAAGTCTTGGACAAGTCGCCCCAGGGCATCTCCTCCCAAGTTAGATTGTATGGATTTGTGGCAGTTTTGGGCAAGTCTCACCAGGGCATCTCCTCCCAAGTGAGAATGTATGGACTTGTGGCAGTCTTGGGCAACTCTCCCCAGGGAATCTCCTCCCAATTGAGAATGTATGGATTCGTGGCAGTCTTGGGAAAGTCGCCCCAGGACAAATCCTCCCAAGTGAGAATGTATGGACTTGTAGAAGTCTTGGGCAAGTCTCCCCAGGGCATCTCCTCTTAAGTTAGATTGTATGGATTTATGGCAGTTTTGGGCAAGTCTCACCAGGGCATCTCCTCCCAAGTGAGAATGTATGGACTTGTGGCAGTCTTGGGCAACTCTCCCCAGGGAATCTCCTTCCAATTGAGAATGTATGGATTCGTGGCAGTCTTGGGAAAGTCGCCCCAGGACAAATCCTCCCAAGTGAGAATGTATGGACTTGTAGAAGTCTTGGGCAAGTCTCCCCAGGGCATATCCTCTTAAGTTAGATTGTATGGATTTATGGCAGTTTTGGGCAAGTCTCACCAGGGCATCTCCTCCCAAGTGAGAATGTATAAACTTGTGGCAGTCTTGGGCAACTCTCCCCAGGGAATCTCCTTCCAATTGAGAATGTATGGATTCGTGGCAGTCTTGGGAAAGTCGCCCCAGGACAAATCCTCCCAAGTGAGAATGTATGGACTTGTAGAAGTCTTGGACAAGTCGCCCCAGGGCATCTCCTCCCAAGTTAGATTGTATGGATTTGTGGCAGTTTTGGGCAAGTCTCACCAGGGCATCTCCTCCCAAGTGAGAATGTATGGACTTGTGGCAGTCTTGGGCAACTCTCCCCAGGGAATCTCCTCCCAATTGAGAATATATGGATTCGTGGCAGTCTTGGGAAAGTCGCCCCAGGACAAATCCTCCCAAGTGAGAATGTATGGACTTGTAGAAGTCTTGGGCAAGTCTCCCCAGGGCATCTCCTCTTAAGTTAGATTGTATGGATTTATGGCAGTTTTGGGCAAGTCTCACCAGGGCATCTCCTCCCAAGTGAGAATGTATGGACTTGTGGCAGTCTTGGGCAACTCTCCCCAGGGAATCTCCTTCCAATTGAGAATGTATGGATTCGTGGCAGTCTTGGGAAAGTCGCCCCAGGACAAATCCTCCCAAGTGAGAATGTATGGACTTGTAGAAGTCTTGGACAAGTCGCCCCAGGGCATCTCCTCCCAAGTTAGATTGTATGGATTTGTGGCAGTTTTGGGCAAGTCTCACCAGGGCATCTCCTCCCAAGTGAGAATGTATGGACTTGTGGCAGTCTTGGGCAAGTCTCTCCAGGGCATCTCCTACCAAGTCAGAATGTTTGGATTTGTGGCAATCTTGGGCAAGTCTCCCCAGGGCATCTCCTCTTAAGTTAGATTGTATGGATTTGTGGCAGTTTTGGGCAAGTCTCACCAGGGCATCTCCTCCCAAGTGAGAATGTATGGACTTGTGGCAGTCTTGGGCAACTCTCCCCAGGGAATCTCCTCCCAATTGAGAATGTATGGATTCGTGGCAGTCTTGGGAAAGTCGCCCCAGGACAAATCCTCCCAAGTGAGAATGTATTGGGATTGTAGAAGTCTTGGACAAGTCGCCCCAGGACATCTCCTCCCAAGTGAGAATGTATGGACTTGTGGCAGTCTTGGGCAAGTCTCTCCAGGGCATCTCCTCCCAAGTTAGATTGTATGGACTTGTGGCAGTCTTGGGCAACTCTCCCCAGGGCATCTCCTACCAAGTGAGAATGTATGGATTTGTGGCAGTTTTCGGCAAGTCTGCCCAGGGCATTTCCCAAGTGAGAATGTATGGATTTCTGGCAGTCTTGGGCAAGTCTCCCCAGGGCATCTCCTCCCAAGTTAGATTGTATGGATTTGTGGCAGTTTTGGGCAAGTCTCACCAGGGCATCTCCTCCCAAGTGAGAATGTATGGATTCGTAGCAGTCTTGGGAAAGTCACCCCAGGACAAATCCTCCCAAGTGAGATTGTATGGACTGTTAGCAGTCTTGGACAAGTCGCCCCAGGACATCTCCTCCCAAGTGAGAATGTATGGACTTGTGGCAGTCTTGGGCAAGTCTCTCCAGGGCATCTCCTACCAAGTGAGAATGTATGGATTTGTGGCAGTTTTCGGCAAGTCTGCCCAGGGCATTTCCCAAGTGAGAATGTATGGATTTCTGGCAGTCTTGGGCAAGTCTCCCCAGGGCATCTCCTCCCAAGTTAGATTGTATGGATTTGTGGCAGTTTTGGGCAAGTCTCACCAGGGCATCTCCTCCCAAGTGAGAATGTATGGACTTGTGGCAGTCTTGGGCAACTCTCCCCAGGGAATCTCCTCCCAATTGAGAATGTATGGATTCGTGTCAGTCTTGGGAAAGTCGCCGCAGGACAAATCCTCCCAAGTGAGAATGTATGGACTTGTAGAAGTCTTGGACAAGTCGCCCCAGGGCATCTCCTCCCAAGTTAGATTGTATGGATTTGTGGCAGTTTTGGGCAAGTCTCACCAGGGCATCTCCTCCTAAGTGAGAATGTATGGACTTGTGGCAGTCTTGGGCAACTCTCCCCAGGGAATCTCCTCCCAATTGAGAATGTATGGATTCGTGGCAGTCTTGGGAAAGTCGCCCCAGGACAAATCCTCCCAAGTGAGAATGTATTGGGATTGTAGAAGTCTTGGACAAGTCGCCCCAGGACATCTCCTCCCAAGTGAGAATGTATGGACTTGTGGCAGTCTTGGGCAAGTCTCTCCAGGGCATCTCCTCCCAAGTTAGATTGTATGGACTTGTGGCAGTCTTGGGCAACTCTCCCCAGGGCATCTCCTACCAAGTGAGAATGTATGGATTTGTGGCAGTTTTCGGCAAGTCTGCCCAGGGCATTTCCCAAGTGAGAATGTATGGATTTCTGGCAGTCTTGGGCAAGTCTCCCCAGGGCATCTCCTCCCAAGTTAGATTGTATGGATTTGTGGCAGTTTTGGGCAAGTCTCACCAGGGCATCTCCTCCCAAGTGAGAATGTATGGATTCGTAGCAGTCTTGGGAAAGTCACCCCAGGACAAATCCTCCCAAGTGAGATTGTATGGACTGTTAGCAGTCTTGGACAAGTCGCCCCAGGACATCTCCTCCCAAGTGAGAATGTATGGACTTGTGGCAGTCTTGGGCAAGTCTCTCCAGGGCATCTCCTACCAAGTGAGAATGTATGGATTTGTGGCAGTTTTCGGCAAGTCTGCCCAGGGCATTTCCCAAGTGAGAATGTATGGATTTCTGGCAGTCTTGGGCAAGTCTCCCCAGGGCATCTCCTCCCAAGTTAGATTGTATGGATTTGTGGCAGTTTTGGGCAAGTCTCACCAGGGCATCTCCTCCCAAGTGAGAATGTATGGACTTGTGGCAGTCTTGGGCAACTCTCCCCAGGGAATCTCCTCCCAATTGAGAATGTATGGATTCGTGTCAGTCTTGGGAAAGTCGCCGCAGGACAAATCCTCCCAAGTGAGAATGTATGGACTTGTAGAAGTCTTGGACAAGTCGCCCCAGGGCATCTCCTCCCAAGTTAGATTGTATGGATTTGTGGCAGTTTTGGGCAAGTCTCACCAGGGCATCTCCTCCTAAGTGAGAATGTATGGACTTGTGGCAGTCTTGGGCAACTCTCCCCAGGGAATCTCCTCCCAATTGAGAATGTATGGATTCGTGGCAGTCTTGGGAAAGTCGCCCCAGGACAAATCCTCCCAAGTGAGAATGTATGGACTTGTGGCAGTCTTGGACAAGTCTCTCCAGGGCATTTCCTACCAAGTGAGAATGTATGGACTTGTTGCAGTCTTGGGCAAGTCTCTCCAGGGCATTTCCCAAGTGAGAATGTATGGATTTCTGGCAGTCTTGGGCAAGTCTCCCCAGGGCATCTCCTCCCAAGTTAGATTGTATGGATTGGTGGCAGTTTTGGGCAAGTCTCACCAGGGCATCTCCTCCCAAGTGAGAATGTATAGACTTGTGGCAGTCTTGGGCAACTCTCCCCAGGGAATCTCCTCCCAATTGAGAATGTATGGATTCGTGGCAGTCTTGGGAAAGTCGCCCCAGGACAAATCCTCCCAAGTGAGAATGTATGGACTTGTAGAAGTCTTGGACAAGTCGCCCCAGGGCATCTCCTCCCAAGTTAGATTGTATGGATTTGTGGCAGTTTTGGGCAAGTCTCACCAGGGCATCTCCTCCCAAGTGAGAATGTATGGACTTGTAGAAGTCTTGGACAAGTCTCCCCAGGGCATATCCTCTTAAGTTAGATTGTATGGATTTATGGCAGTTTTGGGCAAGTCTCACCAGGGCATCTCCTCCCAAGTGAGAATGTATGGATTCGTAGCAGTCTTGGGAAAGTCACCCCAGGACAAATCCTCCCAAGTGAGATTGTATGGACTGTTAGCAGTCTTGGACAAGTCGCCCCAGGACATCTCCTCCCAAGTGAGAATGTATGGACTTGTGGCAGTCTTGGGCAAGTCTCTCCAGGGCATCTCCTACCAAGTGAGAATGTATGGATTTGTGGCAGTTTTCGGCAAGTCTGCCCAGGGCATTTCCCAAGTGAGAATGTATGGATTTCTGGCAGTCTTGGGCAAGTCTCCCCAGGGCATCTCCTCCCAAGTTAGATTGTATGGATTTGTGGCAGTTTTGGGCAAGTCTCACCAGGGCATCTCCTCCCAAGTGAGAATGTATGGACTTGTGGCAGTCTTGGGCAACTCTCCCCAGGGAATCTCCTCCCAATTGAGAATGTATGGATTCGTGTCAGTCTTGGGAAAGTCGCCGCAGGACAAATCCTCCCAAGTGAGAATGTATGGACTTGTAGAAGTCTTGGACAAGTCGCCCCAGGGCATCTCCTCCCAAGTTAGATTGTATGGATTTGTGGCAGTTTTGGGCAAGTCTCACCAGGGCATCTCCTCCTAAGTGAGAATGTATGGACTTGTGGCAGTCTTGGGCAACTCTCCCCAGGGAATCTCCTCCCAATTGAGAATGTATGGATTCGTGGCAGTCTTGGGAAAGTCGCCCCAGGACAAATCCTCCCAAGTGAGAATGTATGGACTTGTGGCAGTCTTGGACAAGTCTCTCCAGGGCATTTCCTACCAAGTGAGAATGTATGGACTTGTTGCAGTCTTGGGCAAGTCTCTCCAGGGCATTTCCCAAGTGAGAATGTATGGATTTCTGGCAGTCTTGGGCAAGTCTCCCCAGGGCATCTCCTCCCAAGTTAGATTGTATGGATTGGTGGCAGTTTTGGGCAAGTCTCACCAGGGCATCTCCTCCCAAGTGAGAATGTATAGACTTGTGGCAGTCTTGGGCAACTCTCCCCAGGGAATCTCCTCCCAATTGAGAATGTATGGATTCGTGGCAGTCTTGGGAAAGTCGCCCCAGGACAAATCCTCCCAAGTGAGAATGTATGGACTTGTAGAAGTCTTGGACAAGTCGCCCCAGGGCATCTCCTCCCAAGTTAGATTGTATGGATTTGTGGCAGTTTTGGGCAAGTCTCACCAGGGCATCTCCTCCCAAGTGAGAATGTATGGACTTGTGGCAGTCTTAGGCAACTCTCCCCAGGGAATCTCCTCCCAATTGAGAATGTATGGATTCGTGGCAGTCTTGGGAAAGTCGCCCCAGGACAAATCCTCCCAAGTGAGAATGTATGGACTTGTAGAAGTCTTGGACAAGTCGCCCCAGGGCATCTCCTCCCAAGTTAGATTGTATGGATTTGTGGCAGTTTTGGGCAAGTCTCACCAGGGCATCTCCTCCCAAGTGAGAATGTATGGACTTGTGGCAGTCTTGGGCAACTCTCACCAGGGAATCTCCTCCCAATTGAGAATGTATGGATTCGTGGCAGTCTTGGGAAAGTCGCCCCAGGACAAATCCTCCCAAGTGAGAATGTATGGACTTGTAGAAGTCTTGGGCAAGTCTCCCCAGGGCATATCCTCTTAAGTTAGATTGTATGGATTTATGGCAGTTTTGGGCAAGTCTCACCAGGGCATCTCCTCCCAAGTGAGAATGTATAAACTTGTGGCAGTCTTGGGCAACTCTCCCCAGGGAATCTCCTTCCAATTGAAAATGTATGGATTCGTGGCAGTCTTGGGAAAGTCGCCCCAGGACAAATCCTCCCAAGTGAGAATGTATGGACTTGTAGAAGTCTTGGACAAGTCGCCCCAGGGCATCTCCTCCCAAGTTAGATTGTATGGATTTGTGGCAGTTTTGGGCAAGTCTCACCAGGGCATCTCCTCCCAAGTGAGAATGTATGGACTTGTGGCAGTCTTGGGCAACTCTCCCCAGGGAATCTCCTCCCAATTGAGAATGTATGGATTCGTGGCAGTCTTGGGAAAGTCGCCCCAGGACAAATCCTCCCAAGTGAGAATGTATGGACTTGTAGAAGTCTTGGGCAAGTCTCCCCAGGGCATCTCCTCTTAAGTTAGATTGTATGGATTTATGGCAGTTTTGGGCAAGTCTCACCAGGGCATCTCCTCCCAAGTGAGAATGTATGGACTTGTGGCAGTCTTGGGCAACTCTCCCCAGGGAATCTCCTTCCAATTGAGAATGTATGGATTCGTGGCAGTCTTGGGAAAGTCGCCCCAGGACAAATCCTCCCAAGTGAGAATGTATGGACTTGTAGAAGTCTTGGGCAAGTCTCCCCAGGGCATATCCTCTTAAGTTAGATTGTATGGATTTATGGCAGTTTTGGGCAAGTCTCACCAGGGCATCTCCTCCCAAGTGAGAATGTATAAACTTGTGGCAGTCTTGGGCAACTCTCCCCAGGGAATCTCCTTCCAATTGAGAATGTATGGATTCGTGGCAGTCTTGGGAAAGTCGCCCCAGGACAAATCCTCCCAAGTGAGAATGTATGGACTTGTAGAAGTCTTGGACAAGTCGCCCCAGGGCATCTCCTCCCAAGTTAGATTGTATGGATTTGTGGCAGTTTTGGGCAAGTCTCACCAGGGCATCTCCTCCCAAGTGAGAATGTATGGACTTGTGGCAGTCTTGGGCAACTCTCCCCAGGGAATCTCCTCCCAATTGAGAATATATGGATTCGTGGCAGTCTTGGGAAAGTCGCCCCAGGACAAATCCTCCCAAGTGAGAATGTATGGACTTGTAGAAGTCTTGGGCAAGTCTCCCCAGGGCATCTCCTCTTAAGTTAGATTGTATGGATTTATGGCAGTTTTGGGCAAGTCTCACCAGGGCATCTCCTCCCAAGTGAGAATGTATGGACTTGTGGCAGTCTTGGGCAACTCTCCCCAGGGAATCTCCTTCCAATTGAGAATGTATGGATTCGTGGCAGTCTTGGGAAAGTCGCCCCAGGACAAATCCTCCCAAGTGAGAATGTATGGACTTGTAGAAGTCTTGGACAAGTCGCCCCAGGGCATCTCCTCCCAAGTTAGATTGTATGGATTTGTGGCAGTTTTGGGCAAGTCTCACCAGGGCATCTCCTCCCAAGTGAGAATGTATGGACTTGTGGCAGTCTTGGGCAAGTCTCTCCAGGGCATCTCCTACCAAGTCAGAATGTTTGGATTTGTGGCAATCTTGGGCAAGTCTCCCCAGGGCATCTCCTCTTAAGTTAGATTGTATGGATTTGTGGCAGTTTTGGGCAAGTCTCACCAGGGCATCTCCTCCCAAGTGAGAATGTATGGACTTGTGGCAGTCTTGGGCAACTCTCCCCAGGGAATCTCCTCCCAATTGAGAATGTATGGATTCGTGGCAGTCTTGGGAAAGTCGCCCCAGGACAAATCCTCCCAAGTGAGAATGTATTGGGATTGTAGAAGTCTTGGACAAGTCGCCCCAGGACATCTCCTCCCAAGTGAGAATGTATGGACTTGTGGCAGTCTTGGGCAAGTCTCTCCAGGGCATCTCCTCCCAAGTTAGATTGTATGGACTTGTGGCAGTCTTGGGCAACTCTCCCCAGGGCATCTCCTACCAAGTGAGAATGTATGGATTTGTGGCAGTTTTCGGCAAGTCTGCCCAGGGCATTTCCCAAGTGAGAATGTATGGATTTCTGGCAGTCTTGGGCAAGTCTCCCCAGGGCATCTCCTCCCAAGTTAGATTGTATGGATTTGTGGCAGTTTTGGGCAAGTCTCACCAGGGCATCTCCTCCCAAGTGAGAATGTATGGATTCGTAGCAGTCTTGGGAAAGTCACCCCAGGACAAATCCTCCCAAGTGAGATTGTATGGACTGTTAGCAGTCTTGGACAAGTCGCCCCAGGACATCTCCTCCCAAGTGAGAATGTATGGACTTGTGGCAGTCTTGGGCAAGTCTCTCCAGGGCATCTCCTACCAAGTGAGAATGTATGGATTTGTGGCAGTTTTCGGCAAGTCTGCCCAGGGCATTTCCCAAGTGAGAATGTATGGATTTCTGGCAGTCTTGGGCAAGTCTCCCCAGGGCATCTCCTCCCAAGTTAGATTGTATGGATTTGTGGCAGTTTTGGGCAAGTCTCACCAGGGCATCTCCTCCCAAGTGAGAATGTATGGACTTGTGGCAGTCTTGGGCAACTCTCCCCAGGGAATCTCCTCCCAATTGAGAATGTATGGATTCGTGTCAGTCTTGGGAAAGTCGCCGCAGGACAAATCCTCCCAAGTGAGAATGTATGGACTTGTAGAAGTCTTGGACAAGTCGCCCCAGGGCATCTCCTCCCAAGTTAGATTGTATGGATTTGTGGCAGTTTTGGGCAAGTCTCACCAGGGCATCTCCTCCTAAGTGAGAATGTATGGACTTGTGGCAGTCTTGGGCAACTCTCCCCAGGGAATCTCCTCCCAATTGAGAATGTATGGATTCGTGGCAGTCTTGGGAAAGTCGCCCCAGGACAAATCCTCCCAAGTGAGAATGTATTGGGATTGTAGAAGTCTTGGACAAGTCGCCCCAGGACATCTCCTCCCAAGTGAGAATGTATGGACTTGTGGCAGTCTTGGGCAAGTCTCTCCAGGGCATCTCCTCCCAAGTTAGATTGTATGGACTTGTGGCAGTCTTGGGCAACTCTCCCCAGGGCATCTCCTACCAAGTGAGAATGTATGGATTTGTGGCAGTTTTCGGCAAGTCTGCCCAGGGCATTTCCCAAGTGAGAATGTATGGATTTCTGGCAGTCTTGGGCAAGTCTCCCCAGGGCATCTCCTCCCAAGTTAGATTGTATGGATTTGTGGCAGTTTTGGGCAAGTCTCACCAGGGCATCTCCTCCCAAGTGAGAATGTATGGATTCGTAGCAGTCTTGGGAAAGTCACCCCAGGACAAATCCTCCCAAGTGAGATTGTATGGACTGTTAGCAGTCTTGGACAAGTCGCCCCAGGACATCTCCTCCCAAGTGAGAATGTATGGACTTGTGGCAGTCTTGGGCAAGTCTCTCCAGGGCATCTCCTACCAAGTGAGAATGTATGGATTTGTGGCAGTTTTCGGCAAGTCTGCCCAGGGCATTTCCCAAGTGAGAATGTATGGATTTCTGGCAGTCTTGGGCAAGTCTCCCCAGGGCATCTCCTCCCAAGTTAGATTGTATGGATTTGTGGCAGTTTTGGGCAAGTCTCACCAGGGCATCTCCTCCCAAGTGAGAATGTATGGACTTGTAGAAGTCTTGGGCAAGTCTCCCCAGGGCATATCCTCTTAAGTTAGATTGTATGGATTTATGGCAGTTTTGGGCAAGTCTCACCAGGGCATCTCCTCCCAAGTGAGAATGTATAAACTTGTGGCAGTCTTGGGCAACTCTCCCCAGGGAATCTCCTTCCAATTGAAAATGTATGGATTCGTGGCAGTCTTGGGAAAGTCGCCCCAGGACAAATCCTCCCAAGTGAGAATGTATGGACTTGTAGAAGTCTTGGACAAGTCGCCCCAGGGCATCTCCTCCCAAGTTAGATTGTATGGATTTGTGGCAGTTTTGGGCAAGTCTCACCAGGGCATCTCCTCCCAAGTGAGAATGTATGGACTTGTGGCAGTCTTGGGCAACTCTCCCCAGGGAATCTCCTCCCAATTGAGAATGTATGGATTCGTGGCAGTCTTGGGAAAGTCGCCCCAGGACAAATCCTCCCAAGTGAGAATGTATGGACTTGTAGAAGTCTTGGGCAAGTCTCCCCAGGGCATCTCCTCTTAAGTTAGATTGTATGGATTTATGGCAGTTTTGGGCAAGTCTCACCAGGGCATCTCCTCCCAAGTGAGAATGTATGGACTTGTGGCAGTCTTGGGCAACTCTCCCCAGGGAATCTCCTTCCAATTGAGAATGTATGGATTCGTGGCAGTCTTGGGAAAGTCGCCCCAGGACAAATCCTCCCAAGTGAGAATGTATGGACTTGTAGAAGTCTTGGGCAAGTCTCCCCAGGGCATATCCTCTTAAGTTAGATTGTATGGATTTATGGCAGTTTTGGGCAAGTCTCACCAGGGCATCTCCTCCCAAGTGAGAATGTATAAACTTGTGGCAGTCTTGGGCAACTCTCCCCAGGGAATCTCCTTCCAATTGAGAATGTATGGATTCGTGGCAGTCTTGGGAAAGTCGCCCCAGGACAAATCCTCCCAAGTGAGAATGTATGGACTTGTAGAAGTCTTGGACAAGTCGCCCCAGGGCATCTCCTCCCAAGTTAGATTGTATGGATTTGTGGCAGTTTTGGGCAAGTCTCACCAGGGCATCTCCTCCCAAGTGAGAATGTATGGACTTGTGGCAGTCTTGGGCAACTCTCCCCAGGGAATCTCCTCCCAATTGAGAATATATGGATTCGTGGCAGTCTTGGGAAAGTCGCCCCAGGACAAATCCTCCCAAGTGAGAATGTATGGACTTGTAGAAGTCTTGGGCAAGTCTCCCCAGGGCATCTCCTCTTAAGTTAGATTGTATGGATTTATGGCAGTTTTGGGCAAGTCTCACCAGGGCATCTCCTCCCAAGTGAGAATGTATGGACTTGTGGCAGTCTTGGGCAACTCTCCCCAGGGAATCTCCTTCCAATTGAGAATGTATGGATTCGTGGCAGTCTTGGGAAAGTCGCCCCAGGACAAATCCTCCCAAGTGAGAATGTATGGACTTGTAGAAGTCTTGGACAAGTCGCCCCAGGGCATCTCCTCCCAAGTTAGATTGTATGGATTTGTGGCAGTTTTGGGCAAGTCTCACCAGGGCATCTCCTCCCAAGTGAGAATGTATGGACTTGTGGCAGTCTTGGGCAAGTCTCTCCAGGGCATCTCCTACCAAGTCAGAATGTTTGGATTTGTGGCAATCTTGGGCAAGTCTCCCCAGGGCATCTCCTCTTAAGTTAGATTGTATGGATTTGTGGCAGTTTTGGGCAAGTCTCACCAGGGCATCTCCTCCCAAGTGAGAATGTATGGACTTGTGGCAGTCTTGGGCAACTCTCCCCAGGGAATCTCCTCCCAATTGAGAATGTATGGATTCGTGGCAGTCTTGGGAAAGTCGCCCCAGGACAAATCCTCCCAAGTGAGAATGTATTGGGATTGTAGAAGTCTTGGACAAGTCGCCCCAGGACATCTCCTCCCAAGTGAGAATGTATGGACTTGTGGCAGTCTTGGGCAAGTCTCTCCAGGGCATCTCCTCCCAAGTTAGATTGTATGGACTTGTGGCAGTCTTGGGCAACTCTCCCCAGGGCATCTCCTACCAAGTGAGAATGTATGGATTTGTGGCAGTTTTCGGCAAGTCTGCCCAGGGCATTTCCCAAGTGAGAATGTATGGATTTCTGGCAGTCTTGGGCAAGTCTCCCCAGGGCATCTCCTCCCAAGTTAGATTGTATGGATTTGTGGCAGTTTTGGGCAAGTCTCACCAGGGCATCTCCTCCCAAGTGAGAATGTATGGATTCGTAGCAGTCTTGGGAAAGTCACCCCAGGACAAATCCTCCCAAGTGAGATTGTATGGACTGTTAGCAGTCTTGGACAAGTCGCCCCAGGACATCTCCTCCCAAGTGAGAATGTATGGACTTGTGGCAGTCTTGGGCAAGTCTCTCCAGGGCATCTCCTACCAAGTGAGAATGTATGGATTTGTGGCAGTTTTCGGCAAGTCTGCCCAGGGCATTTCCCAAGTGAGAATGTATGGATTTCTGGCAGTCTTGGGCAAGTCTCCCCAGGGCATCTCCTCCCAAGTTAGATTGTATGGATTTGTGGCAGTTTTGGGCAAGTCTCACCAGGGCATCTCCTCCCAAGTGAGAATGTATGGACTTGTGGCAGTCTTGGGCAACTCTCCCCAGGGAATCTCCTCCCAATTGAGAATGTATGGATTCGTGTCAGTCTTGGGAAAGTCGCCGCAGGACAAATCCTCCCAAGTGAGAATGTATGGACTTGTAGAAGTCTTGGACAAGTCGCCCCAGGGCATCTCCTCCCAAGTTAGATTGTATGGATTTGTGGCAGTTTTGGGCAAGTCTCACCAGGGCATCTCCTCCTAAGTGAGAATGTATGGACTTGTGGCAGTCTTGGGCAACTCTCCCCAGGGAATCTCCTCCCAATTGAGAATGTATGGATTCGTGGCAGTCTTGGGAAAGTCGCCCCAGGACAAATCCTCCCAAGTGAGAATGTATTGGGATTGTAGAAGTCTTGGACAAGTCGCCCCAGGACATCTCCTCCCAAGTGAGAATGTATGGACTTGTGGCCGTCTTGGGCAAGTCTCTCCAGGGCATCTCCTCCCAAGTTAGATTGTATGGACTTGTGGCAGTCTTGGGCAACTCTCCCCAGGGCATCTCCTACCAAGTGAGAATGTATGGATTTGTGGCAGTTTTCGGCAAGTCTGCCCAGGGCATTTCCCAAGTGAGAATGTATGGATTTCTGGCAGTCTTGGGCAAGTCTCCCCAGGGCATCTCCTCCCAAGTTAGATTGTATGGATTTGTGGCAGTTTTGGGCAAGTCTCACCAGGGCATCTCCTCCCAAGTGAGAATGTATGGATTCGTAGCAGTCTTGGGAAAGTCACCCCAGGACAAATCCTCCCAAGTGAGATTGTATGGACTGTTAGCAGTCTTGGACAAGTCGCCCCAGGACATCTCCTCCCAAGTGAGAATGTATGGACTTGTGGCAGTCTTGGGCAAGTCTCTCCAGGGCATCTCCTACCAAGTGAGAATGTATGGATTTGTGGCAGTTTTCGGCAAGTCTGCCCAGGGCATTTCCCAAGTGAGAATGTATGGATTTCTGGCAGTCTTGGGCAAGTCTCCCCAGGGCATCTCCTCCCAAGTTAGATTGTATGGATTTGTGGCAGTTTTGGGCAAGTCTCACCAGGGCATCTCCTCCCAAGTGAGAATGTATGGACTTGTGGCAGTCTTGGGCAACTCTCCCCAGGGAATCTCCTCCCAATTGAGAATGTATGGATTCGTGTCAGTCTTGGGAAAGTCGCCGCAGGACAAATCCTCCCAAGTGAGAATGTATGGACTTGTAGAAGTCTTGGCCAAGTCGCCCCAGGGCATCTCCTCCCAAGTTAGATTGTATGGATTTGTGGCAGTTTTGGGCAAGTCTCACCAGGGCATCTCCTCCTAAGTGAGAATGTATGGACTTGTGGCAGTCTTGGGCAACTCTCCCCAGGGAATCTCCTCCCAATTGAGAATGTATGGATTCGTGGCAGTCTTGGGAAAGTCGCCCCAGGACAAATCCTCCCAAGTGAGAATGTATGGACTTGTGGCAGTCTTGGACAAGTCTCTCCAGGGCATTTCCTACCAAGTGAGAATGTATGGACTTGTTGCAGTCTTGGGCAAGTCTCTCCAGGGCATTTCCCAAGTGAGAATGTATGGATTTCTGGCAGTCTTGGGCAAGTCTCCCCAGGGCATCTCCTCCCAAGTTAGATTGTATGGATTGGTGGCAGTTTTGGGCAAGTCTCACCAGGGCATCTCCTCCCAAGTGAGAATGTATAGACTTGTGGCAGTCTTGGGCAACTCTCCCCAGGGAATCTCCTCCCAATTGAGAATGTATGGATTCGTGGCAGTCTTGGGAAAGTCGCCCCAGGACAAATCCTCCCAAGTGAGAATGTATGGACTTGTAGAAGTCTTGGACAAGTCGCCCCAGGGCATCTCCTCCCAAGTTAGATTGTATGGATTTGTGGCAGTTTTGGGCAAGTCTCACCAGGGCATCTCCTCCCAAGTGAGAATGTATGGACTTGTAGAAGTCTTGGACAAGTCTCCCCAGGGCATATCCTCTTAAGTTAGATTGTATGGATTTATGGCAGTTTTGGGCAAGTCTCACCAGGGCATCTCCTCCCAAGTGAGAATGTATAAACTTGTGGCAGTCTTGGGCAACTCTCCCCAGGGAATCTCCTTCCAATTGAGAATGTATGGATTCGTGGCAGTCTTGGGAAAGTCGCCCCAGGACAAATCCTCCCAAGTGAGAATGTATGGACTTGTAGAAGTCTTGGACAAGTCTCCCCAGGGCATATCCTCTTAAGTTAGATTGTATGGATTTATGGCAGTTTTGGGCAAGTCTCACCAGGGCATCTCCTCCCAAGTGAGAATGTATAAACTTGTGGCAGTCTTGGGCAACTCTCCCCAAGGAATCTCCTTCCAATTGAGAATGTATGGATTCGTGGCAGTCTTGGGAAAGTCGCCCCAGGACAAATCCTCCCAAGTGAGAATGTATGGACTTGTAGAAGTCTTGGACAAGTCGCCCCAGGGCATCTCCTCCCAAGTTAGATTGTATGGATTTGTGGCAGTTTTGGGCAAGTCTCACCAGGGCATCTCCTCCCAAGTGAGAATGTATGGACTTGTGGCAGTCTTGGGCAACTCTCCCCAGGGAATCTCCTCCCAATTGAGAATGTATGGATTCGTGGCAGTCTTGGGAAAGTCGCCCCAGGACAAATCCTCCCAAGTGAGAATGTATGGACTTGTAGAAGTCTTGGGCAAGTCTCCCCAGGGCATCTCCTCTTAAGTTAGATTGTATGGATTTATGGCAGTTTTGGGCAAGTCTCACCAGGGCATCTCCTCCCAAGTGAGAATGTATGGACTTGTGGCAGTCTTGGGCAACTCTCCCCAGGGAATCTCCTTCCAATTGAGAATGTATGGATTCGTGGCAGTCTTGGGAAAGTCGCCCCAGGACAAATCCTCCCAAGTGAGAATGTATGGACTTGTAGAAGTCTTGGACAAGTCGCCCCAGGGCATCTCCTCCCAAGTTAGATTGTATGGATTTGTGGCAGTTTTGGGCAAGTCTCACCAGGGCATCTCCTCCCAAGTGAGAATGTATGGACTTGTGGCAGTCTTGGGCAAGTCTCTCCAGGGCATCTCCTACCAAGTCAGAATGTTTGGATTTGTGGCAATCTTGGGCAAGTCTCCCCAGGGCATCTCCTCTTAAGTTAGATTGTATGGATTTGTGGCAGTTTTGGGCAAGTCTCACCAGGGCATCTCCTCCCAAGTGAGAATGTATGGACTTGTGGCAGTCTTGGGCAACTCTCCCCAGGGAATCTCCTCCCAATTGAGAATGTATGGATTCGTGGCAGTCTTGGGAAAGTCGCCCCAGGACAAATCCTCCCAAGTGAGAATGTATTGGGATTGTAGAAGTCTTGGACAAGTCGCCCCAGGACATCTCCTCCCAAGTGAGAATGTATGGACTTGTGGCAGTCTTGGGCAAGTCTCTCCAGGGCATCTCCTCCCAAGTTAGATTGTATGGACTTGTGGCAGTCTTGGGCAACTCTCCCCAGGGAATCTCCTCCCAATTGAGAATGTATGGATTCGTGGCAGTCTTGGGAAAGTCGCCCCAGGACAAATCCTCCCAAGTGAGAATGTATTGGGATTGTAGAAGTCTTGGACAAGTCGCCCCAGGACATCTCCTCCCAAGTGAAAATGTATGGACTTGTGGCAGTCTTGGGCAACTCTCCCCAGGGAATCTCCTCCCAATTGAGAATGTATGGATTCGTGGCAGTCTTGGGAAAGTCGCCCCAGGACAAATCCTCCCAAGTGAGAATGTATGGACTTGTGGCAGTCTTGCACAAGTCTCTCCAGGGCATTTCCCAAGTGAGAATGTATGGACTTGTGGCAGTCTTGGGCAAGTCTCTCCAGGGCATTTCCCAAGTGAGAATGTATGGATTTCTGGCAGTCTTGGGCAAGTCTCCCCAGGGCATCTCCTCCCAAGTTAGATTGTATGGATTTGTGGCAGTTTTGGGCAAGTCTCACCAGGGCATCTCCTCCCAAGTGAGAATGTATAGACTTGTGGCAGTCTTGGGCAACTCTCCCCAGGGAATCTCCTCCCAATTGAGAATGTATGGATTCGTGGCAGTCTTGGGAAAGTCGCCCCAGGACAAATCCTCCCAAGTGAGAATGTATGGACTTGTAGAAGTCTTGGACAAGTCGCCCCAGGGCATCTCCTCCCAAGTTAGATTGTATGGATTTGTGGCAGTTTTGGGCAAGTCTCACCAGGGCATCTCCTCCCAAGTGAGAATGTATGGACTTGTGGCAGTCTTGGGCAACTCTCCCCAGGGAATCTCCTCCCAATTGAGAATGTATGGATTCGTGGCAGTCTTGGGAAAGTCGCCCCAGGACAAATCCTCCCAAGTGAGAATGTATGGACTTGTAGAAGTCTTGGACAAGTCGCCCCAGGGCATCTCCTCCCAAGTTAGATTGTATGGATTTGTGGCAGTTTTGGGCAAGTCTCACCAGGGCATCTCCTCCCAAGTGAGAATGTATGGACTTGTGGCAGTCTTGGGCAACTCTCCCCAGGGAATCTCCTCCCAATTGAGAATGTATGGATTCGTGGCAGTCTTGGGAAAGTCGCCCCAGGACAAATCCTCCCAAGTGAGAATGTATGGACTTGTGGCAGTCTTGGACAAGTCTCTCCAGGGCATTTCCCAAGTGAGAATGTATGGACTTGTGGCAGTCTTGGGCAAGTCTCTCCAGGGCATCTCCTCCCAAGTTAGATTGTATGGATTTGTGGCAGTTTTGGGCAAGTCTCACCAGGGCATCTCCTCCCAAGTGAGAATGTATGAACTTGTGGCAGTCTTGGGCAACTCTCCCCAGGGAATCTCCTCCCAATTGAGAATGTATGGATTCGTAGCAGTCTTGGGAAAGTCGCCCCAGGACAAATCCTCCCAAGTGAGATTGTATGGACTGTTAGCAGTCTTGGACAAGTCGCCCCAGGGCATCTCCTCTTAAGTTAGATTGTATGGATTTGTGGCAGTTTTGGGCAAGTCTCACCAGGGCATCTCCTCCCAAGTGAGAATGTATGGACTTGTGGCAGTCTTGGGCAACTCTCCCCAGGGAATCTCCTCCCAATTGAGAATGTATGGATTCGTGGCAGTCTTGGGAAAGTCGCCCCAGGAGAAATCCTCCCAAGTGAGAATGTATTGGGATTGTAGAAGTCTTGGACAAGTCGCCCCAGGACATCTCCTCCCAAGTGAGAATGTATGGACTTGTGGCAGTCTTGGGCAAGTCTCTCCAGGGCATCTCCTCCCAAGTTAGATTGTATGGATTTGTGGCAGTTTTGGGCAAGTCTCACCAGGGCATCTCCTCCCAAGTGAAAATGTATGGACTTGTGGCAGTCTTGGGCAACTCTCCCCAGGGAATCTCCTCCCAATTGAGAATGTATGGATTCGTGGCAGTCTTGGGAAAGTCGCCCCAGGACAAATCCTCCCAAGTGAGAATGTATGGACTTGTGGCAGTCTTGGACAAGTCTCTCCAGGGCATTTCCCAAGTGAGAATGTATGGACTTGTGGCAGTCTTGGGCAAGTCTCTCCAGGGCATTTCCCAAGTGAGAATGTATGGATTTCTGGCAGTCTTGGGCAAGTCTCCCCAGGGCATCTCCTCCCAAGTTAGATTGTATGGATTTGTGGCAGTTTTGGGCAAGTCTCACCAGGGCATCTCCTCCCAAGTAAGAATGTATGGACTTGTGGCAGTCTTGGGCAACTCTCCCCAGGGAATCTCCTCCCAATTGAGAATGTATGGATTCGTGGCAGTCTTGGGAAAGTCGCCCCAGGACAAATCCTCCCAAGTGAGAATGTATGGACTTGTAGAAGTCTTGGACAAGTCGCCCCAGGGCATCTCCTCCCAAGTTAGATTGTATGGATTTGTGGCAGTTTTGAGCAAGTCTCACCAGGGCATCTCCTCCCAAGTGAGAATGTATGGACTTGTGGCAGTCTTGGGCAACTCTCCCCAGGGAATCTCCTCCCAATTGAGAATGTATGGATTCGTGGCAGTCTTGGGAAAGTCGCCCCAGGACAAATCCTCTCAAGTGAGAATGTATGGACTTGTAGAAGTCTTGGGCAAGTCTCCCCAGGGCATCTCCTCTTAAGTTAGATTGTATGGATTTATGGCAGTTTTGGGCAAGTCTCACCAGGGCATCTCCTCCCAAGTGAGAATATATGGACTTGTGGCAGTCTTGGGCAACTCTCCCCAGGGAATCTCCTCCCAATTGAGAATGTATGGATTCGTAGCAGTCTTGGGAAAGTCGCCCCAGGACAAATCCTCCCAAGTGAGATTGTATGGACTGTTAGCAGTCTTGGACAAGTCGCCCCAGGACATCTCCTCCCAAGTGAGAATGTATGGACTTGTGGCAGTCTTGGGCAAGTCTCTCCAGGGCATCTCCTACCAAGTGAGAATGTTTGGATTTGTGGCAGTCTTGGGCAAGTCTCTCCAGGGCATCTCCTCTTAAGTTAGATTGTATGGATTTGTGGCAGTTTTGGGCAAGTCTCACCAGGGCATCTCCTCCCAAGTGAGAATGTATGGACTTGTGGCAGTCTTGGGCAACTCTCCCCAGGGAATCTCCTCCCAATTGAGAATGTATGGATTCGTGGCAGTCTTTGGAAAGTCGCCCTCGGACAAATCCTCCCAAGTGAGAATGTATTGGGATTGTAGAAGTCTTGGACAAGTCGCCCCAGGACATCTCCTCCCAAGTGAGAATGTATGGACTTGTGGCAGTCTTGGGCAAGTCTCTCTAGGGCATCTCCTACCAAGTGAGAATGTATGGATTTGTGGCAGTTTTCGGCAAGTCTGCCCAGGGCATTTCCCAAGTGAGAATGTATGGATTTCTGGCAGTCTTGGGCAAGTCTCCCCAGGGCATCTCCTCCCAAGTTTGATTGTATGGATTTGTGGCAGTTTTGGGCAAGTCTCACCAGGACATCTCCTCCCAAGTGAGAATGTATGGACTTGTGGCAGTCTTGGGCAACTCTCCCCAGGGAATCTCCTCCCAATTAAGAATGTATGGATTCGTGTCAGTCTTGGGAAAGTCGCCGCAGGACAAATCCTCCCAAGTGAGAATGTATGGACTTGTAGAAGTCTTGGACAAGTCGCCCAGGGCATCTCCTCCCAAGTTAGATTGTATGGATTTGTGGCAGTTTTGGGCAAGTCTCACCAGGGCATCTCCTCCCAAGTGAGAATGTATGGACTTGTGGCAGTCTTGGGCAACTCTCCCCAGGGAATCTCCTCCCAATTGAGAATGTATGGATTCGTGGCAGTCTTGGGAAAGTCGCCCTAGGGCATCTCCTCCCAAGTGAGAATGTATGGGTTCGTGGCAGTCTTGGGCAACTCTCCCCAGGGAATCTCCTCCCAATTGAGAATGTATGGATTCGTGGCAGTCTTGGGAAAGTCGCCCCAGGACAAATCCTCCCAAGTGAGAATGTATGGACTTGTAGAAGTCTTGGACAAGTCGCCCCAGGGCATCTCCTCCCAAGTTAGATTGTATGGATTTGTGGCAGTTTTGGGCAAGTCTCACCAGGGCATCTCCTCCCAAGTGAGAATGTATGGACTTGTGGCAGTCTTGGGCAACTCTCCCCAGGGAATCTCCTCCCAATTGAGAATGTATGGATTCGTGGCAGTCTTGGGAAAGTCGCCCCAGGACAAATCCTCCCAAGTGAGAATGTATGGACTTGTGGCAGTCTTGGACAAGTCTCTCCAGGGCATTTCCCAAGTGAGAATGTATGGACTTGTGGCAGTCTTGGGCAAGTCTCTCCAGGGCATTTCCCAAGTGAGAATGTATGGATTTCTGGCAGTCTTGGGCAAGTCTCCCCAGGGCATCTCCTCCCAAGTTAGATTGTATGGATTTGTGGCAGTTTTGGGCAAGTCTCACCAGGGCATCTCCTCCCAAGTAAGAATGTATGGACTTGTGGCAGTCTTGGGCAACTCTCCCCAGGGAATCTCCTCCCAATTGAGAATGTATGGATTCGTGGCAGTCTTGGGAAAGTCGCCCCAGGACAAATCCTCCCAAGTGAGAATGTATGGACTTGTAGAAGTCTTGGGCAAGTCTCCCCAGGGCATCTCCTCTTAAGTTAGATTGTATGGATTTATGGCAGTTTTGGGCAAGTCTCACCAGGGCATCTCCTCCCAAGTGAGAATATATGGACTTGTGGCAGTCTTGGGCAACTCTCCCCAGGGAATCTCCTCCCAATTGAGAATGTATGGATTCGTAGCAGTCTTGGGAAAGTCGCCCCAGGACAAATCCTCCCAAGTGAGATTGTATGGACTGTTAGCAGTCTTGGACAAGTCGCCCCAGGACATCTCCTCCCAAGTGAGAATGTATGGACTTGTGGCAGTCTTGGGCAAGTCTCTCCAGGGCATCTCCTACCAAGTGAGAATGTTTGGATTTGTGGCAGTCTTGGGCAAGTCTCTCCAGGGCATCTCCTCTTAAGTTAGATTGTATGGATTTGTGGCAGTTTTGGGCAAGTCTCACCAGGGCATCTCCTCCCAAGTGAGAATGTATGGACTTGTGGCAGTCTTGGGCAACTCTCCCCAGGGAATCTCCTCCCAATTGAGAATGTATGGATTCGTGGCAGTCTTGGGAAAGTCGCCCTCGGACAAATCCTCCCAAGTGAGAATGTATTGGGATTGTAGAAGTCTTGGACAAGTCGCCCCAGGACATCTCCTCCCAAGTGAGAATGTATGGACTTGTGGCAGTCTTGGGCAAGTCTCTCTAGGGCATCTCCTACCAAGTGAGAATGTATGGATTTGTGGCAGTTTTCGGCAAGTCTGCCCAGGGCATTTCCCAAGTGAGAATGTATGGATTTCTGGCAGTCTTGGGCAAGTCTCCCCAGGGCATCTCCTCCCAAGTTTGATTGTATGGATTTGTGGCAGTTTTGGGCAAGTCTCACCAGGACATCTCCTCCCAAGTGAGAATGTATGGACTTGTGGCAGTCTTGGGCAACTCTCCCCAGGGAATCTCCTCCCAATTGAGAATGTATGGATTCGTGTCAGTCTTGGGAAAGTCGCCGCAGGACAAATCCTCCCAAGTGAGAATGTATGGACTTGTAGAAGTCTTGGACAAGTCGCCCCAGGGCATCTCCTCCCAAGTTAGATTGTATGGATTTGTGGCAGTTTTGGGCAAGTCTCACCAGGGCATCTCCTCCCAAGTGAGAATGTATGGACTTGTGGCAGTCTTGGGCAACTCTCCCCAGGGAATCTCCTCCCAATTGAGAATGTATGGATTCGTGGCAGTCTTGGGAAAGTCGCCCCAGGGCATCTCCTCCCAAGTGAGAATGTATGGGTTCGTGGCAGTCTTGGGCAACTCTCCCCAGGGAATCTCCTCCCAATTGAGAATGTATGGATTCGTGGCAGTCTTGGGAAAGTCGCCCCAGGACAAATCCTCCCAAGTGAGAATGTATGGACTTGTAGAAGTCTTGGACAAGTCGCCCCAGGGCATCTCCTCCCAAGTTAGATTGTATGGATTTGTGGCAGTTTTGGGCAAGTCTCACCAGGGCATCTCCTCCCAAGTGAGAATGTATGGACTTGTGGCAGTCTTGGGCAACTCTCCCCAGGGAATCTCCTCCCAATTGAGAATGTATGGATTCGTGGCAGTCTTGGGAAAGTCGCCCCAGGACAAATCCTCCCAAGTGAGAATGTATGGACTTGTAGAAGTCTTGGACAAGTCGCCCCAGGGCATCTCCTCCCAAGTTAGATTGTATGGATTTGTGGCAGTTTTGGGCAAGTCTCACTAGGGCATCTCCTCCCAAGTGAGAATGTATGGACTTGTGGCAGTCTTGGGCAACTCTCCCCAGGGAATCTCCTCCCAATTGAGAATGTATGGATTCGTGGCAGTCTTGGGAAAGTCGCCCCAGGACAAATCCTCCCAAGTGAGAATGTATGGACTTGTAGAAGTCTTGGGCAAGTCTCCCCAGGGCATATCCTCTTAAGTTAGATTGTATGGATTTATGGCAGTTTTGGGCAAGTCGCACCAGGGCATCTCCTCCCAAGTGAGAATGTATGGACTTGTGGCAGTCTTGGGCAACTCTCCCCAGGGAATCTCCTTCCAATTGAGAATGTATGGATTCGTGGCAGTCTTGGGAAAGTCGCCCCAGGACAAATCCTCCCAAGTGAGAATGTATGGACTTGTGGCAATCTTGGGTAATTCTCCCCAGGGCATCTCCTCCCAAGTGAGAATGTATGGATTCGTGGCAGTCTTGGGCAAGTCTCCCCAGGGCATCTCTTCCCAAGTGAGAATGTATTGACTTGTGGCAATCTTGGGTAAGTCTCCCCAGGGCATCTCCTCCCAAGTGAGAATGTATGGACTTGTGGCAGTCATGGGCAACTCTCCCCAGGGCATCTCCTCTCAAGTGAGAATGTATTGACTTGTGGCAGTCTTGGAAAAGTCGCCCCAGGGCATTTCCTCCCAATTGAGAATGTATGGATTCGTAGCAGTCTTGGGAAAGTCGCCCCAGGACAAATCCTCCCAAGTGATATTGTATGGACTGTTAGCAGTCTTGGACAAGTCGCCCCAGGACATCTCCTCCCAAGTGAGAATGTATGGACTTGTGGCAGTCTTGGGCAACTCTCCCCAGGGAATCTCCTCCCAATTGAGAATGTATGGATTCGTGGCAGTCTTGGGAAAGTCGCCCCAGGACAAATCCTCTCAAGTGAGAATGTATGGACTTGTAGAAGTCTTGGGCAAGTCTCCCCAGGGCACCTCCTCTTAAGTTAGATTGTATGGATTTATGGCAGTTTTGGGCAAGTCTCACCAGGGCATCTCCTCCCAAGTGAGAATATATGGACTTGTGGCAGTCTTGGGCAACTCTCCCCAGGGAATCTCCTCCCAATTGAGAATGTATGGATTCGTAGCAGTCTTGGGAAAGTCGCCCCAGGACAAATCCTCCCAAGTGAGATTGTATGGACTGTTAGCAGTCTTGGACAAGTCGCCCCAGGACATCTCCTCCCAAGTGAGAATGTATGGACTTGTGGCAGTCTTGGGCAAGTCTCTCCAGGGCATCTCCTACCAAGTGAGAATGTTTGGATTTGTGGCAGTCTTGGGCAAGTCTCTCCAGGGCATCTCCTCTTAAGTTAGATTGTATGGATTTGTGGCAGTTTTGGGCAAGTCTCACCAGGGCATCTCCTCCCAAGTGAGAATGTATGGACTTGTGGCAGTCTTGGGCAACTCTCCCCAGGGAATCTCCTCCCAATTGAGAATGTATGGATTCGTGGCAGTCTTGGGAAAGTCGCCCTCGGACAAATCCTCCCAAGTGAGAATGTATTGGGATTGTAGAAGTCTTGGACAAGTCGCCCCAGGACATCTCCTCCCAAGTGAGAATGTATGGACTTGTGGCAGTCTTGGGCAAGTCTCTCTAGGGCATCTCCTACCAAGTGAGAATGTATGGATTTGTGGCAGTTTTCGGCAAGTCTGCCCAGGGCATTTCCCAAGTGAGAATGTATGGATTTCTGGCAGTCTTGGGCAAGTCTCCCCAGGGCATCTCCTCCCAAGTTTGATTGTATGGATTTGTGGCAGTTTTGGGCAAGTCTCACCAGGACATCTCCTCCCAAGTGAGAATGTATGGACTTGTGGCAGTCTTGGGCAACTCTCCCCAGGGAATCTCCTCCCAATTGAGAATGTATGGATTCGTGTCAGTCTTGGGAAAGTCGCCGCAGGACAAATCCTCCCAAGTGAGAATGTATGGACTTGTAGAAGTCTTGGACAAGTCGCCCCAGGGCATCTCCTCCCAAGTTAGATTGTATGGATTTGTGGCAGTTTTGGGCAAGTCTCACCAGGGCATCTCCTCCCAAGTGAGAATGTATGGACTTGTGGCAGTCTTGGGCAACTCTCCCCAGGGAATCTCCTCCCAATTGAGAATGTATGGATTCGTGGCAGTCTTGGGAAAGTCGCCCCAGGGCATCTCCTCCCAAGTGAGAATGTATGGGTTCGTGGCAGTCTTGGGCAACTCTCCCCAGGGAATCTCCTCCCAATTGAGAATGTATGGATTCGTGGCAGTCTTGGGAAAGTCGCCCCAGGACAAATCCTCCCAAGTGAGAATGTATGGACTTGTAGAAGTCTTGGACAAGTCGCCCCAGGGCATCTCCTCCCAAGTTAGATTGTATGGATTTGTGGCAGTTTTGGGCAAGTCTCACCAGGGCATCTCCTCCCAAGTGAGAATGTATGGACTTGTGGCAGTCTTGGGCAACTCTCCCCAGGGAATCTCCTCCCAATTGAGAATGTATGGATTCGTGGCAGTCTTGGGAAAGTCGCCCCAGGACAAATCCTCCCAAGTGAGAATGTATGGACTTGTAGAAGTCTTGGACAAGTCGCCCCAGGGCATCTCCTCCCAAGTTAGATTGTATGGATTTGTGGCAGTTTTGGGCAAGTCTCACTAGGGCATCTCCTCCCAAGTGAGAATGTATGGACTTGTGGCAGTCTTGGGCAACTCTCCCCAGGGAATCTCCTCCCAATTGAGAATGTATGGATTCGTGGCAGTCTTGGGAAAGTCGCCCCAGGACAAATCCTCCCAAGTGAGAATGTATGGACTTGTAGAAGTCTTGGGCAAGTCTCCCCAGGGCATATCCTCTTAAGTTAGATTGTATGGATTTATGGCAGTTTTGGGCAAGTCGCACCAGGGCATCTCCTCCCAAGTGAGAATGTATGGACTTGTGGCAGTCTTGGGCAACTCTCCCCAGGGAATCTCCTTCCAATTGAGAATGTATGGATTCGTGGCAGTCTTGGGAAAGTCGCCCCAGGACAAATCCTCCCAAGTGAGAATGTATGGACTTGTGGCAATCTTGGGTAATTCTCCCCAGGGCATCTCCTCCCAAGTGAGAATGTATGGATTCGTGGCAGTCTTGGGCAAGTCTCCCCAGGGCATCTCTTCCCAAGTGAGAATGTATTGACTTGTGGCAATCTTGGGTAAGTCTCCCCAGGGCATCTCCTCCCAAGTGAGAATGTATGGACTTGTGGCAGTCATGGGCAACTCTCCCCAGGGCATCTCCTCTCAAGTGAGAATGTATTGACTTGTGGCAGTCTTGGAAAAGTCGCCCCAGGGCATTTCCTCCCAATTGAGAATGTATGGATTCGTAGCAGTCTTGGGAAAGTCGCCCCAGGACAAATCCTCCCAAGTGATATTGTATGGACTGTTAGCAGTCTTGGACAAGTCGCCCCAGGACATCTCCTCCCAAGTGAGAATGTATGGACTTGTGGCAGTCTTGGGCAACTCTCCCCAGGGAATCTCCTCCCAATTGAGAATGTATGGATTCGTGGCAGTCTTGGGAAAGTCGCCCCAGGACAAATCCTCTCAAGTGAGAATGTATGGACTTGTAGAAGTCTTGGGCAAGTCTCCCCAGGGCACCTCCTCTTAAGTTAGATTGTATGGATTTATGGCAGTTTTGGGCAAGTCTCACCAGGGCATCTCCTCCCAAGTGAGAATATATGGACTTGTGGCAGTCTTGGGCAACTCTCCCCAGGGAATCTCCTCCCAATTGAGAATGTATGGATTCGTAGCAGTCTTGGGAAAGTCGCCCCAGGACAAATCCTCCCAAGTGAGATTGTATGGACTGTTAGCAGTCTTGGACAAGTCGCCCCAGGACATCTCCTCCCAAGTGAGAATGTATGGACTTGTGGCAGTCTTGGGCAAGTCTCTCCAGGGCATCTCCTACCAAGTGAGAATGTTTGGATTTGTGGCAGTCTTGGGCAAGTCTCTCCAGGGCATCTCCTCTTAAGTTAGATTGTATGGATTTGTGGCAGTTTTGGGCAAGTCTCACCAGGGCATCTCCTCCCAAGTGAGAATGTATGGACTTGTGGCAGTCTTGGGCAACTCTCCCCAGGGAATCTCCTCCCAATTGAGAATGTATGGATTCGTGGCAGTCTTGGGAAAGTCGCCCTCGGACAAATCCTCCCAAGTGAGAATGTATTGGGATTGTAGAAGTCTTGGACAAGTCGCCCCAGGACATCTCCTCCCAAGTGAGAATGTATGGACTTGTGGCAGTCTTGGGCAAGTCTCTCTAGGGCATCTCCTACCAAGTGAGAATGTATGGATTTGTGGCAGTTTTCGGCAAGTCTGCCCAGGGCATTTCCCAAGTGAGAATGTATGGATTTCTGGCAGTCTTGGGCAAGTCTCCCCAGGGCATCTCCTCCCAAGTTTGATTGTATGGATTTGTGGCAGTTTTGGGCAAGTCTCACCAGGACATCTCCTCCCAAGTGAGAATGTATGGACTTGTGGCAGTCTTGGGCAACTCTCCCCAGGGAATCTCCTCCCAATTGAGAATGTATGGATTCGTGTCAGTCTTGGGAAAGTCGCCGCAGGACAAATCCTCCCAAGTGAGAATGTATGGACTTGTAGAAGTCTTGGACAAGTCGCCCCAGGGCATCTCCTCCCAAGTTAGATTGTATGGATTTGTGGCAGTTTTGGGCAAGTCTCACCAGGGCATCTCCTCCCAAGTGAGAATGTATGGACTTGTGGCAGTCTTGGGCAACTCTCCCCAGGGAATCTCCTCCCAATTGAGAATGTATGGATTCGTGGCAGTCTTGGGAAAGTCGCCCCAGGGCATCTCCTCCCAAGTGAGAATGTATGGGTTCGTGGCAGTCTTGGGCAACTCTCCCCAGGGAATCTCCTCCCAATTGAGAATGTATGGATTCGTGGCAGTCTTGGGAAAGTCGCCCCAGGACAAATCCTCCCAAGTGAGAATGTATGGACTTGTAGAAGTCTTGGACAAGTCGCCCCAGGGCATCTCCTCCCAAGTTAGATTGTATGGATTTGTGGCAGTTTTGCGCAAGTCTCACCAGGGCATCTCCTCCCAAGTGAGAATGTATGGACTTGTGGCAGTCTTGGGCAACTCTCCCCAGGGAATCTCCTCCCAATTGAGAATGTATGGATTCGTGGCAGTCTTGGGAAAGTCGCCCCAGGACAAATCCTCCCAAGTGAGAATGTATGGACTTGTAGAAGTCTTGGACAAGTCGCCCCAGGGCATCTCCTCCCAAGTTAGATTGTATGGATTTGTGGCAGTTTTGGGCAAGTCTCACTAGGGCATCTCCTCCCAAGTGAGAATGTATGGACTTGTGGCAGTCTTGGGCAACTCTCCCCAGGGAATCTCCTCCCAATTGAGAATGTATGGATTCGTGGCAGTCTTGGGAAAGTCGCCCCAGGACAAATCCTCCCAAGTGAGAATGTATGGACTTGTAGAAGTCTTGGGCAAGTCTCTCCAGGGCATCTCCTACCAAGTGAGAATGTTTGGATTTGTGGCAGACTTGGGCAAGTCTCCCCAGGGCATCTCCTCTTAAGTTAGATTGTATGGATTTGTGGCAGTTTTGGGCAAGTCTCACCAGGGCATCTCCTCCTAAGTGAGAATGTATGGACTTGTGGCAGTCTTGGGCAACTCTCTTCAGGGAATCTCCTCCCAATTGAGAATGTATGGATTCGTGGCAGTCTTGGGAAAGTCGCCCCAGGACAAATCCTCCCAAGTGAGAATGTATTGGGATTGTAGAAGTCTTGGACAAGTCGCCCCAGGACATCTCCTCCCAAGTGAGAATGTATGGACTTGTGGCAGTTTTGGGCAAGTCTCACCAGGGCATCTCCTCCCAAGTGAGAATGTATGGACTTGTGGCAGTCTTGGGCAACTCTCCCCAGGGAATCTCCTCCCAATTGAGAATGTATGGATTCGTGGCAGTCTTGGGAAAGTCGCCCCAGGACAAATCCTCCCAAGTGAGAATGTATGGACTTGTAGAAGTCTTGGACAAGTCGCCCCAGGGCATCTCCTCCCAAGTGAGAATGTATGGACTTGTGGCAGTCTTGGGCACGTCTCACCAGGGCATCTCCACCCAAGTTAGATTGTATGGATTTGTAACACTCTTAGGCAAGTCTTACCAAGCCATCTCCCAAGTGAGATTGTATGGACTTGTGGCATTGTTGGGCAAGTCTCTCCAAGGCATCTCCCAAGTAAGATTGTATTGACTGTTGGCAGTCTTGGACAAGTCGCCCCAGGACATCTCCTTCCAAGTGAGAATGTATTGACTTGTAACAATCTTGGGTAATTCTCCCCAGGGCATCTCCTCCCAAGTGAGAATGTATGGATTCGTGGCAGTCTTGGGAAAGTCGCCCTAGGACATCTCCTTCCAAGTGAGAATGTATGGACTTGTGGCAGTCTTGGGCAAGTCTCTCCAGGGCATCTCCACCCAAGTTAGATTGTATGGATTTGTGGCAGTCTTGGGCAAGTCTCTCCAGGGCATCTTCTCAAAAGTGAGAATGTATTGACTTTTGGCAATCTTGGGTAAGTCTCCCCAGGGCATCTCCTCCCAAGTGAGAATGTATGGATTCGTGGCAGTCTTGGGCAAGTCTTCCCAGGGCATCTCCTCCCAAGTGAGAATGTATTGACTTGTAACAATCTTGGGTAATTCTCCCCAGGGCATCTCCTCCCAAGTGAGAATGTATGGATTCGTGGCAGTCTTGGGAAAGTCGCCCTAGGACATTTCCTTCCAAGTGAGAATGTATGGACTTGTGGCAGTCTTGGGCAAGTCTCTCCAGGGCATCTCCACCCAAGTTAGATTGTATGGATTTGTGGCAGTCTTGGGCAAGTCTCCCCAGGGCATCTCCTCCCAAGTGAGAATGTATTGACTTGTGGCAATCTTGGGTAAGTCTCCCCAGGGCATCTCCTCCCAAGTTAGAATGTATGGATTTGTGGCAGTTTTTGGCAAGTCTCCCCAGGGCATAGCTTCCCAAGTTAGATTGTGTGGATTTGTAACAGTCTTAGGCAAGTCTCACCAGGCCATCTCCCAAGTGAGAATGTATGGACTTGTAGCATTGTTGGGCAAGTCTCTCCAAGGCATCTCCCAAGTGAGAATGTATGGACTGTTGGCAGTCTTGAGCAAGTCGCCCCAGGACATCTCCTCCCAAGTGAGTATGTATGGATTTGTGGCAGTTTTCGGCAAGTCTGCCCAGGGCATTTCCCAAGTGAGAATGTATGGATTTCTGGCAGTCTTGGGCAAGTCTCCCCAGGGCATCTCCTCCCAAGTTAGATTGTATGGATTTGTGGCAGTTTTGGGCAAGTCTCACCAGGGCATCTCCTCCCAAGTGAGAATGTATGGACTTGTGGCAGTCTTGGGCAACTCTCCCCAGGACATCTCCTCCCAAGTGAGAATGTATGGATTTGTGGCAGTTTTCGGCAAGTCTGCCCAGGGCATTTCCCAAGTGAGAATGTATGGATTTCTGGCAGTCTTGGGCAAGTCTCCCCAGGGCATCTCCACCCAAGTTAGATTGTATGGATTTGTGGCAGTTTTGGGCAAGTCTCACCAGGGCATCTCCTCCCAAGTGAGAATGTATGGACTTGTGGCAGTCTTGGGCAACTCTCCCCAGGGAATCTCCTCCCAATTGAGAATGTATGGATTCGTGGCAGTCTTAGGAAAGTCGCCCCAGGACAAATCCTCTCAAGTGAGAATGTATGGACTTGTGGCAGTCTTGGACAAGTCGCCCCAGTACATCTCCTCCCAAGTGTGAATGTATGGACTTGTGGCAGTCTTGGGCAAGTCTCCCCAGGGCATCTCCTCCCAAGTTAGATTGTATGGATTTGTGGCAGTTTTGGGCAAGTCTCACCAGGGCATCTCCTCCCAAGTGAGAATGTATGGACTTGTGGCAGTCTTGGGCAACTCTACCCAGGGAATCTCCTCCCAATTGAGAATGTATGGATTCGTGGCAGTCTTGGCAAAGTCTCACCAGGGCATCTCCTCCCAAGTGAGAATGTATGGACTTGTGGCAGTCTTGGGCAACTCTCCCCAGGGCATCTCTTCCCAAGTCAGAATGTATGGATTCGTGGCAGTCTTGGGCAAGTCTCCCCAGGGCATCTCCTCCCAAGTGAGAATGTATTGACTTGTGGCAATCTTGGGTTAGTCTCCCCAGGGCATCTCTTCCCAAGTGAGAATGTATTGACTTGTGGCAGTCTTGGAAAAGTCGCCCCAGGGCATCTCCTCCCAATTGAGAATGTATGGATTCGTTGCAGTCTTGGGAAAGTCGCCCCAGGACAAATCCTCCCAAGTGAGAATGTATGGACTTGTGGCAATCTTGGGTAAGTCTCCCCAGGGCATCTCCTCCCAAGTGAGAATGTATGGATTCGTGGCAGTCTTGGGCAAGTCTCCCCAGGGCATCTCCTCCCAAGTGAGAATGTATTGACTTGTGGCAATCTTGGGTAAGTCTCCCCAGGGCATCTCCTCCCAAGTGAGAATGTATGGGTTCGTGGCAGTCTTGGGCAACTCTCCCCAGGGAATCTCCTCCCAATTGAGAATGTATGGATTCGTGGCAGTCTTGGGAAAGTCGCCCCAGGACAAATCCTCCCAAGTGAGAATGTATGGACTTGTAGAAGTCTTGGAGAAGTCGCCCCAGGGCATCTCCTCCCAAGTTAGATTGTATGGATTTGTGGCAGTTTTGGGCAAGTCTCACCAGGGCATCTCCTCCCAAGTGAGAATGTATTGACTTGTGGCAATCTTGGGAAAGTCGCACCAGGACAAATCCTCCCAAGTGAGAATGTATGGACTTGTGGCAATCTTGGGTAATTCTCCTCAGGGCATCTCCTCCCAAGTGAGAATGTATGGATTCGTGGCAGTCTTGGGCAAGTCTCCCCAGGGCATCTCCTCCCAAGTGAGAATGTATTGACTTGTGGCAATCTTGGGTAAGTCTCCCCAGGGCATCTCCTCCCAAGTGAGAATGTATGGACTTGTGGCAGTCATGGGCAACTCTCCCCAGGGCATCTCCTCCCAAGTGAGAATGTATTGACTTGTGGCAATCTTAGGAAAGTCGCCCCAGGACAAATCCTCCCAAGTGAGAATGTATGGACTTGTGGCAATCTTGGGTAATTCTCCCCAGGGCATCTCCTCCCAAGTGAGAATGTATGGATTCGTGGCAGTCTTGGGCAAGTCTCCCCAGGGCATCTCCTCCCAAGTGAGAATGTATGGACTTGTGGCAGTCATGGGCAACTCTCCCCAGGGCATCTCCTCCCAAGTGAGAATGTATTGACTTGTGGCAATCTTGGGAAAGTCGCCCCAGGACAAATCCTCCCAAGTGAGAATGTATGGACTTGTGGCAATCTTGGGTAATTCTCCCCAGGGCATCTCCTCCCAAGTGAGAATGTATGGATTCGTGGCAGTCTTGGGCAAGTCTCCCCAGGGCATCTCCTCTCAAGTGAGAATGTATTGACTTGTGGCAGTCTTGGAAAAGTCGCCCCAGGGCATTTCCTCCCAATTGAGAATGTATGGATTCGTAGCAGTCTTGGGAAAGTCGCCCCAGGACAAATCCTCCCAAGTGAGATTGTATGGACTGTTAGCAGTCTTGGACAAGTCGCCCCAGGACATCTCCTCCCAAGTGAGAATGTATGGACTTGTGGCAGTCTTGGGCAAGTCTCTCCAGGGCATCTCCTACCAAGTGAGAATGTTTGGATTTGTGGCAGTCTTGGGCAAGTCTCCCCAGGGCATCTCCTCTTAAGTTAGATTGTATGGATTTGTGGCAGTTTTGGGCAAGTCTCACCAGGGCATCACCTCCTAAGTGAGAATGTATGGACTTGTGGCAGTCTTGGGCAACTCTCTTCAGGGAATCTCCTCCCAATTGAGAATGTATGGATTCGTGGCAGTCTTGGGAAAGTCGCCCCAGGACAAATCCTCCCAAGTGAGAATGTATTGGGATTGTAGAAGTCTTGGACAAGTCGCCCCAGGACATCTCCTCCCAAGAGAGAATGTATGGACTTGTGGCAGTCTTGGGCAAGTCTCTCCAGGGCATCTCCTACCAAGTGAGAATGTATGGATTTGTGGCAGTTTTCGGCAAGTCTGCCCAGGGCATTTCCCAAGTGAGAATGTATGGATTTCTGGCAGTTTTGGGCAAGTCTCACCAGGGCATCTCCTCCCAAGTGAGAATGTATGGACTTGTGGCAGTCTTGGGCAACTCTCCCCAGGGAATCTCCTCCCAATTGAGAATGTATGGATTCGTGGCAGTCTTGGGAAAGTCGCCCCAGGACAAATCCTCCCAAGTGAGAATGTATGGACTTGTAGAAGTCTTGGACAAGTCGCCCCAGGGCATCTCCTCTCAAGTGAGAATGTATGGACTTGTGGCAGTCTTGGGCACGTCTCTCCAGGGCATCTCCACCCAAGTTAGATTGTATGGATTTGTAACACTCTTAGGCAAGTCTTACCAAGCCATCTCCCAAGTGAGATTGTATGGACTTGTGGCATTGTTGGGCAAGTCTCTCCAAGGCATCTCCCAAGTAAGATTGTATTGACTGTTGGCAGTCTTGGACAAGTCGCCCCAGGACATCTCCTTCCAAGTGAGAATGTATGGACTTGTAGAAGTTTTGGGCAAGTCTCTCCAGGGCATCTCCACCCAAGTTAGATTGTATGGATTTGTGGCAGTCTTGGGCAAGTCTCCCCAGGGCATCTTCTCAAAAGTGAGAATGTATTGACTTTTGGCAATCTTGGGTAAGTCTCCCCAGGGCATCTCCTCCCAAGTGAGAATGTATGGATTCGTGGCAGTCTTGGGCAAGTCTTCCCAGGGCATCTCCTCCCAAGTGAGAATGTATTGACTTGTAACAATCTTGGGTAATTCTCCCCAGGGCATCTCCTCCAAAGTGAGAATGTATGGATTCGTGGCAGTCTTGGGAAAGTCGCCCTAGGACATCTCCTCCCAAGTGAGAATGTATGGACTTGTGGCAGTCTTGGGCAAGTCTCTCCAGGGCATCTCCACCCAAGTTAGATTGTATGGATTTGTGGCAGTCTTGGGCAAGTCTCCCCAGGGCATCTCCTCCCAAGTGAGAATGTATTGACTTGTGGCAATCTTGGGTAAGTCTCCCCAGGGCATCTCCTCCCAAGTGAGAATGTATGGACTTGTAGCATTGTTGGGCAAGTCTCTCCAAGGCATCTCCCAAGTGAGAATGTATGGACTGTTGGCAGTCTTGAGCAAGTCGCCCCAGGACATCTCCTCCCAAGTGAGTATGTATGGATTTGTGGCAGTTTTCGGCAAGTCTGCCCAGGGCATTTCCCAAGTGAGAATGTATGGATTTCTGGCAGTCTTGGGCAAGTCTCCCCAGGGCATCTCCTCCCAAGTTAGATTGTATGGATTTGTGGCAGTTTTGGGCAAGTCTCACCAGGGCATCTCCTCCCAAGTGAGAATGTATGGACTTGTGGCAGTCTTGGGCAACTCTCCCCAGGACATCTCCTCCCAAGTGAGAATGTATGGATTTGTGGCAGTTTTCGGCAAGTCTGCCCAGGGCATTTCCCAAGTGAGAATGTATGGATTTCTGGCAGTCTTGGGCAAGTCTCCCCAGGGCATCTCCACCCAAGTTAGATTGTATGGATTTGTGGCAGTTTTGGGCAAGTCTCACCAGGGCATCTCCTCCCAAGTGAGAATGTATGGACTTGTGGCAGTCTTGGACAAGTCGCCCCAGTACATCTCCTCCCAAGTGTGAATGTATGGACTTGTGGCAGTCTTGGGCAAGTCTCTCCAGGGCATCTCCTACCAAGTGAGAATTTATGGATTTGTGGCAGTCTTGGGCAAGTCTCTCCAGGGCATCTCCACTCAAGTTAGATTGTATGGATTCGTGGCAGTCTTGGGCAAGTCTCTCCAGGGCATCTCCACTCAAGTTAGATTGTATGGATTTGTAACAGTCTTAGGCAAGTCTTACCAGGCCATCTTCCAAGTGAGATTGTATCGACTTGTGGCATTGTTGGGCAAGTCTCTCCAAGGCATCTCTTAAGTGAAATTGTATGGACTGTTGGCAGTCTTGGACAAGTCGCCCCAGGACATCTCCTCCCAAGTGAGAATGTATGGACTTGTGGCAGTCCTGGGCAAGTCTCTCCAGGGCATCTCCTACTAAGTGAGAATGTATGGATTTGTGGCAGTCTTGGGCAAGTCTCTCCAGGGCATCTCCACTCAAGTTAGATTGTATGGATTCGTGGCAGTCTTGGACAAGTCGCCCCAGGACATCTCCTCCCAAGTGAGAATGTATGGACTTGTGGCAGTCTTGGGCAAGTCTCTCCAGGGCATCTCCTACCAAGTGAGAATGTATGGATTTGTATCAGTCTTGGGCAAGTCTCCCCAGGGCATCTCCTCCCAAGTTAGATTGTATGGATTTGTGGCAGTTTTGGGCAAGTCTCACCAGGGCATCTCCTCCCAAGTGAGAATGTATGGACTTGTGGCAGTCTTGGGCAACTCTCCCCAGGGAATCTCCTCCCAATTGAGAATGTATGGATTCGTGGCAGTCTTGGCAAAGTCGCCCCAGGACAAATCCTCCCAAGTGAGAATGTATGGACTTGTGGCAATCTTGGGTAATTCTCCCCAGGGCATCTCTTCCCAAGTCAGAATGTATGGATTCGTGGCAGTCTTGGGCAAGTCTCCCCAGGGCATCTCCTCCCAAGTGAGAATGTATTGACTTGTGGCAATCTTGGGTTAGTCTCCCCAGGGCATCTCTTCCCAAGTGTGAATGTATTGACTTGTGGCAGTCTTGGAAAAGTCGTCCCAGGGCATCTCCTCCCAATTGCGAATGTATGGATTCGTTGCAGTCTTGGGAAAGTCGCCCCAGGACAAATCCTCCCAAGTGAGAATGTATGGACTTGTGGCAATCTTGGGTAAGTCTCCCCAGGGCATCTCCTCCCAAGTGAGAATGTATGGATTCGTGGCAGTCTTGGGCAAGTCTCCCCAGGGCATCTCCTCCCAAGTGAGAATGTATTGACTTGTGGCAATCTTGGGTAATTCTCCCCAGGGCATCTCCTCCCAAGTGAGAATGTATGGATTTGTGGCAGTTTTTGGCAAGTCTCCCCAGGGAATAGCTTCCCAAGTTAGATTGTATGGATTTGTAACAGTCTTAGGCAAGTCTCACCAGGCCATCTCCCAAGTGAGAATGTATGGACTTGTAGCATTGTTGGGCAAGTCTCTCCAAGGCATCTCCCAAGTGAGAATGTATGGACTGTTGGCAGTCTTGAGCAAGTCGACCCAGGGCATCTCCTCCCAAGTGAGAATGTATGGATTTGTGGCAGTTTTCGGCAAGTCTGCCCAGGGCATTTCCCAAGTGAGAATGTATGGATTTCTGGCAGTTTTGGGCAAGTCTCACCAGGGCATCTCCTCCCAAGTGAGAATGTATGGACTTGTGGCAGTCTTGGGCAACTCTCCCCAGGGAATCTCCTCCCAATTGAGAATGTATGGATTCGTGGCAGTCTTGGGAAAGTCGCCCCAGGACAAATCCTCCCAAGTGAGAATGTATGGACTTGTGGCAGTCTTGGGTAATTCTCCCTAGGGCATCTCCTCCCAAGTCCGAATGTATGGATTCGTGGCAGTCTTGGGCAAGTCTCCCCAGGGAATCTCCTCCCTAGTGAGAATGTATTGACTTGTAGCAATCTTGGGTTAGTCGCCCCAGGGCATCTCCTCCCAAGTGAGAATGTATTGACTTGTGGCAGTCTTGGAAAAGTCGCCCCAGGGCATCTCCTCCAAATTGAGAATGTATGGATTCGTTGCAGTCTTGGGAAAGTTGCCCTAGGACAAATCCTCCCAAGTGAGAATGTATGGACTTGTGGCAATCTTGGGTAAGTCTCCCCAGGGCATCTCCTCCCAAGTGAGAATGTATGGATTAGTGGCAGTCTTGGGCAAGTCTCCCCAGGGCATCTCCTCTTAAGTTAGATTGTATGGATTTATGGCAGTTTTGGGCAAGTCTCACCAGGGCACCTCCTCCCAAGTGAGAATGTATGGACTTGTGGTAGTCTTGGGCAACTCTCCTCAGGGAATCTCCTCCCAATTGAGAATGTATGGATTCGTGGCAGTCTTGGGAAAGTCGCCCCAGGACAAATCCTCTCAAGTTTGATTGTATGTACTTGTGGCAGTCTTGGACAAGTCGCCCCAGGACATCTCCTCCCAAGTGAGAATGTATGGACTTGTGGCAGTCTCGGGCAAGTCTCTCCAGGGCATCTCCTACCAAGTGAGAATGTATGGATTTGTGACAGTCTTGGGCAAGTCTCCCCAGGGCATCTCCTCTTAAGTTAGATTGTATGGATTTATGGCAGTTTTGGGCAAGTCTCACCAGGGCATCTCCTCCCAAGTGAGAATGTATGGACTTGTGGCAGTCTTGGGCAACTCTCCCCAGGGAATCTCCTCCCAATTGAGAATGTATGGATTCGTGGCAGTCTTGGGAAAGTCGCCCCAGGACAAATCCTCCCAAGTGAGAATGTATGGACTTGTGGCAATCTTGGGTAATTCTCCCCAGGGCATCTCCTCCCAAGTCAGAATGTATGGATTCGTGGCAGTCTTGGGCAAGTCTCCCCAGGGCATCTCCTCCCAAGTTAGAATGTATTGACTTGTGGCAATCTTGGGTTAGTCTCCCCAGGGCATCTCCTCCCAAGTGAGAATTTATTGACTTGTGGCAGTCTTGGAAAAGTCGCCCCAGGGCATCTCCTCCCAATTGAGAATGTATGGATTCGTTGCAGTCTTGGGAAAGTCGCCCCAGGACAAATCCTTCCAAGTGAGAATGTATGGACTTGTGGCAATCTTGGGTAAGTCTCCCCAGGGCATCTTCTCCCAAGTGAGAATGTATGGATTCGTGGCAGTCTTGGGCAAGTCTCCCCAGGGCATCTCCTCCCAAGTTAGAATGTATTGACTTGTGGCAATCTTGGGTTAGTCTCCCCAGGGCATCTCCTCCCAAGTGAGAATGTATTGACTTGTGGCAGTCTTGGAAAAGTCGCCCCAGGGCATCTCCTCCCAATTGAGAATGTATGGATTCGTTGCAGTCTTGGGAAAGTCGCCCCAGGACAAATCCTCCCAAGTGAGAATGTATGGACTTGTGGCAATCTTGGGTAAGTCTCCCCAGGGCATCTCCTCCCAAGTGAGAATGTATGGATTCGTGGCAGTCTTGGGCAAGTCTCCCCAGGGCATCTCCTCCCAAGTGAGAATGTATTGACTTGTGGCAATCTTGGGTAATTCTCCCCAGGGCATCTCCTCCCAAGTGAGAATGTATGGATTTGTTGCAGTTTTTGGCAAGTCTCCCCAGGGAATAGCTTCCCAAGTTAGATTGTATGGATTTGTAACAGTCTTAGGCAAGTCTCACCAGGCCATCTCCCAAGTGAGAATGTATGGACTTGTAGCATTGTTGGGCAAGTCTCTCCAAGGCATCTCCCAAGTGAGAATGTATGGATTCGTGGCAGTCTTGGGCAAGTCTCCCCAGGGCATCTCCTCCCAAGTGAGAATGTATTGACTTGTGGCAATCTTGGGTAAGTCTCCCCAGGGCATCTCCTCCCAAGTGAGAATGTATGGACTTGTGGCAGTCTTGGGCAACTCTCCCCAGGACATCTCCTCCCAAGTGAGAATGTATGGATTCGTGGCAGTCTTGGGCAAGTCTCCCCAGGGCATCTCCTCCCAAGTGAGAATGTATTGACTTGTGGCAATCTTGGGTAATTCTCCCCAGGGCATCTCCTCCCAAGTGAGAATGTATGGACTTGTAGCATTGTTGGGCAAGTCTCCCCAGGGCATCTCCTCCCAAGTGAGAATGTATGGACTTGTGGCAGTCTTGGGCAAGTCTCCCCAGGGCATCTCCTCCCAAGTGAGAATGTATTGACTTGTGGCAATCTTGGGCAAGACTCCCCAGGGCATCTCCTCCCAAGTGAGAATGTATTGACTTGTGGCAATCTTGGGTAATTCTCCCCAGGGCATCTCCTCCCAAGTGAGAATGTATGGATTCGTGGCAGTCTTGGGCAAGTCTCCCCAGGGCATCTCCTCCCAAGTGAGAATGTATTGACTTGTGGCAATCTTGGGTAAGTCTCCCCAGGGCATCTCCTCCCAAGTGAGAATGTATGGACTTGTGGCAGTCTTGGGCAACTCTCCCCAGGACATCTCCTCCCAAGTGAGAATGTATGGATTTGTAGCAGTTTTCGGCAAGTCTGCCCAGGGCATTTCCCAAGTGAGAATGTATGGATTTCTGGCAGTCTTGGGCAAGTCTCCCCAGGGCATCTCCACCCAAGTTAGATTGTATGGATTTGTGGCAGTTTTGGGCAAGTCTCACCAGGGCATCTCCTCCCAAGTGAGAATGTATGGACTTGTGGCAGTCTTGGGCAACTCTCCCCAGGGAATCTCCTCCCAATTGAGAATGTATGGATTCGTGGCAGTCTTAGGAAAGTCGCCCCAGGACAAATCCTCTCAAGTGAGAATGTATGGACTTGTGGCAGTCTTGGACAAGTCGCCCCAGGATATCTCCTCCCAAGTGAGAATGTATGGACTTGTGGCAGTCTTGGGCAAGTCTCTCCAGGGCATCTAATACCAAGTGAGAATTTATGGATTTGTGGCAGTCTTGGGCAAGTCTCTCCAGGGCATCTCCACTCAAGTTAGATTGTATGGATTCGTAGCAGTCTTAGGCAAGTCTCTCCAGGGCATCTCCACTCAAGTTAGATTGTATGGATTTGTAACAGTCTTAGGCAAGTCTTACCAGGCCATCTTCCAAGTGAGATTGTATCGACTTGTGGCATTGTTGGGCAAGTCTCTCCAAGGCATCTCTTAAGTGAAATTGTATGGACTGTTGGCAGTCTTGAACAAGTCGCCCCAGGACATCTCCTCCCAAGTGAGAATGTATGGACTTGTGGCAGTCTTGGGCAAGTCTCTCCAGGACATCTCCTCCCAAGTGAGAATGTATGGACTTGTGGCAATCTTGGGTAATACTCCCCAGGGCATCTCCTCCCAAGTCAGAATGTATGGATTCGTGGCAGTCTTGGGCAAGTCTCCCCAGGGCATCTCCTCCCAAGTGAGAATGTATTGACTTGTGGCAGTCTTGGAAAAGTCGCCCCAGGGCATCTCCTCCCAATTGAGAATGTATGGATTCGTTGCAGTCTTGGGAAAGTCGCCCCAGGACAAATCCTCCCAAGTGAGAATGTATGGACTTGTGGCAATCTTGGGTAAGTCTCCCCAGGGCATCTCCTCCCAAGTGAGAATGTATGGATTCGTGGCAGTCTTGGGCAAGTCTCCCCAGGGCATCTCCTCCCAAGTTAGAATGTATTGACTTGTGGCAATCTTGGGTTAGTCTCCCCAGGGCATCTCCTCCCAAGTGAGAATGTATTGACTTGTGGCAGTCTTGGAAAAGTCGCCCCAGGGAATCTCCTCCCAATTGAGAATGTATGGATTCGTGGCAGTCTTGGGAAAGTCGCCCCAGGACAAATCCTCCCAAGTGAGAATGTATGGACTTGTGGCAATCTTGGGTAATTCTCCTCAGGGCATCTCCTCCCAAGTGAGAATGTATTAACTTGTGGCAATCTGGGGTAAGTCTCCCCAGGGCATCTCCTCCCAAGTGAGAATGTATTGACTTGTGGCAGTCTTGGAAAAGTCGCCCCAGGGCATCTCCTCCCAAGTGAGAATGTATTGACTTGTGGCAGTCTTGGGAAAGTCGCCCCAGGACAAATCCTCCCAAGTGAGATTGTATGGACTGTTGGCAGTCTTGGACAAGTCGCCCCAGGGCATCTTCTCCCAAGTGAGAATGTATGGACTTGTGGCAGTCTTGGGCAACTCTCCCCAGGGAATCTCCTCCCAATTGAGAATGTATGGATTCGTGGCAGTCTTGGGCAAGTCTCCCCAGGGCATCTCCTCCCAAGTGAGAATGTATTGACTTGTGGCAATCTTGGGTAATTCTCCCCAGGGCATCTCCTCCCAAGTGAGAATGTATGGATTCGTGGCAGTCTTGGGCAAGTCTCCCCAGGGCATCTCCTCCCAAGTGAGAATGTATTGACTTGTGGCATTCTTGGGTAAGCCTCCGCAGGGCATCTCCTTCCAAGTGAGAATGTATTGACTTGTGGCAGTCTTGGAAAAGTCGCCCCAGGGCATCTCCTCCCAATTGAGATTGAATGGATTCGTTGCAGTCTTGGGAAAGTCGCCCCAGGACAAATCCTCCCAAGTGAGAATGTATGGACTTGTGGCAATCTTGGGTAAGTCTCCCCAGGGCATCTCCTCCCAAGTGAGAATGTATGGATTCGTGGCAGTCTTGGATAAGTCTCCCCAGGGCATCTCCTCCCAAGTGAGAATGTATTGACTTGTGGCAATCTTGGGTAAGTCTCCCCAGGGAATCTCCTCCCAAGTGAGAATGTATGGATTCGTGGCAGTCTTGGGCAAGTCTCCCCAGGGCATCTCCTCCCAAGTGAGAATGTATTGGCTTGTGGCAATCTTGGGTAAGTCTCCCTAGGGCATCTCCTCCCAAGTGAGAATGTATGGATTTGTGGCAGTTTTCGGCAAGTCTGCCCAGGGCATTTCCCAAGTGAGAATGTATGGATTTCTGGCAGTTTTGGGCAAGTCTCACCAGGACATCTCCTCCCAAGTGAGAATGTATGGACTTGTGGCAGTCTTGGGCAACTCTCCCCAGGGAATCTCCTCCCAATTGAGAATGTATGGATTCGTGGCAGTCTTGGGAAAGTCGCCCCAGGACAAATCCTCCCAAGTGAGAATGTATGGACTTGTGGCAATCTTGGGTAATTCTCCCCAGGGCATCTCCTCCCAAGTCAGAATGTATGGATTCGTGGCAGTCTTGGGCAAGTCTCCCCAGGGCATCTCCTCCCAAGTTAGAATTTATTGACTTGTGGCAGTCTTGGAAAAGTCGCCCCAGGGCATCTCCTCCCAATTGAGAATGTATGGATTCGTTGCAGTCTTGGGAAAGTCGCCCCAGGACAAATCCTCCCAAGTGAGAATGTATGGACTTGTGGCAATCTTGGGTAAGTCCCCCCAGGGCATCTCCTCCCAAGTGAGAATGTATGGATTCGTGGCAGTCTTGGGCATGTCTCCCCAGGGCATCTCCTCCCAAGTTAGAATGTATTGACTTGTGGCAATCTTGGGTTAGTCTCCCCAGGGCATCTCCTCCCAAGTGAGAATGTATTGACTTGTGGCAGTCTTGGAAAAGTCGCCCCAGGGAATCTCCTCCCAATTGAGAATGTATGGATTCGTGGCAGTCTTGGGAAAGTCGCCCCAGGACAAATCCTCCCAAGTGAGATTGTATGGACTGTTGGCAGTCTTGAACAAGTCGCCCCAGGACATCTCCTCCCAAGTGAGAATGTATGGACTTGTGGCAGTCGTGGGCAAGTCTCTCCAGGGCATCTCCTCCCAAGTGAGAATGTATGGACTTGTGACAGTCTTGGGCAACTCTCCCCAGGGAATCTCCTCCCAATTGAGAATGTATGGATTCGTGGCAGTCTTGGGCAAGTCTCCCCAGGGCATCTCCTCCCAAGTGAGAATGTATTGACTTGTGGCAATCTTGGGTAAGTCTCCCCAGGGCATCTCCTCCCAAGTGAGAATGTATGGACTTGTGGCAGTCTTGGGCAACTCTCCCCAGGACATCTCCTCCCAAGTGAGAATGTATGGATTTGTGGCAGTTTTCGGCAAGTCTGCCCAGGGCATTTCCCAAGTGAGAATGTATGGATTTCTGGCAGTCTTGGGCAAGTCTCCCTAGGGCATCTCCACCCAAGTTAGATTGTATGGATTTGTGGCAGTTTTGGGCAAGTCTCACCAGGGCATCTCCTCCCAAGTGAGAATGTATGGACTTGTGGCAGTCTTGGGCAACTCTCCCCAGGGAATCTCCTCCCAATTGAGAATGTATGGATTCGTGGCAGTCTTAGGAAAGTCGCCCCAGGACAAATCCTCTCAAGTGAGAATGTATGAACTTGTGGCAGTCTTGGACAAGTCGCCCCAGGACATCTCCTCCCAAGTGAGAATGTATGGACTTGTGGCAGTCTTGGGCAAGTCTCTCCAGGGCATCTACTACCAAGTGAGAATTTATGGATTTGTGGCAGTCTTGGGCAAGTCTCTCCAGGGCATCTCCACTCAAGTTAGATTGTATGGATTCGTGGCAGTCTTGGGCAAGTCTCTCCAGGGCATCTCCACTCAAGTTAGATTGTATGGATTTGTAACAGTCTTAGGCAAGTCTTACCAGGCCATCTTCCAAGTGAGATTGTATCGACTTGTGGCATTGTTGGGCAAGTCTCTCCAAGGCATCTCTTAAGTGAAATTGTATGGACTGTTGGCAGTCTTGAACAAGTCGCCCCAGGACATCTCCTCCCAAGTGAGAATGTATGGACTTGTGGCAGTCTTGGGCAAGTCTCTCCAGGACATCTCCTCCCAAGTGAGAATGTATGGACTTGTGGCAATCTTGGGTAATTCTCCCCAGGGCATCTCCTCCCAAGTCAGAATGTATGGATTCGTGGCAGTCTTGGGCAAGTCTCCCCAGGGCATCTCCTCCCAAGTTAGAATGTATTGACTTGTGGCAATCTTGGGTTAGTCTCCCCAGGGCATCTCCTCCCAAGTGAGAATGTATTGACTTGTGGCAGTCTTGGAAAAGTCGCCCAAGGGCATCTCCTCCCAATTGAGAATGTATGGATTCGTTGCAGTCTTGGGAAAGTCGCCCCAGGACAAATCCTCCCAAGTGAGAATGTATGGACTTGTGGCAATCTTGGGTAAGTCTCCCCAGGGCATCTCCTCCCAAGTGAGAATGTATGGATTCGTGGCAGTCTTGGGCAAGTCTCCCCAGGGCATCTCCTCCCAAGTTAGAATGTATTGACTTGTGGCAATCTTGGGTTAGTCTCCCCAGGGCATCTCCTCCCAAGTGAGAATGTATTGACTTGTGGCAGTCTTGGAAAAGTCGCCCCAGGGAATCTCCTCCCAATTGAGAATGTATGGATTCGTGGCAGTCTTGGGAAAGTCGCCCCAGGACAAATCCTCCCAAGTGAGAATGTATGGACTTGTGGCAATCTTGGGTAATTCTCCTCAGGGCATCTCCTCCCAAGTGAGAATGTATTAACTTGTGGCAATCTGGGGTAAGTCTCCCCAGGGCATCTCCTCCCAAGTGAGAATGTATTGACTTGTGGCAGTCTTGGAAAAGTCGCCCCAGGGCATCTCCTCCCAAGTGAGAATGTATTGACTTGTGGCAGTCTTGGGAAAGTCGCCCCAGGACAAATCCTCCCAAGTGAGATTGTATGGACTGTTGGCAGTCTTGGACAAGTCGCCCCAGGACATCTCCTCCCAAGTGAGAATGTATGGACTTGTGGCAGTCGTGGGCAAGTCTCTCGAGGGCATCTCCTCCCAAGTGAGAATGTATGGACTTGTGGCAGTGTTGGGTAATTCTCCCCAGGGCATCTCCTCCCAAGTGAGAATGTATGGATTCGTGGCAGTCTTGGGCAAGTCTCCCCAGGGCATCTCCTCCCAAGTGAGAATGTATTGACTTGTGGCAATCTTGGGTAAGCCTCCGCAGGGCATCTCCTTCCAAGTGAGAATGTATTGACTTGTGGCAGTCTTGGAAAAGTCGCCCCAGGGCATCTCCTCCCAATTGAGATTGTATGGATTCGTTGCAGTCTTGGGAAAGTCGCCCCAGGACAAATCCTCCCAAGTGAGAATGTATGGACTTGTGGCAATCTTGGGTAAGTCTCCCCAGGGCATCTCCTCCCAAGTGAGAATGTATGGATTCGTGGCAGTCTTGGGCAAGTCTCCCCAGGGCATCTCCTCCCAAGTGAGAATGTATTGACTTGTGGCAATCTTGGGTAAGTCTCCCCAGGGAATCTCCTCCCAAGTGAGAATGTATGGATTCGTGGCAGTCTTGGGCAAGTCTCCCCAGGGCATCTCCTCCCAAGTGAGAATGTATTGACTTGTGGCAATCTTGGGTAAGTCTCCCCAGGGCATCTCCTCCCAAGTGTGAATGTATGGATTTGTGGCAGTTTTCGGCAAGTCTGCCCAGGGCATTTCCCAAGTGAGAATGTATGGATTTCTGGCAGTTTTGGGCAAGTCTCACCAGGGCATCTCCTCCCAAGTGAGAATGTATGGACTTGTGGCAGTCTTGGGCAACTCTCCCCAGGGAATCTCCTCCCAATTGAGAATGTATGGATTCGTGGCAGTCTTGGGAAAGTCGCCCCAGGACAAATCCTCCCAAGTGAGAATGTATGGACTTGTGGCAATCTTGGGTAATTCTCCCTAGGGCATCTCCTCCCAAGTCCGAATGTATGGATTCGTGGCAGTCTTGGGCAAGTCTCCCCAGGGCATCTCCTCCCAAGTGAGAATGTATTGACTTGTAGCAATCTTGGGTTAGTCGCCCCAGGCCATCTCCTCCCAAGTGAGAATGTATTGACTTGTGGCAGTCTTGGAAAAGTCGCCCCAGGGCATCTCCTCCCAATTGAGAATGTATGGATTCGTTGCAGTCTTGGGAAAGTCGCCCCAGGACAAATCCTCCCAAGTGAGAATGTATGGACTTGTGGCAATCTTGGGTAAGTCTCCCCAGGGCATCTCCTCCCAAGTGAGAATGTATGGATTAGTGGCAGTCTTGGGCAAGTCTCCGCAGGGCATCTCCTCCCAAGTGAGAATGTATTGACTTGTGGCAATCTTGGGTAATTCTCCCCAGGGCATCTCCTCCCAAGTGAGAATGTATGGATTTGTGGCAGTTTTTGGCAAGTCTCCCCAGGGCATAGCTTCCCAAGTTAGATTGTATGGATTTGTAACAGTCTTAGGCAAGTCTCACCAGGCCATCTCCCAAGTGAGAATGTATTGACTTGTAGCATTGTTGGGCAAGTCTCTCCAAGGCATCTCCCAAGTGAGAATGTATGGACTGTTGGCAGTCTTGAGCAAGTCGACCCAGGACATCTCCTCCCAAGTGAGAATGTATGGATTTGTGGCAGTTTTCGGCAAGTCTGCCCAGGGCATTTCCCAAGTGAGAATGTATGGATTTCTGGCAGTCTTGGGCAAGTCTCCCCAGGGCATCTCCTCCGAAGTTAGATTGTATGGACTTGTGGCAGTCTTGGGCAACTCTCCCCAGGGAATCTCCTCTCAATTGGGAATGTATGGATTCGTGTCAGTCTTGGGAAAGTCACCCCAGGACAAATCCTCCCAAGTGAGAATGTATGGACTTGTGGCAATCTTGGGTAATTCTCCCCAGGGCATCTCCTCCCAAGTCCGAATGTATGGATTCGTGGCAGTCTTGGGCAAGTCTCCCCAGGGCATCTCCTCCCAAGTGAGAATGTATTAACTTGTGCCAATCTTGGGTAAGTCTCCCCAGGGCATCTCCTCCCAAGTGAGAATGTATTGACTTGTGGCAGTCTTGGAAAAGTCGCCCCAGGGCATCTCCTCCCAATTGAGAATGTATTGGATTCGTAGCAGTCTTGGGAAAGTCGCCCCAGGACAAATCCTCCCAAGTGAGAATGTATGGACTTGTGGCAATCTTGGGTAAGTCTCCCCAGGGCATCTCCTCCCAAGTGAGAATGTATGGATTAGTGGCAGTCTTGGGCAAGTCTCCGCAGGGCATCTCCTCCCAAGTGAGAATGTATTGACTTGTGGCAATCTTGGGTAATTCTCCCCAGGGCATCTCCTCCCAAGTGAGAATGTATGGATTTGTGGCAGTTTTTGGCAAGTCTCCCCAGGGCATAGCTTCCCAAGTTAGATTGTATGGATTTGTAACAGTCTTAGGCAAGTCTCACCAGGCCATCTCCCAAGTGAGAATGTATTGACTTGTAGCATTGTTGGGCAAGTCTCTCCAAGGCATCTCCCAAGTGAGAATGTATGGACTGTTGGCAGTCTTGAGCAAGTCGACCCAGGACATCTCCTCCCAAGTGAGAATGTATGGATTTGTGGCAGTTTTCGGCAAGTCTGCCCAGGGCATTTCCCAAGTGAGAATGTATGGATTTCTGGCAGTCTTGGGCAAGTCTCCCCAGGGCATCTCCTCCGAAGTTAGATTGTATGGACTTGTGGCAGTCTTGGGCAACTCTCCCCAGGGAATCTCCTCTCAATTGGGAATGTATGGATTCGTGTCAGTCTTGGGAAAGTCACCCCAGGACAAATCCTCCCAAGTGAGAATGTATGGACTTGTGGCAATCTTGGGTAATTCTCCCCAGGGCATCTCCTCCCAAGTGAGAATGTATGGATTCGTGGCAGTCTTGGGCAAGTCTCCCCAGGGCATCTCCTCCCAAGTGAGAATGTATTAACTTGTGCCAATCTTGGGTAAGTCTCCCCAGGGCATCTCCTCCCAAGTGAGAATGTATTGACTTGTGGCAGTCTTGGAAAAGTCGCCCCAGGGCATCTCCTCCCAATTGAGAATGTATTGGATTCGTAGCAGTCTTGGGAAAGTCGCCCCAGGACAAATCCTCCCAAGTGAGAATGTATTGGGATTGTAGAAGTCTTGGACAAGTCGCCCCAGGACATCTCCTCCCAAGTGAGAATGTATGGACTTGTGGCAGTCTCGGGCAAGTCTCTCCAGGACATCTCCTACCAAGTGAGAATGTATGGATTTGTGACAGTCTTGGGCAAGTCTCCCCAGGGCATCTCCTCTTAAGTTAGATTGTATGGATTTATGGCAGTTTTGGGCAAGTCTCACCAGGGCATCTCCTCCCAAGTGAGAATGTATGGACTTGTGGCAGTCTTGGAAAAGTCGCCCCAGGGAATCTCCTCCCAATTGAGAATGTTTGGATTTGTGGCAGTCTTGGGAAAGTCGCCCCAGGACAAATCCTCCCAAGTGAGATTGTATGGACTGTTGGCAGTCTTGGACAAGTCGCCCCAGGACATCTCCTCCCAAGTGAGAAAGTATGGACTTGTGGCAATCGTGGGCAAGTCTCTCCAGGGCATCTCCTCCCAAGTGAGAATGTATGGACTTGTGACAGTCTTGGGCAAGTCTCCCCAGGGCATCTCCTCCCAAGTGAGAATGTATTGACTTGTGGCAATCTTGGGTCATTCTCCCCAGGGCATCTCCTCCCAAGTGAGAATGTATGGATTCGTGGCAGTCTTGGGCAAGTCTCCCCAGGGCATCTCCTCCCAAGTGAGAATGTATTGACTTGTGGCAATCTTGGGTAAGTCTCCCCAGGGCATCTCCTCCCAAGTGAGAATGTATGGACTTGTGGCAGTCTTGGGCAACTCTCCCCAGGACATCTCCTCCCAAGTGAGAATGTATGGATTTGTAGCAGTTTTCGGCAAGTCTGCCCAGGGCATTTCCCAAGTGAGAATGTATGGATTTCTGGCAGTCTTGGGCAAGTCTCCCCAGGGCATCTCCACCCAAGTTAGATTGTATGGATTTGTGGCAGTTTTGGGCAAGTCTCACCAGGGCATCTCCTCCCAAGTGAGAATGTATGGACTTGTGGCAGTCTTGGGCAACTCTCCCCAGGGAATCTCCTCCCAATTGAGAATGTATGGATTCGTGGCAGTCTTAGGAAAGTCGCCCCAGGACAAATCCTCTCAAGTGAGAATGTATGGACTTGTGGCAGTCTTGGACAAGTCGCCCCAGGACATCTCCTCCCAAGTGAGAATGTATGGACTTGTGGCAATCTTGGGTAAGTCTCCCCAGGGCATCTCCTCCCAAGTGAGAATGTATGGATTCGTGGCAGTCTTGGGCAAGTCTTTCCAGGGCATCTCCTCCCAAGTTAGAATGTATTGACTTGTGGCAATCTTGGGTTAGTCTCCCCAGGGCATCTCCTCCCAAGTGAGAATGTATTGACTTGTGGCAGTCTTGGAAAAGTCGCCCCAGGGAATCTCCTCCCAATTGAGAATGTATGGATTCGTGGCAGTCTTGGGAAAGTCGCCCCAGGACAAATCCTCCCAAGTGAGAATGTATGGACTTGTGGCAGTCTTGGGCAAGTCTCTCCAGGACATCTCCTCCCAAGTGAGAATGTATGGACTTGTGGCAATCTTGGGTAATTCTCCCCAGGGCATCTCCTCCCAAGTCAGAATGTATGGATTCGTGGCAGTCTTGGGCAAGTCTCCCCAGGGCATCTCCTCCCAAGTGAGAATGTATTGACTTGTGGCAGTCTTGGAAAAGTCGCCCCAGGGCATCTCCTCCCAATTGAGAATGTATGGATTCGTTGCAGTCTTGGGAAAGTCGCCCCAGGACAAATCCTCCCAAGTGAGAATGTATGGACTTGTGGCAATCTTGGGTAAGTCTCCCCAGGGCATCTCCTCCCAAGTGAGAATGTATGGATTCGTGGCAGTCTTGGGCAAGTCTTTCCAGGGCATCTCCTCCCAAGTTAGAATGTATTGACTTGTGGCAATCTTGGGTAATTCTCCCCAGGGCATCTCCTCCCAAGTCAGAATGTATGGATTCGTGGCAGTCTTGGGCAAGTCTCCCCAGGGCATCTCCTCCCAAGTGAGAATGTATTGACTTGTGGCAGTCTTGGAAAAGTCGCCCCAGGGCATCTCCTCCCAATTGAGAATGTATGGATTCGTTGCAGTCTTGGGAAAGTCGCCCCAGGACAAATCCTCCCAAGTGAGAATGTATGGACTTGTGGCAATCTTGGGTAAGTCTCCCCAGGGCATCTCCTCCCAAGTGAGAATGTATGGATTCGTGGCAGTCTTGGGCAAGTCTCCCCAGGGCATCTCCTCCCAAGTGAGAATGTATTGACTTGTGGCAGTCTTGGAAAAGTCGCCCCAGGGCATCTCCTCCCAATTGAGAATGTATGGATTCGTTGCAGTCTTGGGAAAGTCGCCCCAGGACAAATCCTCCCAAGTGAGAATGTATGGACTTGTGGCAATCTTGGGTAAGTCTCCCCAGGGCATCTCCTCCCAAGTGAGAATGTATGGATTCGTGGCAGTCTTGGGCAAGTCTCCCCAGGGCATCTCCTCCCAAGTGAGAATGTATTGACTTGTGGCAGTCTTGGAAAAGTCGCCCCAGGGCATCTCCTCCCAATTGAGAATGTATGGATTCGTTGCAGTCTTGGGAAAGTCGCCCCAGGACAAATCCTCCCAAGTGAGAATGTATGGATTCGTGGCAGTCTTGGGCAAGTCTTTCCAGGGCATCTCCTCCCAAGTTAGAATGTATTGACTTGTGGCAATCTTGGGTAATTCTCCCCAGGGCATCTCCTCCCAAGTCAGAATGTATGGATTCGTGGCAGTCTTGGGCAAGTCTCCCCAGGGCATCTCCTCCCAAGTGAGAATGTATTGACTTGTGGCAGTCTTGGAAAAGTCGCCCCAGGGCATCTCCTCCCAATTGAGAATGTATGGATTCGTTGCAGTCTTGGGAAAGTCGCCCCAGGACAAATCCTCCCAAGTGAGAATGTATGGACTTGTGGCAATCTTGGGTAAGTCTCCCCAGGGCATCTCCTCCCAAGTGAGAATGTATGGATTCGTGGCAGTCTTGGGCAAGTCTCCCCAGGGCATCTCCTCCCAAGTGAGAATGTATTGACTTGTGGCAATCTTGGGTCATTCTCCCCAGGGCATCTCCTCCCAAGTGAGAATGTATGGATTCGTGGCAGTCTTGGGCAAGTCTCCCCAGGGCATCTCCTCCCAAGTGAGAATGTATTGACTTGTGGCAATCTTGGGTAAGTCTCCCCAGGGCATCTCCTCCCAAGTGAGAATGTATGGACTTGTGGCAGTCTTGGGCAACTCTCCCCAGGACATCTCCTCCCAAGTGAGAATGTATGGATTTGTAGCAGTTTTCGGCAAGTCTGCCCAGGGCATTTCCCAAGTGAGAATGTATGGATTTCTGGCAGTCTTGGGCAAGTCTCCCCAGGGCATCTCCACCCAAGTTAGATTGTATGGATTTGTGGCAGTTTTGGGCAAGTCTCACCAGGGCATCTCCTCCCAAGTGAGAATGTATGGACTTGTGGCAGTCTTGGGCAACTCTCCCCAGGGAATCTCCTCCCAATTGAGAATGTATGGATTCGTGGCAGTCTTAGGAAAGTCGCCCCAGGACAAATCCTCTCAAGTGAGAATGTATGGACTTGTGGCAGTCTTGGACAAGTCGCCCCAGGACATCTCCTCCCAAGTGAGAATGTATGGACTTGTGGCAATCTTGGGTAAGTCTCCCCAGGGCATCTCCTCCCAAGTGAGAATGTATGGATTCGTGGCAGTCTTGGGCAAGTCTTTCCAGGGCATCTCCTCCCAAGTTAGAATGTATTGACTTGTGGCAATCTTGGGTTAGTCTCCCCAGGGCATCTCCTCCCAAGTGAGAATGTATTGACTTGTGGCAGTCTTGGAAAAGTCGCCCCAGGGAATCTCCTCCCAATTGAGAATGTATGGATTCGTGGCAGTCTTGGGAAAGTCGCCCCAGGACAAATCCTCCCAAGTGAGAATGTATGGACTTGTGGCAGTCTTGGGCAAGTCTCTCCAGGACATCTCCTCCCAAGTGAGAATGTATGGACTTGTGGCAATCTTGGGTAATTCTCCCCAGGGCATCTCCTCCCAAGTCAGAATGTATGGATTCGTGGCAGTCTTGGGCAAGTCTCCCCAGGGCATCTCCTCCCAAGTGAGAATGTATTGACTTGTGGCAGTCTTGGAAAAGTCGCCCCAGGGCATCTCCTCCCAATTGAGAATGTATGGATTCGTTGCAGTCTTGGGAAAGTCGCCCCAGGACAAATCCTCCCAAGTGAGAATGTATGGACTTGTGGCAATCTTGGGTAAGTCTCCCCAGGGCATCTCCTCCCAAGTGAGAATGTATGGATTCGTGGCAGTCTTGGGCAAGTCTCCCCAGGGCATCTCCTCCCAAGTTAGAATGTATTGACTTGTGGCAATCTTGGGTTAGTCTCCCCAGGGCATCTCCTCCCAAGTGAGAATGTATTGACTTGTGGCAGTCTTGGAAAAGTCGCCCCAGGGAATCTCCTCCCAATTGAGAATGTATGGATTCGTGGCAGTCTTGGGAAAGTCGCCCCAGGACAAATCCTCCCAAGTGAGAATGTATGGACTTGTGGCAATCTTGGGTAATTCTCCTCAGGGCATCTCCTCCCAAGTGAGAATGTATTGACTTGTGGCAGTCTTGGAAAAGTCGCCCCAGGGCATCTCCTCCCAAGTGAGAATGTATTGACTTGTGGCAGTCTTGGGAAAGTCGCCCCAGGACAAATCCTCCCAAGTGAGATTGTATGGACTGTTGGCAGTCTTGGGCAAGTCTCCCCAGGGCATCTCCTCCCAAGTTAGATTGTATGGATTTGTGGCAGTTTTGGGCAAGTCTCACCAGGGCATCTCCTCCCAAGTGAGAATGTATGGACTTGTGGCAGTCGTGGGCAAGTCTCTCCAGGGCATCTCCTCCCAAGTGAGAATGTATGAACTTGTGGCAGTCTTGGGCAACTCTCCCCAGGGAATCTCCTCCCAATTGAGAATGTATGGATTCGTGGCAGTCTTGGGCAAGTCTCCCCAGGGCATCTCCTCCCAAGTGAGAATGTATTGACTTGTGGCAATCTTGGGTAATTCTCCCCAGGGCATCTCCTCCCAAGTGAGAATGTATGGATTCGTGGCAGTCTTGGGCAAGTCTCCCCAGGGCATCTCCTCCCAAGTGAGAATGTATTGACTTGTGGCAATCTTGGGTAAGCCTCCGCAGGGCATCTCCTTCCAAGTGAGAATGTATTGACTTGTGGCAGTCTTGGAAAAGTCGCCCCAGGGCATCTCCTCCCAATTGAGATTGTATGGATTCGTTGCAGTCTTGGGAAAGTCGCCCCAGGACAAATCCTCCCAAGTGAGAATGTATGGACTTGTGGCAATCTTGGGTAAGTCTCCCCAGGGCATCTCCTCCCAAGTGAGAATGTATGGATTCGTGGCAGTCTTGGATAAGTCTCCCCAGGGCATCTCCTCCCAAGTGAGAATGTATTGACTTGTGGCAATCTTGGGTAAGTCTCCCCAGGGAATCTCCTCCCAAGTGAGAATGTATGGATTCGTGGCAGTCTTGGGCAAGTCTCCCCAGGGCATCTCCTCCCAAGTGAGAATGTATTGACTTGTGGCAATCTTGGGTAAGTCTCCCCAGGGCATCTCCTCCCAAGTGAGAATGTATGGATTTGTGGCAGTTTTCGGCAAGTCTGCCCAGGGCATTTCCCAAGTGAGAATGTATGGATTTCTGGCAGTTTTGGGCAAGTCTCACCAGGGCATCTCCTCCCAAGTGAGAATGTATGGACTTGTGGCAGTCTTGGGCAACTCTCCCCAGGGAATCTCCTCCCAATTGAGAATGTATGGATTCGTGGCAGTCTTGGGAAAGTCGCCCCAGGACAAATCCTCCCAAGTGAGAATGTATGGACTTGTGGCAATCTTGGGTAATTCTCCCCAGGGCATCTCCTCCCAAGTCAGAATGTATGGATTCGTGGCAGTCTTGGGCAAGTCTCCCCAGGGCATCTCCTCCCAAGTTAGAATGTATTGACTTGTGGCAATCTTGGGTTAGTCTCCCCAGGGCATCTCCTCCCAAGTGAGAATTTATTGACTTGTGGCAGTCTTGGAAAAGTCGCCCCAGGGCATCTCCTCCCAATTGAGAATGTATGGATTCGTTGCAGTCTTGGGAAAGTCGCCCCAGGACAAATCCTCCCAAGTGAGAATGTATGGACTTGTGGCAATCTTGGGTAAGTCTCCCCAAGGCATCTCCTCCCAAGTGAGAATGTATGGATTCGTGGCAGTCTTGGGCATGTCTCCCCAGGGCATCTCCTCCCAAGTTAGAATGTATTGACTTGTGGCAATCTTGGGTTAGTCTCCCCAGGGCATCTCCTCCCAAGTGAGAATGTATTGACTTGTGGCAGTCTTGGAAAAGTCGCCCCAGGGAATCTCCTCCCAATTGAGAATGTATGGATTCGTAGCAGTCTTGGGAAAGTCGCCCCAGGACAAATCCTCCCAAGTGAGATTGTATGGACTGTTGGCAGTCTTGGACAAGTCGCCCCAGGACATCTCCTCCCAAGTGAGAATGTATGGACTTGTGGCAGTCGTGGGCAAGTCTCTCCAGGGCATCTCCTCCCAAGTGAGAATGTATGGACTTGTGACAGTCTTGGGCAACTCTCCCCAGGGAATCTCCTCCCAATTGAGAATGTATGGATTCGTGGCAGTCTTGGGCAAGTCTCCCCAGGGCATCTCCTCCCAAGTGAGAATGTATTGACTTGTGGCAATCTTGGGTAATTCTCCCCAGGGCATCTCCTCCCAAGTGAGAATGTATGGATTCGTGGCAGTCTTGGGCAAGTCTCCCCAGGGCATCTCCTCCCAAGTGAGAATGTATTGACTTGTGGCAATCTTGGGTAAGTCTCCCCAGGGCATCTCCTCCCAAGTGAGAATGTATGGACTTGTGGCAGTCTTGGGCAACTCTCCCCAGGACATCTCCTCCCAAGTGAGAATGTATGGATTTGTGGCAGTTTTCGGCAAGTCTGCCCAGGGCATTTCCCAAGTGAGAATGTATGGATTTCTGGCAGTCTTGGGCAAGTCTCCCCAGGGCATCTCCACCCAAGTTAGATTGTATGGATTTGTGGCAGTTTTGGGCAAGTCTCACCAGGGCATCTCCTCCCAAGTGAGAATGTATGGACTTGTGGCAGTCTTGGGCAACTCTCCCCAGGGAATCTCCTCCCAATTGAGAATGTATGGATTCGTGGCAGTCTTAGGAAAGTCGCCCCAGGACAAATCCTCTCAAGTGAGAATGTATGAACTTGTGGCAGTCTTGGACAAGTCGCCCCAGGACATCTCCTCCCAAGTGAGAATGTATGGACTTGTGGCAGTCTTGGGCAAGTCTCTCCAGGGCATCTACTACCAAGTGAGAATTTATGGATTTGTGGCAGTCTTGGGCAAGTCTCTCCAGGGCATCTCCACTCAAGTTAGATTGTATGGATTCGTGGCAGTCTTGGGCAAGTCTCTCCAGGGCATCTCCACTCAAGTTAGATTGTATGGATTTGTAACAGTCTTAGGCAAGTCTTACCAGGCCATCTTCCAAGTGAGATTGTATCGACTTGTGGCATTGTTGGGCAAGTCTCTCCAAAGCATCTCTTAAGTGAAATTGTATGGACTGTTGGCAGTCTTGAACAAGTCGCCCCAGGACATCTCCTCCCAAGTGAGAATGTATGGACTTGTGGCAGTCTTGGGCAAGTCTCTCCAGGACATCTCCTCCCAAGTGAGAATGTATGGACTTGTGGCAATCTTGGGTAATTCTCCCCAGGGCATCTCCTCCCAAGTCAGAATGTATGGATTCGTGGCAGTCTTGGGCAAGTCTCCCCAGGGCATCTCCTCCCAAGTTAGAATGTATTGACTTGTGGCAATCTTGGGTTAGTCTCCCCAGGGCATCTCCTCCCAAGTGAGAATGTATTGACTTGTGGCAGTCTTGGAAAAGTCGCCCCAGGGCATCTCCTCCCAATTGAGAATGTATGGATTCGTTGCAGTCTTGGGAAAGTCGCCCCAGGACAAATCCTCCCAAGTGAGAATGTATGGACTTGTGGCAATCTTGGGTAAGTCTCCCCAGGGCATCTCCTCCCAAGTGAGAATGTATGGATTCGTGGCAGTCTTGGGCAAGTCTCCCCAGGGCATCTCCTCCCAAGTTAGAATGTATTGACTTGTGGCAATCTTGGGTTAGTCTCCCCAGGGCATCTCCTCCCAAGTGAGAATGTATTGACTTGTGGCAGTCTTGGAAAAGTCGCCCCAGGGAATCTCCTCCCAATTGAGAATGTATGGATTCGTGGCAGTCTTGGGAAAGTCGCCCCAGGACAAATCCTCCCAAGTGAGAATGTATAAACTTGTGGCAATCTTGGGTAATTCTCCTCAGGGCATCTCCTCCCAAGTGAGAATGTATTAACTTGTGGCAATCTGGGGTAAGTCTCCCCAGGGCATCTCCTCCCAAGTGAGAATGTATTGACTTGTGGCAGTCTTGTAAAAGTCGCCCCAGGGCATCTCCTCCCAAGTGAGAATGTATTGACTTGTAGCAGTCTTGGGAAAGTCGCCCCAGGACAAATCCTCCCAAGTGAGATTGTATGGACTGTTGGCAGTCTTGGACAAGTCGCCCCAGGACATCTCCTCCCAAGTGAGAATGTATGGACTTGTGGCAGTCGTGGGCAAGTCTCTCGAGGGCATCTCCTCCCAAGTGAGAATGTATGGACTTGTGGCAGTGTTGGGTAATTCTCCCCAGGGCATCTCCTCCCAAGTGAGAATGTATGGATTCGTGGCAGTCTTGGGCAAGTCTCCCCAGGGCATCTCCTCCCAAGTGAGAATGTATTGACTTGTGGCAATCTTGGGTAAGCCTCCGCAGGGCATCTCCTTCCAAGTGAGAATGTATTGACTTGTGGCAGTCTTGGAAAAGTCGCCCCAGGGCATCTCCTCCCAATTGAGATTGTATGGATTCGTTGCAGTCTTGGGAAAGTCGCCCCAGGACAAATCCTCCCAAGTGAGAATGTATGGACTTGTGGCAATCTTGGGTAAGTCTCCCCAGGGCATCTCCTCCCAAGTGAGAATGTATGGATTCGTGGCAGTCTTGGGCAAGTCTCCCCAGGGCATCTCCTCCCAAGTGAGAATGTATTGACTTGTGGCAATCTTGGGTAAGTCTCCCCAGGGAATCTCCTCCCAAGTGAGAATGTATGGATTCGTGGCAGTCTTGGGCAAGTCTCCCCAGGGCATCTCCTCCCAAGTGAGAATGTATTGACTTGTGGCAATCTTGGGTAAGTCTCCCCAGGGCATCTCCTCCCAAGTGAGAATGTATGGATTTGTGGCAGTTTTCGGCAAGTCTGCCCAGGGCATTTCCCAAGTGAGAATGTATGGATTTCTGGCAGTTTTGGGCAAGTCTCACCAGGGCATCTCCTCCCAAGTGAGAATGTATGGACTTGTGGCAGTCTTGGGCAACTCTCCCCAGGGAATCTCCTCCCAATTGAGAATGTATGGATTCGTGGCAGTCTTGGGAAAGTCGCCCCAGGACAAATCCTCCCAAGTGAGAATGTATGGACTTGTGGCAATCTTGGGTAATTCTCCCTAGGGCATCTCCTCCCAAGTCCGAATGTATGGATTCGTGGCAGTCTTGGGCAAGTCTCCCCAGGGCATCTCCTCCCAAGTGAGAATGTATTGACTTGTAGCAATCTTGGGTTAGTCGCCCCAGGCCATCTCCTCCCAAGTGAGAATGTATTGACTTGTGGCAGTCTTGGAAAAGTCGCCCCAGGGCATCTCCTCCCAATTGAGAATGTATGGATTCGTTGCAGTCTTGGGAAAGTCGCCCCAGGACAAATCCTCCCAAGTGAGAATGTATGGACTTGTGGCAATCTTGGGTAAGTCTCCCCAGGGCATCTCCTCCCAAGTGAGAATGTATGGATTAGTGGCAGTCTTGGGCAAGTCTCCCCAGGGCATCTCCTCCCAAGTGAGAATGTATTGACTTGTGGCAATCTTGGGTAATTCTCCCCAGGGCATCTCCTCCCAAGTGAGAATGTATGGATTTGTGGCAGTTTTTGGCAAGTCTCCCCAGGGCATAGCTTCCCAAGTTAGATTGTATGGATTTGTAACAGTCTTAGGCAAGTCTCACCAGGCCATCTCCCAAGTGAGAATGTATTGACTTGTAGCATTGTTGGGCAAGTCTCTCCAAGGCATCTCCCAAGTGAGAATGTATGGACTGTTGGCAGTCTTGAGCAAGTCGACCCAGGACATCTCCTCCCAAGTGAGAATGTATGGATTTGTGGCAGTTTTCGGCAAGTCTGCCCAGGGCATTTCCCAAGTGAGAATGTATGGATTTCTGGCAGTCTTGGGCAAGTCTCCCCAGGGCATCTCCTCCCAAGTGAGAATGTATTGACTTGTGGCAGTCTTGTAAAAGTCGCCCCAGGGCATCTCCTCCCAAGTGAGAATGTATTGACTTGTAGCAGTCTTGGGAAAGTCGCCCCAGGACAAATCCTCCCAAGTGAGATTGTATGGACTGTTGGCAGTCTTGGACAAGTCGCCCCAGGACATCTCCTCCCAAGTGAGAATGTATGGACTTGTGGCAGTCGTGGGCAAGTCTCTCGAGGGCATCTCCTCCCAAGTGAGAATGTATGGACTTGTGGCAGTGTTGGGTAATTCTCCCCAGGGCATCTCCTCCCAAGTGAGAATGTATGGATTCGTGGCAGTCTTGGGCAAGTCTCCCCAGGGCATCTCCTCCCAAGTGAGAATGTATTGACTTGTGGCAATCTTGGGTAAGCCTCCGCAGGGCATCTCCTTCCAAGTGAGAATGTATTGACTTGTGGCAGTCTTGGAAAAGTCGCCCCAGGGCATCTCCTCCCAATTGAGATTGTATGGATTCGTTGCAGTCTTGGGAAAGTCGCCCCAGGACAAATCCTCCCAAGTGAGAATGTATGGACTTGTGGCAATCTTGGGTAAGTCTCCCCAGGGCATCTCCTCCCAAGTGAGAATGTATGGATTCGTGGCAGTCTTGAGCAAGTCTCCCCAGGGCATCTCCTCCCAAGTGAGAATGTATTGACTTGTGGCAATCTTGGGTAAGTCTCCCCAGGGAATCTCCTCCCAAGTGAGAATGTATGGATTCGTGGCAGTCTTGGGCAAGTCTCCCCAGGGCATCTCCTCCCAAGTGAGAATGTATTGACTTGTGGCAATCTTGGGTAAGTCTCCCCAGGGCATCTCCTCCCAAGTGAGAATGTATGGATTTGTGGCAGTTTTCGGCAAGTCTGCCCAGGGCATTTCCCAAGTGAGAATGTATGGATTTCTGGCAGTCTTGGGAAAGTCGCCCCAGGACAAATCCTCCCAAGTGAGAATGTATGGACTTGTGGCAGTCTTGGGCAACTCTCCCCAGGGAATCTCCTCCCAATTGAGAATGTATGGATTCGTGGCAGTCTTGGGAAAGTCGCCCCAGGACAAATCCTCCCAAGTGAGAATGTATGGACTTGTGGCAATCTTGGGTAATTCTCCCTAGGGCATCTCCTCCCAAGTCCGAATGTATGGATTCGTGGCAGTCTTGGGCAAGTCTCCCCAGGGCATCTCCTCCCAAGTGAGAATGTATTGACTTGTAGCAATCTTGGGTTAGTCGCCCCAGGCCATCTCCTCCCAAGTGAGAATGTATTGACTTGTGGCAGTCTTGGAAAAGTCGCCCCAGGGCATCTCCTCCCAATTGAGAATGTATGGATTCGTTGCAGTCTTGGGAAAGTCGCCCCAGGACAAATCCTCCCAAGTGAGAATGTATGGACTTGTGGCAATCTTGGGTAAGTCTCCCCAGGGCATCTCCTCCCAAGTGAGAATGTATGGATTAGTGGCAGTCTTGGGCAAGTCTCCCCAGGGCATCTCCTCCCAAGTGAGAATGTATTGACTTGTGGCAATCTTGGGTAATTCTCCCCAGGGCATCTCCTCCCAAGTGAGAATGTATGGATTTGTGGCAGTTTTTGGCAAGTCTCCCTAGGGCATAGCTTCCCAAGTTAGATTGTATGGATTTGTAACAGTCTTAGGCAAGTCTCACCAGGCCATCTCCCAAGTGAGAATGTATTGACTTGTAGCATTGTTGGGCAAGTCTCTCCAAGGCATCTCCCAAGTGAGAATGTATGGACTGTTGGCAGTCTTGAGCAAGTCGACCCAGGACATCTCCTCCCAAGTGAGAATGTATGGATTTGTGGCAGTTTTCGGCAAGTCTGCCCAGGGCATTTCCCAAGTGAGAATGTATGGATTTCTGGCAGTCTTGGGCAAGTCTCCCCAGGGCATCTCCTCCGAAGTTAGATTGTATGGACTTGTGGCAGTCTTGGGCAACTCTCCCCAGGGAATCTCCTCTCAATTGAGAATGTATGGATTCGTGTCAGTCTTGGGAAAGTCACCCCAGGACAAATCCTCCCAAGTGAGAATGTATGGACTTGTGGCAATCTTGGGTAATTCTCCCCAGGGCATCTCCTCCCAAGTGAGAATGTATGGATTCGTGGCAGTCTTGGGCAAGTCTCCCCAGGGCATCTCCTCCCAAGTGAGAATGTATTAACTTGTGCCAATCTTGGGTAAGTCTCCCCAGGGCATCTCCTCCCAAGTGAGAATGTATTGACTTGTGGCAGTCTTGGAAAAGTCGCCCCAGGGCATCTCCTCCCAATTGAGAATGTATTGGATTCGTAGCAGTCTTGGGAAAGTCGCCCCAGGACAAATCCTCCCAAGTGAGATTGTATGGACTGCTGGCAGTCTTGGACAAGTCGCCCCAGGACATCTCCTCCCAAGTGAGAATGTATGGACTTGTGGCAGTCTTGGGCAAGTCTCTCCAGGGCATCTCCTCCCAAGTGAGAATGTATGGACTTGTGGCAGTCTTGGGCAACTCTCCCCAGGGAATTTTCTCCCAATTGAGAATGTATGGATTCGTGTCAGTCTTGGGAAAGTCGCCCCAGGACAAATCCTCCCAAGTGAGAATGTATGGACTTGTGGCAGTCTTGGGTAATTCTCCCCAGGGCATCTCCTCCCAAGTGAGAATGTATGGATTTGTGGCAGTTTTTGGCAAGTCTCCCCAGGGCATAGCTTCCCAAGTTAGATTGTATGGATTTGTAACAGTCTTAGGCAAGTCTCACCAGGCCATCTTCCAAGTGAGAATGTATGGACTTGTAGCATTGTTGGGCAAGTCTCTCCAAGGCATCTCCCAAGTGAGAATGTATAGACTGTTGGCAGTCTTAAGCAAGTCGCCCCAGGACATCTCCTCCCAAGTGAGAATGTATGGATTTGTGGCAGTTTTCGGCAAGTCTGCCCAGGGCATTTCCCAAGTGAGAATGTATGGATTTCTGGCAGTCTTGGGCTTGTTTCCCTAGGGCATCTCTTCCCAAGTTAGATTGTATGGACTTGTGTCATTGTTGGGCAAGTATCCCCAAGGCATCTCCCAAGTGAGAATGTATGGACTTGTGTCAGACTTGGGAAAGTCGCCTTAGGACATCTCCTCCCAAGTGAGAATGTATGGACTTGTGGCAGTCTTGGGCACGTCTCTCCAGGGCATCTCCTCCCAAGTTAGATTGTATGGATTTGTGGCAGTTTTGGGCAAGTCTCACCAGGGCATCTCCTCCCAAGTGAGAATGTATGGACTTGTGGCAGTCTTGGGCAACTCTCCCCAGGACATCTCCTCCCAAGTGAGAATGTATGGATTTGTGGCAGTTTTCGGCAAGTCTGCCCAGGGCATTTCCCAAGTGAGAATGTATGGATTTCTGGCAGTCTTGGGCAAGTCTCCCCAGGGCATCTCCACCCAAGTTAGATTGTATGGATTTGTGGCAGTTTTGGGCAAGTCTCACCAGGGCATCTCCTCTTAAGTGAGAATGTATGGACTTGTGGCAGTCTTGGGCAACTCTCCCCAGGGAATCTCCTCCCAATTGAGAATGTATGGATTCGTGGCAGTCTTAGGAAAGTCGCCCCAGGACAAATCCTCTCAAGTGAGAATGTATGGACTTGTGGCAGTCTTGGACAAGTCGCCCCAGGACATCTCCTCCCAAGTGAGAATGTATGGACTTGTGGCAGTCTTGGGCAAGTCTCTTCAGGGCATCTCCTACCAAGTGAGAATTTATGGATTTGTGGCAGTCTTGGGCAAGTCTCTCCAGGGCATCTCCACTCAAGTTAGATTGTATGGATTCGTAGCAGTCTTGGGCAAGTCTCTCCAGGGCATCTCCACTCAAGTTAGATTGTATGGATTTGTAACAGTCTTAGGCAAGTCTTACCAGGCCATCTTCCAAGTGAGATTGTATCGACTTGTGGCATTGTTGGGCAAGTCTCTCCAAGGCATCTCTTAAGTGAGATTGTATGGACTGTTGGCAGTCTTGGACAAGTCGCCCCAGGACATCTCCTCCCAAGTGAGAATGTATGGACTTGTGGCAGTCTTGGGCAAGTCTCTCCAGGGCATCTCCTACCAAGTGAGAATGTATGGATTCGTGGCAGTCTTGGGAAAGTCGCCCCAGGACAAATCCTCCCAAGTGAGAATGTATGGACTTGTGGCAATCTTGGGTAATTCTCCCCAGGGCATCTCCTCCCAAGTCAGAATGTATGGATTCGTGGCAGTCTTGGGCAAGTCTCCCCAGGGCATCTCCTCCCAAGTGAGAATGTATTGACTTGTGGCAATCTTGGGTTAGTCTCCCCAGGGCATCTCCTCCCAAGTGAGAATGTATTGACTTGTGGCAGTCTTGGAAAAGTCGCCCTAGGACATCTTCTCCCAAGTGAGAATGTATGGACTTGTGGCAGTCTTGGGCAAGTCTCTCCAGGGCATCTCCACCTAAGTTAGATTGTATGGATTTTTGGCAGTCTTGGGCAAGTCTCCCCAGGGCATCTCCTCCCAAGTGAGAATGTATTGACTTGTGGCAATCTTGGGTAAGTCTCCCCAGGGCATCTCCTCCCAAGTGAGAATGTATGGATTTGTGGCAGTTTTTGGCAAGTCTCCCCAGGGCATAGCTTCCCAAGTTAGATTGTATGGATTTGTAACAGTCTTAGGCAAGTCTCACCAGGCCATCTCCCAAGTGAGAATGTATTGACTTGTAGCATTGTTGGGCAAGTCTCTCCAAGGCATCTCCCAAGTGAGAATGTATGGACTGTTGGCAGTCTTGAGCAAGTCGACCCAGGACATCTCCTCCCAAGTGAGAATGTATGGATTTGTGGCAGTTTTCGGCAAGTCTGCCCAGGGCATTTCCCAAGTGAGAATGTTTGGATTTCTGGCAGTCTTGGGCAAGTCTCCCCAGGGCATCTCCTCCCAAGTTAGATTGTATGGACTTGTGGCAGTCTTGGGCAACTCTCTTCAGGGAATCTCCTCCCAATTGAGAATGTATGGATTCGTGTCAGTCTTGGGAAAGTCACCCCAGGACAAATCCTCCCAAGTGAGAATGCATGGACTTGTGGCAATCTTGGGTAATTCTCCCCAGGGCATCTCCTCCCAAGTGAGAATGTATGGATTCGTGGCAGTCTTGGGCAAGTCTCCCCAGGGCATCTCCTCCCAAGTGAGAATGTATCAACTTGTGGCAATCTTGGGTAAGTCTCCCCAGGACATCTCCTCCCAAGTGAGAATGTATGGACTTGTGGCAGTCTTGGGCAAGTCTCTCCAGGGCATCTCCTACCAATTGAGAATGTATGGATTCGTAGCAGTCTTGGGAAAGTCGCCCCAGGACAAATCCTCCCAAGTGAGATTGTATGGACTGTTGGCAGTCTTGGACAAGTCGCCCCAGGACATCTCCTCCCAAGTGAGAATGTATGGACTTGTGGCAGTCTTGGGCAAGTCTCTCCAGGGCATCTCCTACCAAGTGAGAATGTATGGATTTGTGGCAGTCTTGGGCAAGTCTCACCAGGGCATCTCCTCCCAAGTGAGAATGTATGGACTTGTGGCAGTCTTGGGCAACTCTCCCCAGGGCATCTCCTCCCAAGTGAGAATGTATTGACTTGTGGCAGTCTTGGAAAAGTCGCCCCAGGGCATCTCCTCCCAATTGAGAATGTATGGATCGTTGCAGTCTTGGGAAAGTCGCCCCAGGACAAATCCTCCCAAGTGAGAATGTATGGACTTGTGGCAATCTTGGGTAAGTCTCCCCAGGGCATCTCCTCCCAAGTGAGAATGTATGGATTCGTGGCAGTCTTGGGCAAGTCTCCCCAGGGCATCTCCTCTTAAGTGAGAATGTATTGACTTGTGGCAGTCTTGGCAAGTCTCTCCAGGGCATCTCCTACCAAGTGAGAATGTATGGATTCGTGGCAGTCTTGGGAAAGTCGCCCCAGGACAAATCCTCCCAAGTGAGAATGTATGGACTTGTGGCAATCTTGGGTAATTCTCCCCAGGGCATCTCCTCCCAAGTCAGAATGTATGGATTCGTGGCAGTCTTGGGCAAGTCTCCCCAGGGCATCTCCTCCCAAGTGAGAATGTATTGACTTGTGGCAATCTTGGGTTAGTCTCCCCAGGGCATCTCTCCCAAGTGAGAATGTATTGACTTGTGGCAGTCTTGGAAAAGTCGCCCTAGGACATCTCCTCCCAAGTGAGACTGTATGGACTTGTGGCAGTCTTGGGCAAGTCTCTCCAGGGCATCTCCACCCAAGTTAGATTGTATGGATTTGTGGCAGTCTTGGGCAAGTCTCCCCAGGGCATCTCCTCCCAAGTGAGAATGTATTGACTTGTGGCAATCTGGGTAAGTCTCCCCAGGGCATCTCCTCCCAAGTGAGAATGTATGGATTTGTGGCAGTTTTTGGCAAGTCTCCCCAGGGCATAGCTTCCCAAGTTAGATTGTATGGATTTGTAACAGTCTTAGGCAAGTCTCACCAGGCCATCTCCCAAGTGAGAATGTATTGACTTGTAGCATTGTTGGGCAAGTCTCTCCAAGGCATCTCCCAAGTGAGAATGTATGGACTGTTGGCAGTCTTGAGCAAGTCGACCCAGGACATCTCCTCCCAAGTGAGAATGTATGGATTTGTGGCAGTTTTCGGCAAGTCTGCCCAGGGCATTTCCCAAGTGAGAATGTTTGGATTTCTGGCAGTCTTGGGCAAGTCTCCCCAGGGCATCTCCTCCCAAGTTAGATTGTATGGACTTGTGGCAGTCTTGGGCAACTCTCCCCAGGGAATCACCTCCCAATTGAGAATGTATGGATTCGTGTCAGTCTTGGGAAAGTCACCCCAGGACAAATCCTCCCAAGTGAGAATGCATGGACTTGTGGCAATCTTGGGTAATTCTCCCCAGGGCATCTCCTCCCAAGTGAGAATGTATGGATTCGTGGCAGTCTTGGGCAAGTCTCCCCAGGGCATCTCCTCCCAAGTGAGAATGTATCAACTTGTGGCAATCTTGGGTAAGTCTCCCCAGGACATCTCCTCCCAAGTGAGAATGTATGGACTTGTGGCAGTCTTGGGCAAGTCTCTCCAGGGCATCTCCTACCAATTGAGAATGTATGGATTCGTAGCAGTCTTGGGAAAGTCGCCCCAGGACAAATCCTCCCAAGTGAGATTGTATGGACTGTTGGCAGTCTTGGACAAGTCGCCCCAGGACATCTCCTCCCAAGTGAGAATGTATGGACTTGTGGCAGTCTTGGGCAAGTCTCTCCAGGGCATCTCCTACCAAGTGAGAATGTATGGATTTGTGGCAGTCTTGGGCAAGTCTCACCAGGGCATCTCCTCCCAAGTGAGAATGTATGGACTTGTGGCAGTCTTGGGCAACTCTCCCCAGGGCATCTCCTCCCAAGTGAGAATGTATTGACTTGTGGCAGTCTTGGAAAAGTCGCCCCAGGGCATCTCCTCCCAATTGAGAAAGTATGGATTCGTTGCAGTCTTGGGAAAGTCGCCCCAGGACAAATCCTCCCAAGTGAGAATGTATGGACTTGTGGCAATCTTGGGTAAGTCTCCCCAGGGCATCTCCTCCCAAGTGAGAATGTATGGATTCGTGGCAGTCTTGGGCAAGTCTCCCCAGGGCATCTCCTCCCAAGTGAGAATGTATTGAGTTGTGGCAATCTTGGGTAATTCTCCCCAGGGCATCTCCTCCCAAGTGAGAATGTATGGATTCGTGGCAGTCTTGGGAAAGTCGCCCTAGGACATCTCCTTCCAAGTGAGAATGTATGGACTTGTGGCAGTCTTGGGCAAGTCTCTCCAGGGCATCTCCACCCAAGTTAGATTGTATGGATTTGTGGCAGTCTTGGGCAAGTCTCCCCAGGGCATCTCCTCCCAAGTGAGAAAGTATTGACTTGTGGCAGTCTTGGGCAAGTCTCACCAGGGCATCTCCTCCCAAGTGAGAATGTATGGACTTGTGGCAGTCTTGGGCAACTCTCCCCAGGGCATCTCCTCCCAAGTGAGAATGTATTGACTTGTGGCAGTCTTGGAAAAGTCGCCCCAGGGCATCTCCTCCCAATTGAGAATGTATGGATTCGTTGCAGTCTTGGGAAAGTCGCCCCAGGACAAATCCTCCCAAGTGAGAATGTATGGACTTGTGGCAATCTTGGGTAAGTCTCCCCAGGGCATCTCCTCCCAAGTGAGAATGTATGGATTCGTGGCAGTCTTGGGCAAGTCTCCCCAGGGCATCTCCTCTTAAGTGAGAATGTATTGACTTGTGGCAGTCTTGGGCAAGTCTCTCCAGGGCATCTCCTACCAAGTGAGAATGTATGGATTCGTGGCAGTCTTGGGAAAGTCGCCCCAGGACAAATCCTCCCAAGTGAGAATGTATGGACTTGTGGCAATCTTGGGTAATTCTCCCCAGGGCATCTCCTCCCAAGTCAGAATGTATGGATTCGTGGCAGTCTTGGGCAAGTCTCCCCAGGGCATCTCCTCCCAAGTGAGAATGTATTGACTTGTGGCAATCTTGGGTTAGTCTCCCCAGGGCATCTCCTCCCAAGTGAGAATGTATTGACTTGTGGCAGTCTTGGAAAAGTCGCCCTAGGACATCTCCTCCCAAGTGAGAATGTATGGACTTGTGGCAGTCTTGGGCAAGTCTCTCCAGGGCATCTCCACCCAAGTTAGATTGTATGGATTTGTGGCAGTCTTGGGCAAGTCTCCCCAGGGCATCTCCTCCCAAGTGAGAATGTATTGACTTGTGGCAATCTTGGGTAAGTCTCCCCAGGGCATCTCCTCCCAAGTGAGAATGTATGGATTTGTGGCAGTTTTTGGCAAGTCTCCCCAGGGCATAGCTTCCCAAGTTAGATTGTATGGATTTGTAACAGTCTTAGGCAAGTCTCACCAGGCCATCTCCCAAGTGAGAATGTATTGACTTGTAGCATTGTTGGGCAAGTCTCTCCAAGGCATCTCCAAGTGAGAATGTATGGACTGTTGGCAGTCTTGAGCAAGTCGACCCAGGACATCTCCTCCCAAGTGAGAATGTATGGATTTGTGCAGTTTTCGGCAAGTCTGCCCAGGCATTTCCCAAGTGAGAATGTTTGGATTTCTGGCAGTCTTGGGCAAGTCTCCCCAGGGCATCTCCTCCCAAGTTAGATTGTATGGACTTGTGGCAGTCTTGGGCAACTCTCCCAGGGAATCTCCTCCCAATTGAGAATGTATGGATTCGTGTCAGTCTTGGGAAAGTCACCCCAGGACAAATCCTCCCAAGTGAGAATGCATGGACTTGTGGCAATCTTGGGTAATTCTCCCCAGGGCATCTCCTCCCAAGTGAGAATGTATGGATTCGTGGGCAGTCTTGGGCAAGTCTCCCCAGGGCATCTCCTCCCAAGTGAGAATGTATCAACTTGTGGCAATCTTGGGTAAGTCTCCCCAGGACATCTCCTCCAAGTGAGAATGTATGGACTTGTGGCAGTCTTGGGCAAGTCTCTCCAGGGCATCTCCTACCAATTGAGAATGTATGGATTCGTAGCAGTCTTGGGAAAGTCGCCCCAGGACAAATCCTCCCAAGTGAGATTGTATGGACTGTTGGCAGTCTTGGACAAGTCGCCCCAGGACATCTCCTCCCAAGTGAGAATGTATGGACTTGTGGCAATTCTGGGCAAGTCTCTCCAGGGCATCTCCTACCAAGTGAGAATGTATGGATTTGTGGCAGTCTTGGGCAAGTCTCACCAGGGCATCTCCTCCCAAGTGAGAATGTATGGACTTGTGGCAGTCTTGGGCAACTCTCCCCAGGGCATCTCCTCCCAAGTGAGAATGTATTGACTTGTGGCAGTCTTGGAAAAGTCGCCCCAGGGCATCTCCTCCCAATTGAGAATGTATGGATTCGTTGCAGTCTTGGGAAAGTCGCCCCAGGACAAATCCTCCCAAGTGAGAATGTATGGACTTGTGGCAATCTTGGGTAAGTCTCCCCAGGGCATCTCCTCCAAGTGAGAATGTATGGATTCGTGGCAGTCTTGGGCAAGTCTCCCCAGGGCATCTCCTCTTAAGTGAGAATGTATTGACTTGTGGCAATCTTGGGTAAGTCTCCCCAGGGCATAGCTTCCCAAGTTAGATTGTATGGATTTGTAACAGTCTTAGGCAAGTCTCCCCAGTGCATCTCCTCCCAAGTGAGAATGTATGGATTCGTGGCAGTCTTGGGCAAGTCTCCCCAGGGCATCTCCTCCCAAGTGAGAATGTATTGAGTTGTGGCAATCTTGGGTAATTCTCCCCAGGGCATCTCCTCCCAAGTGAGAATGTATGGATTTGTGGCAGTTTTTGGCAAGTCTCCCCAGGGCATAGCTTCCCAAGTTAGATTGTATGGATTCGTGGCAGTCTTGGGCAAGTCTCCCCAGGGCATCTCCTCCCAAGTGAGAATGTAGTGACTTGTGGCAATCTTGGGTAATTCTCCCCAGGGCATCTCCTCCCAAGTGAGAATGTATGGATTCGTGGCAGTCTTGGGCAAGTCTCCCCAGGGCATCTCCTCCCAAGTGAGAATGTATTGACTTGTAACAATCTTGGGTAATTCTCCCCAGGGCATCTCCTCCCAAGTGAGAATGTATGGATTCGTGGCAGTCTTGGGAAAGTCGCCCTAGGACATCTCCTTCCAAGTGAGAATGTATGGACTTGTGGCAGTCTTGGGCAAGTCTCTCCAGGGCATCTCCACCCAAGTTAGATTGTATGGATTTGTGGCAGTCTTGGGCAAGTCTCCCCAGGGCATCTCCTCCCAAGTGAGAAAGTATTGACTTGTGGCAATCTTGGGTAAGTCTCCCCAGGGCATCTCCTCCCAAGTGAGAATGTATGGATTTGTGGCAGTTTTTGGCAAGTCTCCCCAGGGCATAGCTTCCCAAGTTAGATTGTATGGATTTGTAACAGTCTTAGGCAAGTCTCACCAGGCCATCTCCCAAGTGAGAATGTATGGACTTGTAGCATTGTTGGGCAAGTCTCTCCAAGGCATCTCCCAAGTGAGAATGTATGGACTGTTGGCAGTCTTGAGCAAGTCGCCCCAGGACATCTCCTCCCAAGTGAGAGTGTATGGATTTGTGGCAGTTTTCGGCAAGTCTGCCCAGGGCATTTCCCAAGTGAGAATGTATGGATTTCTGGCAGTCTTGGGCAAGTCTCCCCAGGGCATCTCCTCCCAAGTTAGATTGTATGGATTTGTGGCAGTTTTGGGCAAGTCTCACCAGGGCATCTCCTCCCAAGTGAGAATGTATTGACTTGTGGCAATCTTGGGTAAGTCTCCCCAGGGCATAGCTTCCCAAGTTAGATTGTATGGATTCGTGGCAGTCTTGGGCAAGTCTCCCCAGGGCATCTCCTCCCAAGTGAGAATGTATTGACTTGTGGCAATCTTGGGTAATTCTCCCCAGGGCATCTCCTCCCAAGTGAGAATGTATGGATTCGTGGCAGTCTTGGGCAAGTCTCCCCAGGGCATCTCCTCCCAAGTGAGAATGTATTGACTTGTAACAATCTTGGGTAATTCTCCCCAGGGCATCTCCTCCCAAGTGAGAATGTATGGATTCGTGGCAGTCTTGGGAAAGTCGCCCTAGGACATCTCCTCCCAAGTGAGAATGTATGGACTTGTGGCAGTCTTGGGCAAGTCTCTCCAGGGCATCTCCACCCAAGTTAGATTGTATGGATTTGTGGCAGTCTTGGGCAAGTCTCCCCAGGGCATCTCCTCCCAAGTGAGAATGTATGGACTTGTGGCAGTCTTGGGCAAGTCTCTCCAGGGCATCTCCTACCAAGTGAGAATGTATGGATTTGTATCAGTCTTGGGCAAGTCTCTTCAGGGCATCTCCTCTTAAGTTAGATTGTATGGATTTATGGCAGTTTTGGGCAAGTCTCACCAGGGCATCTCCCCTTAAGTGAGAATGTATGGACTTGTGGCAGTCTTGGGCAACTCTCTCCAGGGAATCTCCTCCCAATTGAGAATGTATGGATTCGTAACAGTCTTGGCAAAGTCGCCCCAGGACAAATCCTCCCAAGTGAGAATGTATGGACTTGTGGCAATCTTGGGTAATTCTCCCCAGGGCATCTCCTCCCAATTCAGAATGTATGGATTCGTGGCAGTCTTGGGCAAGTCTCCCCAGGGCATCTCCTCCCAAGTGACAATGTATTGACTTGTGGCAATCTTGGGTTAGTCTCCCCAGGGCATCTCTTCCCAAGTGAGAATGTATTGACTTGTGGCAGTCTTGGAAAAGTCGCCCCAGGGCATCTCCTCCCAATTGAGAATGTATAGATTCGTTGCAGTCTTGGGAAAGTCGCCCCAGGACAAATCCTCCCAAGTGAGAATGTATGGACTTGTGGCAATCTTGGGTAATTCTCCCCAGGGCATCTCCTCCCAAGTCAGAATGTATGGATTCGTGGCAGTCTTGGGCAAGTCTCCCCAGGGCATCTCCTCCCAAGTGAGAATGTATTGACTTGTGGCAATCTTGGGTTAGTCTCCCCAGGGCATCTCCTCCCAAGTGAGAATGTATTGACTTGTGGCAGTCTTGGAAAAGTCGCCCTAGGACATCTCCTCCCAAGTGAGACTGTATGGACTTGTGGCAGTCTTGGGCAAGTCTCTCCAGGGCATCTCCACCCAAGTTAGATTGTATGGATTTGTGGCAGTCTTGGGCAAGTCTCCCCAGGGCATCTCCTCCCAAGTGAGAATGTATTGACTTGTGGCAATCTTGGGTAAGTCTCCCCAGGGCATCTCCTCCCAAGTGAGAATGTATGGATTTGTGGCAGTTTTTGGCAAGTCTCCCCAGGGCATAGCTTCCCAAGTTAGATTGTATGGATTTGTAACAGTCTTAGGCAAGTCTCACCAGGCCATCTCCCAAGTGAGAATGTATTGACTTGTAGCATTGTTGGGCAAGTCTCTCCAAGGCATCTCCCAAGTGAGAATGTATGGACTGTTGGCAGTCTTGAGCAAGTCGACCCAGGACATCTCCTCCCAAGTGAGAATGTATGGATTTGTGGCAGTTTTCGGCAAGTCTGCCCAGGGCATTTCCCAAGTGAGAATGTTTGGATTTCTGGCAGTCTTGGGCAAGTCTCCCCAGGGCATCTCCTCCCAAGTTAGATTGTATGGACTTGTGGCAGTCTTGGGCAACTCTCCCCAGGGAATCTCCTCCCAATTGAGAATGTATGGATTCGTGTCAGTCTTGGGAAAGTCACCCCAGGACAAATCCTCCCAAGTGAGAATGCATGGACTTGTGGCAATCTTGGGTAATTCTCCCCAGGGCATCTCCTCCCAAGTGAGAATGTATGGATTCGTGGCAGTCTTGGGCAAGTCTCCCCAGGGCATCTCCTCCCAAGTGAGAATGTATCAACTTGTGGCAATCTTGGGTAAGTCTCCCCAGGACATCTCCTCCCAAGTGAGAATGTATGGACTTGTGGCAGTCTTGGGCAAGTCTCTCCAGGGCATCTCCTACCAATTGAGAATGTATGGATTCGTAGCAGTCTTGGGAAAGTCGCCCCAGGACAAATCCTCCCAAGTGAGATTGTATGGACTGTTGGCAGTCTTGGACAAGTCGCCCCAGGACATCTCCTCCCAAGTGAGAATGTATGGACTTGTGGCAGTCTTGGGCAAGTCTCTCCAGGGCATCTCCTACCAAGTGAGAATGTATGGATTTGTGGCAGTCTTGGGCAAGTCTCACCAGGGCATCTCCTCCCAAGTGAGAATGTATGGACTTGTGGCAGTCTTGGGCAACTCTCCCCAGGGCATCTCCTCCCAAGTGAGAATGTATTGACTTGTGGCAGTCTTGGAAAAGTCGCCCCAGGGCATCTCCTCCCAATTGAGAAAGTATGGATTCGTTGCAGTCTTGGGAAAGTCGCCCCAGGACAAATCCTCCCAAGTGAGAATGTATGGACTTGTGGCAATCTTGGGTAAGTCTCCCCAGGGCATCTCCTCCCAAGTGAGAATGTATGGATTCGTGGCAGTCTTGGGCAAGTCTCCCCAGGGCATCTCCTCCCAAGTGAGAATGTATTGAGTTGTGGCAATCTTGGGTAATTCTCCCCAGGGCATCTCCTCCCAAGTGAGAATGTATGGATTCGTGGCAGTCTTGGGAAAGTCGCCCTAGGACATCTCCTTCCAAGTGAGAATGTATGGACTTGTGGCAGTCTTGGGCAAGTCTCTCCAGGGCATCTCCACCCAAGTTAGATTGTATGGATTTGTGGCAGTCTTGGGCAAGTCTCCCCAGGGCATCTCCTCCCAAGTGAGAAAGTATTGACTTGTGGCAGTCTTGGGCAAGTCTCACCAGGGCATCTCCTCCCAAGTGAGAATGTATGGACTTGTGGCAGTCTTGGGCAACTCTCCCCAGGGCATCTCCTCCCAAGTGAGAATGTATTGACTTGTGGCAGTCTTGGAAAAGTCGCCCCAGGGCATCTCCTCCCAATTGAGAATGTATGGATTCGTTGCAGTCTTGGGAAAGTCGCCCCAGGACAAATCCTCCCAAGTGAGAATGTATGGACTTGTGGCAATCTTGGGTAAGTCTCCCCAGGGCATCTCCTCCCAAGTGAGAATGTATGGATTCGTGGCAGTCTTGGGCAAGTCTCCCCAGGGCATCTCCTCTTAAGTGAGAATGTATTGACTTGTGGCAGTCTTGGGCAAGTCTCTCCAGGGCATCTCCTACCAAGTGAGAATGTATGGATTCGTGGCAGTCTTGGGAAAGTCGCCCCAGGACAAATCCTCCCAAGTGAGAATGTATGGACTTGTGGCAATCTTGGGTAATTCTCCCCAGGGCATCTCCTCCCAAGTCAGAATGTATGGATTCGTGGCAGTCTTGGGCAAGTCTCCCCAGGGCATCTCCTCCCAAGTGAGAATGTATTGACTTGTGGCAATCTTGGGTTAGTCTCCCCAGGGCATCTCCTCCCAAGTGAGAATGTATTGACTTGTGGCAGTCTTGGAAAATTCGCCCTAGGACATCTCCTCCCAAGTGAGAATGTATGGACTTGTGGCAGTCTTGGGCAAGTCTCTCCAGGGCATCTCCACCCAAGTTAGATTGTATGGATTTGTGGCAGTCTTGGGCAAGTCTCCCCAGGGCATCTCCTCCCAAGTGAGAATGTATTGACTTGTGGCAATCTTGGGTAAGTCTCCCCAGGGCATCTCCTCCCAAGTGAGAATGTATGGATTTGTGGCAGTTTTTGGCAAGTCTCCCCAGGGCATAGCTTCCCAAGTTAGATTGTATGGATTTGTAACAGTCTTAGGCAAGTCTCACCAGGCCATCTCCCAAGTGAGAATGTATTGACTTGTAGCATTGTTGGGCAAGTCTCTCCAAGGCATCTCCCAAGTGAGAATGTATGGACTGTTGGCAGTCTTGAGCAAGTCGACCCAGGACATCTCCTCCCAAGTGAGAATGTATGGATTTGTGGCAGTTTTCGGCAAGTCTGCCCAGGGCATTTCCCAAGTGAGAATGTTTGGATTTCTGGCAGTCTTGGGCAAGTCTCCCCAGGGCATCTCCTCCCAAGTTAGATTGTATGGACTTGTGGCAGTCTTGGGCAACTCTCCCCAGGGAATCTCCTCCCAATTGAGAATGTATGGATTCGTGTCAGTCTTGGGAAAGTCACCCCAGGACAAATCCTCCCAAGTGAGAATGCATGGACTTGTGGCAATCTTGGGTAATTCTCCCCAGGGCATCTCCTCCCAAGTGAGAATGTATGGATTCGTGGCAGTCTTGGGCAAGTCTCCCCAGGGCATCTCCTCCCAAGTGAGAATGTATCAACTTGTGGCAATCTTGGGTAAGTCTCCCCAGGACATCTCCTCCCAAGTGAGAATGTATGGACTTGTGGCAGTCTTGGGCAAGTCTCTCCAGGGCATCTCCTACCAATTGAGAATGTATGGATTCGTAGCAGTCTTGGGAAAGTCGCCCCAGGACAAATCCTCCCAAGTGAGATTGTATGGACTGTTGGCAGTCTTGGACAAGTCGCCCCAGGACATCTCCTCCCAAGTGAGAATGTATGGACTTGTGGCAATTCTGGGCAAGTCTCTCCAGGGCATCTCCTACCAAGTGAGAATGTATGGATTTGTGGCAGTCTTGGGCAAGTCTCACCAGGGCATCTCCTCCCAAGTGAGAATGTATGGACTTGTGGCAGTCTTGGGCAACTCTCCCCAGGGCATCTCCTCCCAAGTGAGAATGTATTGACTTGTGGCAGTCTTGGAAAAGTCGCCCCAGGGCATCTCCTCCCAATTGAGAATGTATGGATTCGTTGCAGTCTTGGGAAAGTCGCCCCAGGACAAATCCTCCCAAGTGAGAATGTATGGACTTGTGGCAATCTTGGGTAAGTCTCCCCAGGGCATCTCCTCCCAAGTGAGAATGTATGGATTCGTGGCAGTCTTGGGCAAGTCTCCCCAGGGCATCTCCTCTTAAGTGAGAATGTATTGACTTGTGGCAATCTTGGGTAAGTCTCCCCAGGGCATAGCTTCCCAAGTTAGATTGTATGGATTTGTAACAGTCTTAGGCAAGTCTCCCCAGTGCATCTCCTCCCAAGTGAGAATGTATGGATTCGTGGCAGTCTTGGGCAAGTCTCCCCAGGGCATCTCCTCCCAAGTGAGAATGTATTGAGTTGTGGCAATCTTGGGTAATTCTCCCCAGGGCATCTCCTCCCAAGTGAGAATGTATGGATTTGTGGCAGTTTTTGGCAAGTCTCCCCAGGGCATAGCTTCCCAAGTTAGATTGTATGGATTCGTGGCAGTCTTGGGCAAGTCTCCCCAGGGCATCTCCTCCCAAGTGAGAATGTAGTGACTTGTGGCAATCTTGGGTAATTCTCCCCAGGGCATCTCCTCCCAAGTGAGAATGTATGGATTCGTGGCAGTCTTGGGCAAGTCTCCCCAGGGCATCTCCTCCCAAGTGAGAATGTATTGACTTGTAACAATCTTGGGTAATTCTCCCCAGGGCATCTCCTCCCAAGTGAGAATGTATGGATTCGTGGCAGTCTTGGGAAAGTCGCCCTAGGACATCTCCTTCCAAGTGAGAATGTATGGACTTGTGGCAGTCTTGGGCAAGTCTCTCCAGGGCATCTCCACCCAAGTTAGATTGTATGGATTTGTGGCAGTCTTGGGCAAGTCTCCCCAGGGCATCTCCTCCCAAGTGAGAAAGTATTGACTTGTGGCAATCTTGGGTAAGTCTCCCCAGGGCATCTCCTCCCAAGTGAGAATGTATGGATTTGTGGCAGTTTTTGGCAAGTCTCCCCAGGGCATAGCTTCCCAAGTTAGATTGTATGGATTTGTAACAGTCTTAGGCAAGTCTCACCAGGCCATCTCCCAAGTGAGAATGTATGGACTTGTAGCATTGTTGGGCAAGTCTCTCCAAGGCATCTCCCAAGTGAGAATGTATGGACTGTTGGCAGTCTTGAGCAAGTCGCCCCAGGACATCTCCTCCCAAGTGAGAGTGTATGGATTTGTGGCAGTTTTCGGCAAGTCTGCCCAGGGCATTTCCCAAGTGAGAATGTATGGATTCGTGGCAGTCTTGGGCAAGTCTCCCCAGGGCATCTCCTCTTAAGTGAGAATGTATTGACTTGTGGCAGTCTTGGGCAAGTCTCTCCAGGGCATCTCCTACCAAGTGAGAATGTATGGATTCGTGGCAGTCTTGGGAAAGTCGCCCCAGGACAAATCCTCCCAAGTGAGAATGTATGGACTTGTGGCAATCTTGGGTAATTCTCCCCAGGGCATCTCCTCCCAAGTCAGAATGTATGGATTCGTGGCAGTCTTGGGCAAGTCTCCCCAGGGCATCTCCTCCCAAGTGAGAATGTATTGACTTGTGGCAATCTTGGGTTAGTCTCCCCAGGGCATCTCCTCCCAAGTGAGAATGTATTGACTTGTGGCAGTCTTGGAAAAGTCGCCCTAGGACATCTCCTCCCAAGTGAGAATGTATGGACTTGTGGCAGTCTTGGGCAAGTCTCTCCAGGGCATCTCCACCCAAGTTAGATTGTATGGATTTGTGGCAGTCTTGAGCAAGTCGCCCCAGGGCATCTCCTCCCAATTGAGAATGTATGGATTCGTTGCAGTCTTGGGAAAGTCGCCCCAGGACAAATCCTCCCAAGTGAGAATGTATGGACTTGTGGCAATCTTGGGTAAGTCTCCCCAGGGCATCTCCTCCCAAGTGAGAATGTATGGATTCGTGGCAGTCTTGGGCAAGTCTCCCCAGGGCATCTCCTCTTAAGTGAGAATGTATTGACTTGTGGCAGTCTTGGGCAAGTCTCTCCAGGGCATCTCCTACCAAGTGAGAATGTATGGATTCGTGGCAGTCTTGGGAAAGTCGCCCCAGGACAAATCCTCCCAAGTGAGAATGTATGGACTTGTGGCAATCTTGGGTAATTCTCCCCAGGGCATCTCCTCCCAAGTCAGAATGTATGGATTCGTGGCAGTCTTGGGCAAGTCTCCCCAGGGCATCTCCTCCCAAGTGAGAATGTATTGACTTGTGGCAATCTTGGGTTAGTCTCCCCAGGGCATCTCCTCCCAAGTGAGAATGTATTGACTTGTGGCAGTCTTGGAAAAGTCGCCCTAGGACATCTCCTCCCAAGTGAGAATGTATGGACTTGTGGCAGTCTTGGGCAAGTCTCTCCAGGGCATCTCCACCCAAGTTAGATTGTATGGATTTGTGGCAGTCTTGGGCAAGTCTCCCCAGGGCATCTCCTCCCAAGTGAGAATGTATTGACTTGTGGCAATCTTGGGTAAGTCTCCCCAGGGCATCTCCTCCCAAGTGAGAATGTATGGATTTGTGGCAGTTTTTGGCAAGTCTCCCCAGGGCATAGCTTCCCAAGTTAGATTGTATGGATTTGTAACAGTCTTAGGCAAGTCTCACCAGGCCATCTCCCAAGTGAGAATGTATTGACTTGTAGCATTGTTGGGCAAGTCTCTCCAAGGCATCTCCCAAGTGAGAATGTATGGACTGTTGGCAGTCTTGAGCAAGTCGACCCAGGACATCTCCTCCCAAGTGAGAATGTATGGATTTGTGGCAGTTTTCGGCAAGTCTGCCCAGGGCATTTCCCAAGTGAGAATGTTTGGATTTCTGGCAGTCTTGGGCAAGTCTCCCCAGGGCATCTCCTCCCAAGTTAGATTGTATGGACTTGTGGCAGTCTTGGGCAACTCTCCCCAGGGAATCTCCTCCCAATTGAGAATGTATGGATTCGTGTCAGTCTTGGGAAAGTCACCCCAGGACAAATCCTCCCAAGTGAGAATGCATGGACTTGTGGCAATCTTGGGTAATTCTCCCCAGGGCATCTCCTCCCAAGTGAGAATGTATGGATTCGTGGCAGTCTTGGGCAAGTCTCCCCAGGGCATCTCCTCCCAAGTGAGAATGTATCAACTTGTGGCAATCTTGGGTAAGTCTCCCCAGGACATCTCCTCCCAAGTGAGAATGTATGGACTTGTGGCAGTCTTGGGCAAGTCTCTCCAGGGCATCTCCTACCAATTGAGAATGTATGGATTCGTAGCAGTCTTGGGAAAGTCGCCCCAGGACAAATCCTCCCAAGTGAGATTGTATGGACTGTTGGCAGTCTTGGACAAGTCGCCCCAGGACATCTCCTCCCAAGTGAGAATGTATGGACTTGTGGCAATTCTGGGCAAGTCTCTCCAGGGCATCTCCTACCAAGTGAGAATGTATGGATTTGTGGCAGTCTTGGGCAAGTCTCACCAGGGCATCTCCTCCCAAGTGAGAATGTATGGACTTGTGGCAGTCTTGGGCAACTCTCCCCAGGGCATCTCCTCCCAAGTGAGAATGTATTGACTTGTGGCAGTCTTGGAAAAGTCGCCCCAGGGCATCTCCTCCCAATTGAGAATGTATGGATTCGTTGCAGTCTTGGGAAAGTCGCCCCAGGACAAATCCTCCCAAGTGAGAATGTATGGACTTGTGGCAATCTTGGGTAAGTCTCCCCAGGGCATCTCCTCCCAAGTGAGAATGTATGGATTCGTGGCAGTCTTGGGCAAGTCTCCCCAGGGCATCTCCTCTTAAGTGAGAATGTATTGACTTGTGGCAATCTTGGGTAAGTCTCCCCAGGGCATAGCTTCCCAAGTTAGATTGTATGGATTTGTAACAGTCTTAGGCAAGTCTCCCCAGTGCATCTCCTCCCAAGTGAGAATGTATGGATTCGTGGCAGTCTTGGGCAAGTCTCCCCAGGGCATCTCCTCCCAAGTGAGAATGTATTGAGTTGTGGCAATCTTGGGTAATTCTCCCCAGGGCATCTCCTCCCAAGTGAGAATGTATGGATTTGTGGCAGTTTTTGGCAAGTCTCCCCAGGGCATAGCTTCCCAAGTTAGATTGTATGGATTCGTGGCAGTCTTGGGCAAGTCTCCCCAGGGCATCTCCTCCCAAGTGAGAATGTAGTGACTTGTGGCAATCTTGGGTAATTCTCCCCAGGGCATCTCCTCCCAAGTGAGAATGTATGGATTCGTGGCAGTCTTGGGCAAGTCTCCCCAGGGCATCTCCTCCCAAGTGAGAATGTATTGACTTGTAACAATCTTGGGTAATTCTCCCCAGGGCATCTCCTCCCAAGTGAGAATGTATGGATTCGTGGCAGTCTTGGGAAAGTCGCCCTAGGACATCTCCTTCCAAGTGAGAATGTATGGACTTGTGGCAGTCTTGGGCAAGTCTCTCCAGGGCATCTCCACCCAAGTTAGATTGTATGGATTTGTGGCAGTCTTGGGCAAGTCTCCCCAGGGCATCTCCTCCCAAGTGAGAAAGTATTGACTTGTGGCAATCTTGGGTAAGTCTCCCCAGGGCATCTCCTCCCAAGTGAGAATGTATGGATTTGTGGCAGTTTTTGGCAAGTCTCCCCAGGGCATAGCTTCCCAAGTTAGATTGTATGGATTTGTAACAGTCTTAGGCAAGTCTCACCAGGCCATCTCCCAAGTGAGAATGTATGGACTTGTAGCATTGTTGGGCAAGTCTCTCCAAGGCATCTCCCAAGTGAGAATGTATGGACTGTTGGCAGTCTTGAGCAAGTCGCCCCAGGACATCTCCTCCCAAGTGAGAGTGTATGGATTTGTGGCAGTTTTCGGCAAGTCTGCCCAGGGCATTTCCCAAGTGAGAATGTATGGATTTCTGGCAGTCTTGGGCAAGTCTCCCCAGGGCATCTCCTCCCAAGTTAGATTGTATGGATTTGTGGCAGTTTTGGGCAAGTCTCACCAGGGCATCTCCTCCCAAGTGAGAATGTATTGACTTGTGGCAATCTTGGGTAAGTCTCCCCAGGGCATAGCTTCCCAAGTTAGATTGTATGGATTCGTGGCAGTCTTGGGCAAGTCTCCCCAGGGCATCTCCTCCCAAGTGAGAATGTATTGACTTGTGGCAATCTTGGGTAATTCTCCCCAGGGCATCTCCTCCCAAGTGAGAATGTATGGATTCGTGGCAGTCTTGGGCAAGTCTCCCCAGGGCATCTCCTCCCAAGTGAGAATGTATTGACTTGTAACAATCTTGGGTAATTCTCCCCAGGGCATCTCCTCCCAAGTGAGAATGTATGGATTCGTGGCAGTCTTGGGAAAGTCGCCCTAGGACATCTCCTCCCAAGTGAGAATGTATGGACTTGTGGCAGTCTTGGGCAAGTCTCTCCAGGGCATCTCCACCCAAGTTAGATTGTATGGATTTGTGGCAGTCTTGGGCAAGTCTCCCCAGGGCATCTCCTCCCAAGTGAGAATGTATGGACTTGTGGCAGTCTTGGGCAAGTCTCTCCAGGGCATCTCCTACCAAGTGAGAATGTATGGATTTGTATCAGTCTTGGGCAAGTCTCTTCAGGGCATCTCCTCTTAAGTTAGATTGTATGGATTTATGGCAGTTTTGGGCAAGTCTCACCAGGGCATCTCCCCTTAAGTGAGAATGTATGGACTTGTGGCAGTCTTGGGCAACTCTCTCCAGGGAATCTCCTCCCAATTGAGAATGTATGGATTCGTAACAGTCTTGGCAAAGTCGCCCCAGGACAAATCCTCCCAAGTGAGAATGTATGGACTTGTGGCAATCTTGGGTAATTCTCCCCAGGGCATCTCCTCCCAATTCAGAATGTATGGATTCGTGGCAGTCTTGGGCAAGTCTCCCCAGGGCATCTCCTCCCAAGTGACAATGTATTGACTTGTGGCAATCTTGGGTTAGTCTCCCCAGGGCATCTCTTCCCAAGTGAGAATGTATTGACTTGTGGCAGTCTTGGAAAAGTCGCCCCAGGGCATCTCCTCCCAATTGAGAATGTATAGATTCGTTGCAGTCTTGGGAAAGTCGCCCCAGGACAAATCCTCCCAAGTGAGAATGTATGGACTTGTGGCAATCTTGGGTAATTCTCCCCAGGGCATCTCCTCCCAAGTCAGAATGTATGGATTCGTGGCAGTCTTGGGCAAGTCTCCCCAGGGCATCTCCTCCCAAGTGAGAATGTATTGACTTGTGGCAATCTTGGGTTAGTCTCCCCAGGGCATCTCCTCCCAAGTGAGAATGTATTGACTTGTGGCAGTCTTGGAAAAGTCGCCCTAGGACATCTCCTCCCAAGTGAGACTGTATGGACTTGTGGCAGTCTTGGGCAAGTCTCTCCAGGGCATCTCCACCCAAGTTAGATTGTATGGATTTGTGGCAGTCTTGGGCAAGTCTCCCCAGGGCATCTCCTCCCAAGTGAGAATGTATTGACTTGTGGCAATCTTGGGTAAGTCTCCCCAGGGCATCTCCTCCCAAGTGAGAATGTATGGATTTGTGGCAGTTTTTGGCAAGTCTCCCCAGGGCATAGCTTCCCAAGTTAGATTGTATGGATTTGTAACAGTCTTAGGCAAGTCTCACCAGGCCATCTCCCAAGTGAGAATGTATTGACTTGTAGCATTGTTGGGCAAGTCTCTCCAAGGCATCTCCCAAGTGAGAATGTATGGACTGTTGGCAGTCTTGAGCAAGTCGACCCAGGACATCTCCTCCCAAGTGAGAATGTATGGATTTGTGGCAGTTTTCGGCAAGTCTGCCCAGGGCATTTCCCAAGTGAGAATGTTTGGATTTCTGGCAGTCTTGGGCAAGTCTCCCCAGGGCATCTCCTCCCAAGTTAGATTGTATGGACTTGTGGCAGTCTTGGGCAACTCTCCCCAGGGAATCTCCTCCCAATTGAGAATGTATGGATTCGTGTCAGTCTTGGGAAAGTCACCCCAGGACAAATCCTCCCAAGTGAGAATGCATGGACTTGTGGCAATCTTGGGTAATTCTCCCCAGGGCATCTCCTCCCAAGTGAGAATGTATGGATTCGTGGCAGTCTTGGGCAAGTCTCCCCAGGGCATCTCCTCCCAAGTGAGAATGTATCAACTTGTGGCAATCTTGGGTAAGTCTCCCCAGGACATCTCCTCCCAAGTGAGAATGTATGGACTTGTGGCAGTCTTGGGCAAGTCTCTCCAGGGCATCTCCTACCAATTGAGAATGTATGGATTCGTAGCAGTCTTGGGAAAGTCGCCCCAGGACAAATCCTCCCAAGTGAGATTGTATGGACTGTTGGCAGTCTTGGACAAGTCGCCCCAGGACATCTCCTCCCAAGTGAGAATGTATGGACTTGTGGCAGTCTTGGGCAAGTCTCTCCAGGGCATCTCCTACCAAGTGAGAATGTATGGATTTGTGGCAGTCTTGGGCAAGTCTCACCAGGGCATCTCCTCCCAAGTGAGAATGTATGGACTTGTGGCAGTCTTGGGCAACTCTCCCCAGGGCATCTCCTCCCAAGTGAGAATGTATTGACTTGTGGCAGTCTTGGAAAAGTCGCCCCAGGGCATCTCCTCCCAATTGAGAAAGTATGGATTCGTTGCAGTCTTGGGAAAGTCGCCCCAGGACAAATCCTCCCAAGTGAGAATGTATGGACTTGTGGCAATCTTGGGTAAGTCTCCCCAGGGCATCTCCTCCCAAGTGAGAATGTATGGATTCGTGGCAGTCTTGGGCAAGTCTCCCCAGGGCATCTCCTCCCAAGTGAGAATGTATTGAGTTGTGGCAATCTTGGGTAATTCTCCCCAGGGCATCTCCTCCCAAGTGAGAATGTATGGATTCGTGGCAGTCTTGGGAAAGTCGCCCTAGGACATCTCCTTCCAAGTGAGAATGTATGGACTTGTGGCAGTCTTGGGCAAGTCTCTCCAGGGCATCTCCACCCAAGTTAGATTGTATGGATTTGTGGCAGTCTTGGGCAAGTCTCCCCAGGGCATCTCCTCCCAAGTGAGAAAGTATTGACTTGTGGCAGTCTTGGGCAAGTCTCACCAGGGCATCTCCTCCCAAGTGAGAATGTATGGACTTGTGGCAGTCTTGGGCAACTCTCCCCAGGTCATCTCCTCCCAAGTGAGAATGTATTGACTTGTGGCAGTCTTGGAAAAGTCGCCCCAGGGCATCTCCTCCCAATTGAGAATGTATGGATTCGTTGCAGTCTTGGGAAAGTCGCCCCAGGACAAATCCTCCCAAGTGAGAATGTATGGACTTGTGGCAATCTTGGGTAAGTCTCCCCAGGGCATCTCCTCCCAAGTGAGAATGTATGGATTCGTGGCAGTCTTGGGCAAGTCTCCCCAGGGCATCTCCTCTTAAGTGAGAATGTATTGACTTGTGGCAGTCTTGGGCAAGTCTCTCCAGGGCATCTCCTACCAAGTGAGAATGTATGGATTCGTGGCAGTCTTGGGAAAGTCGCCCCAGGACAAATCCTCCCAAGTGAGAATGTATGGACTTGTGGCAATCTTGGGTAATTCTCCCCAGGGCATCTCCTCCCAAGTCAGAATGTATGGATTCGTGGCAGTCTTGGGCAAGTCTCCCCAGGGCATCTCCTCCCAAGTGAGAATGTATTGACTTGTGGCAATCTTGGGTTAGTCTCCCCAGGGCATCTCCTCCCAAGTGAGAATGTATTGACTTGTGGCAGTCTTGGAAAAGTCGCCCTAGGACATCTCCTCCCAAGTGAGAATGTATGGACTTGTGGCAGTCTTGGGCAAGTCTCTCCAGGGCATCTCCACCCAAGTTAGATTGTATGGATTTGTGGCAGTCTTGGGCAAGTCTCCCCAGGGCATCTCCTCCCAAGTGAGAATGTATTGACTTGTGGCAATCTTGGGTAAGTCTCCCCAGGGCATCTCCTCCCAAGTGAGAATGTATGGATTTGTGGCAGTTTTTGGCAAGTCTCCCCAGGGCATAGCTTCCCAAGTTAGATTGTATGGATTTGTAACAGTCTTAGGCAAGTCTCACCAGGCCATCTCCCAAGTGAGAATGTATTGACTTGTAGCATTGTTGGGCAAGTCTCTCCAAGGCATCTCCCAAGTGAGAATGTATGGACTGTTGGCAGTCTTGAGCAAGTCGACCCAGGACATCTCCTCCCAAGTGAGAATGTATGGATTTGTGGCAGTTTTCGGCAAGTCTGCCCAGGGCATTTCCCAAGTGAGAATGTTTGGATTTCTGGCAGTCTTGGGCAAGTCTCCCCAGGGCATCTCCTCCCAAGTTAGATTGTATGGACTTGTGGCAGTCTTGGGCAACTCTCCCCAGGGAATCTCCTCCCAATTGAGAATGTATGGATTCGTGTCAGTCTTGGGAAAGTCACCCCAGGACAAATCCTCCCAAGTGAGAATGCATGGACTTGTGGCAATCTTGGGTAATTCTCCCCAGGGCATCTCCTCCCAAGTGAGAATGTATGGATTCGTGGCAGTCTTGGGCAAGTCTCCCCAGGGCATCTCCTCCCAAGTGAGAATGTATCAACTTGTGGCAATCTTGGGTAAGTCTCCCCAGGACATCTCCTCCCAAGTGAGAATGTATGGACTTGTGGCAGTCTTGGGCAAGTCTCTCCAGGGCATCTCCTACCAATTGAGAATGTATGGATTCGTAGCAGTCTTGGGAAAGTCGCCCCAGGACAAATCCTCCCAAGTGAGATTGTATGGACTGTTGGCAGTCTTGGACAAGTCGCCCCAGGACATCTCCTCCCAAGTGAGAATGTATGGACTTGTGGCAATTCTGGGCAAGTCTCTCCAGGGCATCTCCTACCAAGTGAGAATGTATGGATTTGTGGCAGTCTTGGGCAAGTCTCACCAGGGCATCTCCTCCCAAGTGAGAATGTATGGACTTGTGGCAGTCTTGGGCAACTCTCCCCAGGGCATCTCCTCCCAAGTGAGAATGTATTGACTTGTGGCAGTCTTGGAAAAGTCGCCCCAGGGCATCTCCTCCCAATTGAGAATGTATGGATTCGTTGCAGTCTTGGGAAAGTCGCCCCAGGACAAATCCTCCCAAGTGAGAATGTATGGACTTGTGGCAATCTTGGGTAAGTCTCCCCAGGGCATCTCCTCCCAAGTGAGAATGTATGGATTCGTGGCAGTCTTGGGCAAGTCTCCCCAGGGCATCTCCTCTTAAGTGAGAATGTATAGACTTGTGGCAATCTTGGGTAAGTCTCCCCAGGGCATAGCTTCCCAAGTTAGATTGTATGGATTTGTAACAGTCTTAGGCAAGTCTCCCCAGTGCATCTCCTCCCAAGTGAGAATGTATGGATTCGTGGCAGTCTTGGGCAAGTCTCCCCAGGGCATCTCCTCCCAAGTGAGAATGTATTGAGTTGTGGCAATCTTGGGTAATTCTCCCCAGGGCATCTCCTCCCAAGTGAGAATGTATGGATTTGTGGCAGTTTTTGGCAAGTCTCCCCAGGGCATAGCTTCCCAAGTTAGATTGTATGGATTCGTGGCAGTCTTGGGCAAGTCTCCCCAGGGCATCTCCTCCCAAGTGAGAATGTAGTGACTTGTGGCAATCTTGGGTAATTCTCCCCAGGGCATCTCCTCCCAAGTGAGAATGTATGGATTCGTGGCAGTCTTGGGCAAGTCTCCCCAGGGCATCTCCTCCCAAGTGAGAATGTATTGACTTGTAACAATCTTGGGTAATTCTCCCCAGGGCATCTCCTCCCAAGTGAGAATGTATGGATTCGTGGCAGTCTTGGGAAAGTCGCCCTAGGACATCTCCTTCCAAGTGAGAATGTATGGACTTGTGGCAGTCTTGGGCAAGTCTCTCCAGGGCATCTCCACCCAAGTTAGATTGTATGGATTTGTGGCAGTCTTGGGCAAGTCTCCCCAGGGCATCTCCTCCCAAGTGAGAAAGTATTGACTTGTGGCAATCTTGGGTAAGTCTCCCCAGGGCATCTCCTCCCAAGTGAGAATGTATGGATTTGTGGCAGTTTTTGGCAAGTCTCCCCAGGGCATAGCTTCCCAAGTTAGATTGTATGGATTTGTAACAGTCTTAGGCAAGTCTCACCAGGCCATCTCCCAAGTGAGAATGTATGGACTTGTAGCATTGTTGGGCAAGTCTCTCCAAGGCATCTCCCAAGTGAGAATGTATGGACTGTTGGCAGTCTTGAGCAAGTCGCCCCAGGACATCTCCTCCCAAGTGAGAGTGTATGGATTTGTGGCAGTTTTCGGCAAGTCTGCCCAGGGCATTTCCCAAGTGAGAATGTATGGATTTCTGGCAGTCTTGGGCAAGTCTCCCCAGGGCATCTCCTCCCAAGTTAGATTGTATGGATTTGTGGCAGTTTTGGGCAAGTCTCACCAGGGCATCTCCTCCCAAGTGAGAATGTATTGACTTGTGGCAATCTTGGGTAAGTCTCCCCAGGGCATAGCTTCCCAAGTTAGATTGTATGGATTCGTGGCAGTCTTGGGCAAGTCTCCCCAGGGCATCTCCTCCCAAGTGAGAATGTATTGACTTGTGGCAATCTTGGGTAATTCTCCCCAGGGCATCTCCTCCCAAGTGAGAATGTATGGATTCGTGGCAGTCTTGGGCAAGTCTCCCCAGGGCATCTCCTCCCAAGTGAGAATGTATTGACTTGTAACAATCTTGGGTAATTCTCCCCAGGGCATCTCCTCCCAAGTGAGAATGTATGGATTCGTGGCAGTCTTGGGAAAGTCGCCCTAGGACATCTCCTCCCAAGTGAGAATGTATGGACTTGTGGCAGTCTTGGGCAAGTCTCTCCAGGGCATCTCCACCCAAGTTAGATTGTATGGATTTGTGGCAGTCTTGGGCAAGTCTCCCCAGGGCATCTCCTCCCAAGTGAGAATGTATGGACTTGTGGCAGTCTTGGGCAAGTCTCTCCAGGGCATCTCCTACCAAGTGAGAATGTATGGATTTGTATCAGTCTTGGGCAAGTCTCTTCAGGGCATCTCCTCTTAAGTTAGATTGTATGGATTTATGGCAGTTTTGGGCAAGTCTCACCAGGGCATCTCCCCTTAAGTGAGAATGTATGGACTTGTGGCAGTCTTGGGCAACTCTCTCCAGGGAATCTCCTCCCAATTGAGAATGTATGGATTCGTAACAGTCTTGGCAAAGTCGCCCCAGGACAAATCCTCCCAAGTGAGAATGTTTGGACTTGTGGCAATCTTGGGTAATTCTCCCCAGGGCATCTCCTCCCAATTCAGAATGTATGGATTCGTGGCAGTCTTGGGCAAGTCTCCCCAGGGCATCTCCTCCCAAGTGACAATGTATTGACTTGTGGCAATCTTGGGTTAGTCTCCCCAGGGCATCTCTTCCCAAGTGAGAATGTATGGATTTGTGGCAGTTTTTGGCAAGTCTCCCCAGGGAATAGCTTCCCAAGTTAGATTGTATGGATTTGTAACAGTCTTAGGCAAGTCTCACCAGGCCATCTCCCAAGTGAGAATGTATAGACTTGTAGCATTGTTGGGCAAGTCTCTCCAAGGCATCTCCCAAGTGAGAATGTATGGACTGTTGGCAGTCTTGAGCAAGTCGACTCAGGGCATCTCCTCCCAAGTGAGAATGTATGGATTTGTGGCAGTTTTCGGCAAGTCTGCGCAGGGCATTTCCCAAGTGAGAATGTATGGATTTCTGGCAGTTTTGGGCAAGTCTCACCAGGGCATCTCCTCCCAAGTGAGAATGTATGGACTTGTGGCAGTCTTGGGCAACTCTCCCCAGGGAATCTCCTTTCAATTGAGAATGTATGGATTCGTGGCAGTCTTGGGAAAGTCGCCCCAGGACAAATCCTCCCAAGTGAGAATGTATTGACTTGTAGCAATCTTGGGTTAGTCGCCCCAGGGCATCTCCTCCCAAGTGAGAATGTATTGACTTGTGGCAATCTTGGGTAATTCTTCCCAGGGCATCTCCTCCCAAGTGAGAATGTATGGATTTGTGGCAGTTTTTGGCAAGTCTCCCCAGGGAATAGCTTCCCAAGTTAGATTGTATGGATTTGTAACAGTCTTAGGCAAGTCTCACCAGGCCATCTCCCAAGTGAGAATGTATAGACTTGTAGCATTGTTGGGCAAGTCTCTCCAAGGCATCTCCCAAGTGAGAATGTATGGACTGTTGGCAGTCTTGAGCAAGTCGACTCAGGGCATCTCCTCCCAAGTGAGAATGTATGGATTTGTGGCAGTTTTCGGCAAGTCTGCCCAGGGCATTTCCCAAGTGAGAATGTATGGATTTCTGGCAGTTTTGGGCAAGTCTCACCAGGGCATCTCCTCCCAAGTGAGAATGTATGGACTTGTGGCAGTCTTGGGCAACTCTCCCCAGGGAATCTCCTTTCAATTGAGAATGTATGGATTCGTGGCAGTCTTGGGAAAGTCGCCCCAGGACAAATCCTCCCAAGTGAGAATGTATTGACTTGTAGCAATCTTGGGTTAGTCGCCCCAGGGCATCTCCTCCCAAGTGAGAATGTATTGACTTGTGGCAGTCTTGGAAAAGTCGCCCCAGGGCATCTCCTCCCAATTGAGAATGTATGGATTCGTTGCAGTCTTGGGAAAGTCGCCCCAGGACAAATCCTCCCAAGTGAGAATGTATGGACTTGTGGCAATCTTGGGTAAGTCTCCCCAGGGCATCTCCTCCCAAGTGAGAATGTATGGATTAGTGGCGGTCTTGGGCAAGTCTCCCCAGGGCATCTCCTCCCAAGTGAGAATGTATTGACTTGTGGCAATCTTGGGTAATTCTCCCCAGGGCATCTCCTCCCAAGTGAGAATGTATGGATTTGTGGCAGTTTTTGGCAAGTCTCCCCAGGGCATAGCTTCCCAAGTTAGATTGTATGGATTTGTAACAGTCTTAGGCAAGTCTCACCAGGCCATCTCCCAAGTGAGAATGTATTGACTTGTAGCATTGTTGGGCAAGTCTCTCCAAGGCATCTCCCAAGTGAGAATGTATGGACTGTTGGCAGTCTTGAGCAAGTCGACCCAGGACATCTCCTCCCAAGTGAGAATGTATGGATTTGTGGCAGTTTTCGGCAAGTCTGCCCAGGGCATTTCCCAAGTGAGAATGTATGGATTTCTTGCAGTCTTGGGCAAGTCTCCCCAGGGCATCTCCTCCGAAGTTAGATTGTATGGACTTGTGGCAGTCTTGGGCAACTCTCCCCAGGGAATCTCCTCCCAATTGAGAATGTAGGGATTCGTGTCAGTCTTGGGAAAGTCACCCCAGGACAAATCCTCCCAAGTGAGAATGTATGGACTTGTGGCAATCTTGGGTAATTCTCCCCAGGGCATCTCCTCCCAAGTGAGAATGTATGGATTCGTGGCAGTCTTGGGCAAGTCTCACCAGGGCATCTCCTCCCAAGTGAGAATGTATTGACTTGTGGCAATCTTGGGTAAGTCTCCCCAGGGCATCTCCTCCCAAGTGAGAATGTATGGATTCGTGGCAGTCTTGGGCAAGTCTCCCCAGGGCATCTCCTCCCAAGTGAGAATGTATTGACTTGTGACAATCTTGGGTAAGTCTCCCCAGGGCATCTCCTCCCAAGTGAGAATGTATGGATTCGTGGCAGTCTTGGGCAAGTCTCCCCAGGGCATCTCCTCCCAAGTGAGAATGTATTGACTTGTGGCAATCTTGGGTAAGTCGCCCCAGGACAAATCCTCCCAAGTGAGAATGTATTGACTTGTGGCAATCTTGGGTAAGTCTCCCCAGGGCATCTCCTCCCAAGTGAGAATGTAAGGATTCGTGGCAGTCTTGGGCAAGTCTCCCCAGGGCATCTCCTCCCAAGTGAGAATGTATTGACTTGTGGCAATCTTGGGTAATTCTCCCCAGGGCATCTCCTCCCAAGTGAGAATGTATGGATTTGTGGCAGTTTTTGGCAAGTCTCCCCAGGGCATAGCTTCCCAAGTTAGATTGTATGGATTTGTAACAGTCTTAGGCAAGTCTCCCCAGTGCATCTCCTCCCAAGTGAGAATGTATGGATTCGTGGCAGTCTTGGGCAAGTCTCCCCAGGGCATCTCCTCCCAAGTGAGAATGTATTGACTTGTGGCAATCTTGGGTAATTCTCCCCAGGGCATCTCCTCCCAAGTGAAAATGTATGGATTTGTGGCAGTTTTTGGCAAGTCTCCCCAGGGCATAGCTTCCCAAGTTAGATTGTATGGATTTGTAACAGTCTTAGGCAAGTCTCACCAGGCCATCTCCCAAGTGAGAATGTATGGACTTGTAGCATTGTTGGGCAAGTCTCTCCAAGGCATCTCCCAAGTGAGAATGTATAGACTGTTGGCAGTCTTGAGCAAGTCGCCCCAGGACATCTCCTCCCAAGTGAGAATTTATGGATTTGTGGCAGTTTTCGGCAAGTCTGCCCAGGGCATTTCCCAAGTGAGAATGTATGGATTTCTGGCAGTCTTGGGCTTGTTTCCCTAGGGCATCTCTTCCCAAGTTAGATTGTATCGACTTGTGGCATTGTTGGGCAAGTATCCCCAAGGCATCTCCCAAGTGAGAATGTATGGATTCGTGGCAGTCTTGGGAAAGTCGCCCTAGGACATCTCCTCCCAAGTGAGAATGTATGGACTTGTGGCAGTCTTGGGCAAGTCTCTCCAGGGCATCTCCACCCAAGTTAGATTGTATGGATTTGTGGCAGTCTTGGGCAAGTATCCCCAGGGCATCTCCTCCCAAGTGAGAATGTATTGACTTGTGGCAATCTTGGGTTAGTCTCCCCAGGGCATCACTTCCCAAGTGAGAATGTATTGACTTGTGGCAGTCTTGGAAAAGTCGCCCCAGGGCATCTCCTCCAAATTGAGAATGTATGGATTCGTTGCAGTCTTGGGAAAGTCGCCCCAGGACAAATCCTCCCAAGTGAGAATGTATGGATTCGTTGCAGTCTTGGGAAAGTCGCCCCAGGACAAATCCTCCCAAGTGAGAATGTATGGACTTGTGGCAATCTTGGGTAAGTCTCCCCAGGGCATCTCCTCCCAAGTGAGAATGTATGGATTCGTGGCAGTCTTGGGCAAGTCTCCCCAGGGCATCTCCTCCCAAGTGAGAATGTATTGACTTGATGCAATCTTGGGTAATTCTCCCCAGGGCATCTCCTCCTAAGTGAGAATGTATGGATTTGTGGCAGTTTTTGGCAAGTCTCCCCTGGGAATAGCTTCCCAAGTTAGATTGTATGGATTTGTAACAGTCTTAGGCAAGTCTCACCAGGACATCTCCCAAGTGAGAATGTATGGACTTGTGGCATTGTTGGGCAAGTCTCTCCAAGGCATCTCCCAAGTGAGAATGTATAAACTGTTGGCAGTCTTGGGCATGTCTCCTCAAGGCATCTCCTCCTAAGTGAGAATAAATGGACTTGTGGCAGTCTTGGGCAAGTCTCCCTAAGGCATCTCCTACCAAGTGAGAATGTATGGACTTGTGGCAGTCTTGGGCCAGTCTCCCTAAGCCATCTTCTCCTAAGTGGGAATGTATGGACTTGTGGCAGTCTTGGGCAAGTCTCTCCAGGGCATCTCCACCCAAGTAAGATTGTATGGATTTGTGGCAGTCTTAAGCAAGTCTGCCCAGGGCATCTTCTCCCAAGTGAGAATGTATTGGCTTGTGGCAATCTTGGGTAAGTCTCCCCAGGGCATCTCCTCTTAAGTGAGAATGTATGGATTCGTGGCAGTCTTGGGAAAGCCGCCCCAGGACATCTCCTCCCAAGTGAGAATGTATGGACTTGTGGCAGTCTTGGGCAAGTCTCTCCAGGGCATCTCCTACCAAGTGAGAATGTATGGATTTGTGGCAGTCTTGGGCAAGGCTCCCCAGGGCATCTCCTCCCAAGTAAGAATGTATGGATTTGTTGCAGTCTTGGGCAAGTCTACCCAAAGAATCTCCTCCAAAGTGAGAATGTATGGATTTGTGGCAGTCTTGGGCAAGTCGCCCCAGGACATCTTCTCCCAAGTGAGAATGTATGGACTTGTAGTAGTCTTGGGCAAGTCTCCTAAAGGCATCACCTCCCAAGTGAGATTAAATGGACTTGTGCCAGTGTTGGGCAAGTCTCCCAAGGGCATCTTCCAAGTCAGAATGTATGGACTTGTGGCATTGTTGGGCAAGTCTCTCCAAGGCATCTCCCAAGTGAGAATGTATAAACTGTTGGCAGTCTTGGGCATGTCTCCTCAAGGCATCTCCTCCTAAGTGAGAATAAATGGACTTGTGGCAGTCTTGGGCAAGTCTCCCTAGGGCATCTCCTACCAAGTGAGAATGTATGGACTTGTGGCAGTCTTGGGCCAGTCTCCCTAAGCCATCTTCTCCTAAGTGGGAATGTATGGACTTGTGGCAGTCTTGGGCAAGTCTCTCCAGGGCATCTCCACCCAAGTAAGATTGTATGGATTTGTGGCAGTCTTAAGCAAGTCTGCCCAGGGCATCTTCTCCCAAGTGAGAATGTATTGGCTTGTGGCAATCTTGGGTAAGTCTCCCCAGGGCATCTCCTCTTAAGTGAAAATGTATGGATTCGTGGCAGTCTTGGGAAAGCCGCCCCAGGACATCTCCTCCCAAGTGAGAATGTATGCACTTGTGGCAGTCTTGGGCAAGTCTCTCCAGGGCATCTGCACATAAGTTAGATTGTATAGATTTGTTGCAGTCTTGGGCAAGTCTTCCCAAAAAATCTCCTCCCAAGTGAGAATGTATGGATTTGTGGCAGTCTTGGGCAAGTCTCCCTAGGGCATCTCCTCCCATGTGAGAATGTATGGATTTGTGGTAGTTTTGAGCAAGTTTCCCCAGGGAATCTCCTTCCAAGTCAGAATGTATGGACTTGTGGTAGTCTTAGGCAAGTCTCCCCAGGGCATCTCCTCCCAAGTGAGAATGTATTGACTTGTGGCAATCTTGGGTAAGTCTCCCCAGGGCATCTCCTCCCAAGTGAGAATGTATGGATTCGTGGCAGTCTTGGGCAAGTCTCTCCAGGGCATCTCCACCCAAGTTAGATTGTATGGATTTGTGGCAGTCTTGGGCAAGTCTCCCCAGGGCATCTCCTCCGAAGTGAGAATGTATTGACTTGTGGCAATCTTGGGTAAGTCTCCCCAGGGCATCTCCTCCCAAGTGAGAATGTATGGATTTGTGGCAGTTTTGGGCAAGTCTCCCCAGGGCATATCTTCCCAAGTTAGATTGTATGGATTTGTAACAGTCTTAGGCAAGTCTCCTCAAGACATCTCCTCCAAAGTGAGAATAAATGGACTTGTGGCAGTCTTGGGCAAGTCTTCCCAAGCCATCTTCTCCCAAGTGAGAATGTATGGACTTGTGGCATTCTGAGGCAAGTCTCCCCAAGGCATCTCCCAAGTGAGAATGTATGGATTTGTGGCAGTTTAGGCAAGTCTCCCCAGGGCATCTCCTACCAAGTGAGAATGTATTGACTTGTATAAATCTTGGGTAAGTTTCCCTAGGGCATCTCCTCCCAAGTGAGAATGTATGGATTCGTGGCAGTCTTGGGAAAGCCGCCCCAGGACATCTCCTCGCAAGTGAGAATGTATAGACTTGTGGCAGTCTTGGGCAAGTCTCTCCAGGGCATCTCCTACCAAGTGAGAATGTATGGATTTGTAGCAGTCTTGGGCAAGGCTCCCCAGGGCATCTTCTCCCAAGTGAGAATGTATGGATTTGTTGGAGTCTTGGGCAAGTCTACCCAAAGAATCTCCTCCCAAGTGAGAATGTATGGATTTGTGGCAGTCTTGGGCAAGTCTCACTAGGGCATCTCCTCCCAAGTGAGAATGTATGGATTTGTGGTAGTTTTGAGCAAGTCTCTCCAGGGAATCTCCTACCAAGTAAGAATGTATTGACGTGTGGCAGTCTTGGGCAAGTCTCCCTAGGTCATCTTCTCCCAAGTTAGATTGTATGGATTTGTGGCAGTCTTGGGCAAGTCTCACTAGGGCATCTCCTCCCAAGTGAGAATGTAATGACTTGTGGCAATCTTGAATAAGTCGCCCCAGGACATCTCATCGCAAGTGAGAATGTATGGATTCGTGGCAGTCTTGGGCAAGTCGCCCCAGGACATCTCCTCCCAAGTGAGAATGTATGGATTTGTGGCAGTCTTGGGCAAGTCTCCCAAGGGCATCTCCTTCCAAGTTAGATTGTATGGAATTGTGGCAGTTTTGGGCAAGTCTCACCAGGGCATCTCCTCCCAAGTGAGAATGTATGGACTTGTGGCAGTCTTGGGCAAGTCTCCTCAAGACATCTCCTCCAAAGTGAGAATAAATGGACTTGTGGCAGTCTTGGGCAAATCTCCATAAGCAATCTTCTCCCAAGTGAGAATAAATGGACTTGTGGCAATCTTGGGTAAGTCTCCCCAGGGCATCTCCTCTTAAGTGAGAATGTATGGATTCGTGGCAGTCTTGGGAAAGCCGCCCCAGGACATCTCCTCGCAAGTGAGAATGTATAGACTTGTGGCAGTCTTGGGCAAGTCTCTCCAGGGCATCTCCTACCAAGTGAGAATGTATGGATTTGTAGCAGTCTTGGGCAAGGCTCCCCAGGGCATCTTCTCCCAAGTGAGAATGTATGGATTTGTTGGAGTCTTGGGCAAGTCTACCCAAAGAATCTCCTCCCAAGTGAGAATGTATGGATTTGTGGCAGTCTTGGGCAAGTCTCACTAGGGCATCTCCTCCCAAGTGAGAATGTATGGATTTGTGGCAGTCTTGGGCAAGTCTCACTAGGGCATCTCCTCCCAAGTGAGAATGTAATGACTTGTGGCAATCTTGAATAAGTCGCCCCAGGACATCTCATCGCAAGTGAGAATGTATGGATTCGTGGCAGTCTTGGGCAAGTCGCCCCAGGACATCTCCTCCCAAGTGAGAATGTATGGATTTGTGGCAGTCTTGGGCAAGTCTCCCAAGGGCATCTCCTTCCAAGTTAGATTGTATGGAATTGTGGCAGTTTTGGGCAAGTCTCACCAGGGCATCTCCTCCCAAGTGAGAATGTATGGACTTGTGGCAGTCTTGGGCAAGTCTCCTCAAGACATCTCCTCCAAAGTGAGAATAAATGGACTTGTGGCAGTCTTGGGCAAATCTCCATAAGCAATCTTCTCCCAAGTGAGAATAAATGGACTTGTGGCAATCTTGGGTAAGTCTCCCCAGGGCATCTCCTCTTAAGTGAGAATGTATGGATTCGTGGCAGTCTTGGGAAAGCCGCCCCAGGACATCTCCTCCCAAGTGAGAATGTATGCACTTGTGGCAGTCTTGGGCAAGTCTCTCCAGGGCATCTGCACATAAGTTAGATTGTATAGATTTGTTGCAGTCTTGGGCAAGTCTACCCAAAAAATCTCCTCCCAAGTGAGAATGTATGGATTTGTGGCAGTCTTGGGCAAGTCTCCCCAGGGCATCTCCTCCCAAGTGAGAATGTATTGACTTATGGCAATCTTGGGTAAGTCTCCCCAGGGCATCTCCTCCCGAGTGAGAATGTATGGACTTGTGGCAGTCTTGGGCAAGTCTCTCCAGGGCATCTCCACCCAAGTTAGATTGTATGGATTTGTGGCAGTCTTGGGCAAGTCTCCCCAGGGCATCTCCTCCGAAGTGAGAATGTATTGACTTGTGGCAATCTTGGGTAAGTCTCCCCAGGGCATCTCCTCCCAAGTGAGAATGTATGGATTTGTGGCAGTTTTGGGCAAGTCTCCCCAGGGCATATCTTCCCAAGTTAGATTGTATGGATTTGTAACAGTCTTAGGCAAGTCTCCTCAAGACATCTCCTCCAAAGTGAGAATAAATGGACTTGTGGCAGTCTTGGGCAAGTCTTCCCAAGCCATCTTCTCCCAAGTGAGAATGTATGGACTTGTGGCATTCTGAGGCAAGTCTCCCCAAGGCATCTCCCAAGTGAGAATGTATGGATTTGTGGCAGTTTAGGCAAGTCTCCCCAGGGCATCTCCTACCAAGTGAGAATGTATTGACTTGTATAAATCTTGGGTAAGTTTCCCTAGGGCATCTCCTCCCAAGTGAGAATGTATGGATTCGTGGCAGTCTTGGGAAAGCCGCCCCAGGACATCTCCTCGCAAGTGAGAATGTATAGACTTGTGGCAGTCTTGGGCAAGTCTCTCCAGGGCATCTCCTACCAAGTGAGAATGTATGGATTTGTAGCAGTCTTGGGCAAGGCTCCCCAGGGCATCTTCTCCCAAGTGAGAATGTATGGATTTGTTGGAGTCTTGGGCAAGTCTACCCAAAGAATCTCCTCCCAAGTGAGAATGTATGGATTTGTGGCAGTCTTGGGCAAGTCTCACTAGGGCATCTCCTCCCAAGTGAGAATGTATGGATTTGTAGAAGTCTTGGACAAGTCTCCCCAGGGCATATCCTCTTAAGTTAGATTGTATGGATTTATGGCAGTTTTGGGCAAGTCTCACCAGGGCATCTCCTCCCAAGTGAGAATGTATGGATTCGTAGCAGTCTTGGGAAAGTCACCCCAGGACAAATCCTCCCAAGTGAGATTGTATGGACTGTTAGCAGTCTTGGACAAGTCGCCCCAGGACATCTCCTCCCAAGTGAGAATGTATGGACTTGTGGCAGTCTTGGGCAAGTCTCTCCAGGGCATCTCCTACCAAGTGAGAATGTATGGATTTGTGGCAGTTTTCGGCAAGTCTGCCCAGGGCATTTCCCAAGTGAGAATGTATGGATTTCTGGCAGTCTTGGGCAAGTCTCTCCAGGGAATCTCCTACCAAGTAAGAATGTATTGACGTGTGGCAGTCTTGGGCAAGTCTCCCTAGGTCATCTTCTCCCAAGTTAGATTGTATGGATTTGTGGCAGTCTTGGGCAAGTCTCACTAGGGCATCTCCTCCCAAGTGAGAATGTAATGACTTGTGGCAATCTTGAATAAGTCGCCCCAGGACATCTCATCGCAAGTGAGAATGTATGGATTCGTGGCAGTCTTGGGCAAGTCGCCCCAGGACATCTCCTCCCAAGTGAGAATGTATGGATTTGTGGCAGTCTTGGGCAAGTCTCCCAAGGGCATCTCCTTCCAAGTTAGATTGTATGGAATTGTGGCAGTTTTGGGCAAGTCTCACCAGGGCATCTCCTCCCAAGTGAGAATGTATGGACTTGTGGCAGTCTTGGGCAAGTCTCCTCAAGACATCTCCTCCAAAGTGAGAATAAATGGACTTGTGGCAGTCTTGGGCAAATCTCCATAAGCAATCTTCTCCCAAGTGAGAATAAATGGACTTGTGGCAATCTTGGGTAAGTCTCCCCAGGGCATCTCCTCTTAAGTGAGAATGTATGGATTCGTGGCAGTCTTGGGAAAGCCGCCCCAGGACATCTCCTCGCAAGTGAGAATGTATAGACTTGTGGCAGTCTTGGGCAAGTCTCTCCAGGGCATCTCCTACCAAGTGAGAATGTATGGATTTGTAGCAGTCTTGGGCAAGGCTCCCCAGGGCATCTTCTCCCAAGTGAGAATGTATGGATTTGTTGGAGTCTTGGGCAAGTCTACCCAAAGAATCTCCTCCCAAGTGAGAATGTATGGATTTGTGGCAGTCTTGGGCAAGTCTCACTAGGGCATCTCCTCCCAAGTGAGAATGTATGGATTTGTGGTAGTTTTGAGCAAGTCTCTCCAGGGAATCTCCTACCAAGTAAGAATGTATTGACGTGTGGCAGTCTTGGGCAAGTCTCCCTAGGTCATCTTCTCCCAAGTTAGATTGTATGGATTTGTGGCAGTCTTGGGCAAGTCTCACTAGGGCATCTCCTCCCAAGTGAGAATGTAATGACTTGTGGCAATCTTGAATAAGTCGCCCCAGGACATCTCATCGCAAGTGAGAATGTATGGATTCGTGGCAGTCTTGGGCAAGTCGCCCCAGGACATCTCCTCCCAAGTGAGAATGTATGGATTTGTGGCAGTCTTGGGCAAGTCTCCCAAGGGCATCTCCTTCCAAGTTAGATTGTATGGAATTGTGGCAGTTTTGGGCAAGTCTCACCAGGGCATCTCCTCCCAAGTGAGAATGTATGGACTTGTGGCAGTCTTGGGCAAGTCTCCTCAAGACATCTCCTCCAAAGTGAGAATAAATGGACTTGTGGCAGTCTTGGGCAAATCTCCATAAGCAATCTTCTCCCAAGTGAGAATAAATGGACTTGTGGCAATCTTGGGTAAGTCTCCCCAGGGCATCTCCTCTTAAGTGAGAATGTATGGATTCGTGGCAGTCTTGGGAAAGCCGCCCCAGGACATCTCCTCCCAAGTGAGAATGTATGCACTTGTGGCAGTCTTGGGCAAGTCTCTCCAGGGCATCTGCACATAAGTTAGATTGTATAGATTTGTTGCAGTCTTGGGCAAGTCTACCCAAAAAATCTCCTCCCAAGTGAGAATGTATGGATTTGTGGCAGTCTTGGGCAAGTCTCCCTAGGGCATCTCCTCCCATGTGAGAATGTATGGATTTGTGGTAGTTTTGAGCAAGTTTCCCCAGGGAATCTCCTTCCAAGTCAGAATGTATGGACTTGTGGTAGTCTTAGGCAAGTCTCCCCAGGGCATCTCCTCCCAAGTGAGAATGTATTGACTTGTGGCAATCTTGGGTAAGTCTCCCCAGGGCATCTCCTCCCAAGTGAGAATGTATGGATTCGTGGCAGTCTTGGGCAAGTCTCTCCAGGGCATCTCCACCCAAGTTAGATTGTATGGATTTGTAACAGTCTTAGGCAAGTCTTACCAGGCCATCTCCCAAGTGAGATTGTATAGACTGTTGGCAGTCTTGGGCAAGTCGCCCCAGGACATCTCCTCCTAAGTGCGAATGTATGGACTTGTGGCAGTCTTGGGCAAGTCTCTCCAAGGCATCTCCTACCAGGTGAGAATGTATGGATTTGTGGCAGTCTTGGGCAAGGCTCCCCAGGGCATCTCCTCCCAAGTGAGAATGTATTGACTTGTGGCAGTCTTGGGCAAGTCTCCTCAAGACATCTCCTTCAAAGTGAGAATAAATGGACTGGTGGCAGTCTTGGGCAAGTATCCCTAAGCCATCTTCTCCTAAGAGAGAATGTATGGACTTGTGGCAGTCTTAGGAAAGTCGCCCCAGGACATCTCCTCCCAAGTGAGAATGTATTGACTTATGGCAATCTTAAGTAAGTCTCCCCAGGGCATCTCTTCCCAAGTGAGAATGTATGGATTCGTGGCAGTCTTGGGCAAGTCTCCCCAGGGCATCTCCTTCCAAGTGAGAATGTATTGACTTGTGGCAATCTTGGGTAAGTCTCCCCAGGGCATCTCCTCCCAAGTGAGAATGTATGGATTCGTAGCAGTCTTGGGAAAGTCGCCCCAGGACATCTCCTCCCAAGTGAGAATGTATGGACTTGTGGCAGTCTTGGGCAAGTCTCTCCAGGGCATCTCCACCCAAGTTAGATTGTATGGATTTGTGGCAGTCTTGGGCAAGTCTCCCCAGGGCATCTCCTCCCAAGTGAGAATGTATTGACTTGTGGCAATCTTGGGTAAGTCTCCCCAGGGCATCTCCTCCCAAGTGAGAATGTATGGATTTGTGGCAGTTTTGGGCAAGTCTCCCCAGGGCATATCTTCCCAAGTTAGATTGTATGGATTTGTAACAGTCTTAGGCAAGTCTCCTCAAGACATCTCCTCCAAAGTGAGAATAAATGGACTTGTGGCAGTCTTGGGCAAGTCTTCCCAAGCCATCTTCTCCCAAGTGAGAATGTATGGACTTGTGGCATTCTGAGGCAAGTCTCCCCAAGGCATCTCCCAAGTGAGAATGTATGGATTTGTGGCAGTTTAGGCAAGTCTCCCCAGGGCATCTCCTACCAAGTGAGAATGTATTGACTTGTATAAATCTTGGGTAAGTTTCCCTAGGGCATCTCCTCCCAAGTGAGAATGTATGGATTCGTGGCAGTCTTGGGAAAGCCGCCCCAGGACATCTCCTCGCAAGTGAGAATGTATAGACTTGTGGCAGTCTTGGGCAAGTCTCTCCAGGGCATCTCCTACCAAGTGAGAATGTATGGATTTGTGGCAGTCTTGGGCAAGGCTCCCCAGGGCATCTCCTCCCAAGTGAGAATGTATGGATTTGTTGCAGTCTTGGGCAAGTCTATTCAAAGAATCTCCTCCCAAGTGAGAATGTATGGATTTGTGGCAGTCTTGGGCAAGTCTCACTAGGGCATCTCCTCCCAAGTGAGAATGTATTGACTTGTGGCAATCTTGAATAAGTCGCCCCAGGACATCTCATCCCAAGTGAGAATGTATGGATTCGTGGCAGTCTTGGGCAAGTCGCCCCAGGACATCTCCTTCCAAGTGAGAATGTATGGATTTGTGGCAGTCTTGGGCAAGTCTCCCAAGGGCATCTCCTTCCAAGTTAGATTGTATGGAATTGTGGCAGTTTTGGGCAAGTCTCACCAGGGCATCTCCTCCCAAGTGAGAATGTATGGACTTGTGGCAGTCTTGGGCAAGTCTCCTCAAGACATCTCCTCCAAAGTGAGAATAAATGGACTTGTGGCAGTCTTGGGCAAGTCTTCCCAAGCCATCTTCTCCCAAGTGAGAATGTATGGACTTGTGGCATTCTGAGGCAAGTCTCCCCAGAGCATCTCCTCCCAAATAAAAATTTATGGATTTGAGGTAGCCTTGGGCAAGTCTCCTCAAGGCATCTCCTCCCAAGTGAGAATAAATGGACTTGTGGCAGTCTTGGGCAAGTCTCCCCAGGGCATCTCCTCCCCAGTAAGAATGTATGGACTTGTGGTAATCTTGGGCATGTCTCCTTAGGGAATCTCCTCCCAAGTGAGAATGTATGGATTTATGGCAGTCTTGGGCAAGTCTCCTCAAGACATCTCCTCCAAAGTGAGAATAAATGGACTTGTGGCAGTCTTGGGCAAGTCTTCCCAAGCCATCTTCTCCCAAGTGAGAATGTATGGAATTGTGGCATTCTGAGGCAAGTCTCCCCAGAGCATCTCCTCCCAAATAAAAATTTATGGATTTGAGGTAGCCTTGGGCAAGTCTCCTCAAGGCATCTCCTCCCAAGTGAGAATAAATGGACTTGTGGCAGTGTTGGGCAAGTCTCCCCAAGCCATCTTCTCCCAAGTGAGATTAAATGGACTTGTGCCAGTGTTGGGCAAGTCTCCCAAGGGCATCTCCCAAGTCAGAATGTATGGATTTGTGGCAATTTAGGCAAGTCTCCCCAGGGCATCTCCTACCAAGTGAGAATGTATTGACTTGTAAAAATCTTGGGTAAGTTTCCCCAGGGTATCTCCTCCCAAGTGAGAATGTATGGATTCGTGGCAGTCTTGGGAAAGCCGCCCCAGGAAATCTCCTCCCAAGTGAGAATGTATGGACTTGTGGCAGTCTTGGGCAAGTCTCTCCAGGGCATCTCCTACCAAGTGAGAATGTATGGATTTGTGGCAGTCTTGGGCAAGGCTCCCCAGGGCATCTCCTCCCAAGTGAGAATGTATGGATTTGTTGCAGTCTTGGGCAAGTCTCCCCAGGGCATCTCCTTCCAAGTGAGAATGTATGGATTCGTAGCAGTCTTGGGAAAGTCGCCCCAGGACATCTCCTCCCAAGTGAGAATGTATGGACTTGTGGCAGTCTTGGGCAAGTCTCTCCAGGGCATCTCCACCCAAGTTAGATTGTATGGATTTGTGGCAGTCTTGGGCAAGTCTCCCCAGGGCATCTCCTCCCAAGTGAGAATGTATTGACTTGTGGCAATCTTGGGTAAGTCTCCCCAGGGCATCTCCTCCCAAGTGAGAATGTATGGATTTGTGGCAGTTTTGGGCAAGTCTCCCCAGGGCATATCTTGCCAAGTTAGATTGTATGGATTTGTAACAGTCTTAGGCAAGTCTCACCAGGCCATCTCCCAAGTGAGAATGTATGGATTTGTGGCATTGTTGGGCAAGTCTCTCCAAGGCATCTCCCAAGTGAGAATGTATGGATTTGTGGCAGTTTAGGCAAGTCTCCCCAGGGCATCTCCTACCAAGTGAGAATGTATTGACTTGTATAAATCTTGAGCAAGTCGCCCCAGGACATCTCCTTCCAAGTCAGAATGTATGGACTTGTGGTAGTCTTGGGCAAGTCTCCTAAAGGCATCACCTCCCAAGTGAGATTAAATGGACTTGTGCCAGTGTTGGGCAAGTCTCCCAAGGGCATCTCCCAAGTCAGAATGTATGGATTTGTGGCAGTTTAGGCAAGTCTCCCCAGGGCATCTCCTACCAAGTGAGAATGTATTGACTTGTAAAAATCTTGGGTAAGTTTCCCCAGGGCATCTCCTCCCAAGTGAGAATGTATGGATTTGTGGCAGTCTTGGGAAAGCCGCCCCAGGACATCTTCTCCCAAGTGAGAATGTATGGACTTGTGGCAGTCTTGGGCAAGTCTCTCCAGGGCATCTCCTACCAGGTGAGAATGTATGGATTTGTGGCAGTCTTGGGCAAGGCTCCCCAGGGCATCTCCTCCCAAGTGAGAATGTATTGACTTGTGGCAGTCTTGGGCAAGTCTCCTCAAGGCATCTCCTCCTAAGTAAGAATAAATGGACTGTTAGCAGTCTTGGGCAAGTCGCCCCAGGACATCTTCTCCCAAGTGAGAATGTATGGACTTGTGGTAGTCTTGGGCAAGTCTCCTAAAGGCATCACCTCCCAAGTGAGATTAAATGGACTTGTGCCAGTGTTGGGCAAGTCTCCCAAGGGCATCTTCCAAGTCAGAATGTATGGATTTTTGGCAGTTTAGGCAAGTCTCCCCAGGGCATCTCCTCCCAAGTGAGAATGTATGGATTTGTAGCAGTTTTGGGCAAGTCTCCCCAGGGCATATCGTCCCAAGTTAGATTGTATGGATTTGTAACAGTCTTAAGCAATTCTCACCAGGCCATCTCCTAAGTGAGAATGTATGGACTTGTGGCATTGTTGGGCAAGTCTCCCTAGGGCATCTCCTACAAAGAGGGAATGTATGGACTGGTGGCAGTCTTGGGCCAGTCTCCCCAAGCCATCTTCTCCCAAGTGAGAATGTATGGACTTGTGGCATTCTGAGGCAAGTCTCCCCAGAGCATCTCCTCCCAAATAAAAATTTATGAATTTGTGGTAGACTTGGGGAAGTCTCCCTAGAGAATCTCCTCCGAAGTGAGAATGTATGGATTTATGGCAGTCTTGGGCAAGTCTCCTTAAGACATCTCCTCCCAAGTGAGAATAAATGGACATGTGGCAGTCTTGGGAAAGTCGCCCCAGGACATCTCCTCCCAAGTGAGAATGTATGGACTTGTGGCAGTCTTGGGCAAGTCTCTCCAGGGCATCTCCACCCAAGTTAGATTGTATGGCTTTGTGGCAGTCTTGGTAAAGTCTCTCCAGGGCATCTCCTCCCAAGTGAGAATGTATTGACTTGTGGCAATCTTGGGTAAGTCACCCCAGGGCATCTCCTCCCAAGTGAGAATGTATGGATTCGTGTCAGTCTTGGGAAAGTCGCCCCAGGACATCTCCTCCCAAGTGAGAATGTATGGACTTGTAGCAGACTTGGGCAAGTCTCTCCAGGGCATCTGCACCCAAGTTAGATTGTATGGATTTGTAACAGTCTTGGGCAAGTCTCCCCAGGGCATCTCCCAAGTGAGAATGTATGGACTTGTGGCATTGTTGGGCAAGTCTCTCCAAGGCATCTCCCAAGTGAGAATGTATGGACTGTTGGCAGTCTTGGGCCAGTCTCCCTAAGCCATCTTCTCCCAAGTGAGAATGTATGGACTTGTGGCAGCCTTGGGCAAGTCTCTCCAGGGCATCTCCACCCAAGTAAGATTGTATGGATTTGTGGCAGTCTTAAGCAAGTCTCCCCAGGGCATCTCCTCCCAAGTGAGAATGTATTGGCTTGTGGCAATCTTGGGTAAGTCTCCCCAGGGCATCTCCTCTCAAGTGAGAATGTATGGTTTCGTGGCAGTCTTGGGAAAGCCGCCCCAGGACATCTCCTCCCAAGTGAGAATCTATGCACTTGTGGCAGTCTTGGGCAAGTCTCTCCAGGGCATCTGCACCCAAGTTAGATTGTATGGATTTGTTGCAGTCTTGGGCAAGTCTACCCAAAAAATCTCCTCCCAAGTGAGAATGTATGGATTTGTGGCAGTCTTGGGCAAGTCTCCCTAGGGCATCTCCTCCCATGTGAGAATGTATGGATTTGTGGTAGTTTTGAGCAAGTTTCCCCAGGGAATCTCCTTCCAAGTCAGAATGTATGGACTTGTGGTAGTCTTAGGCAAGTCTCCCCAGGGCATCTCCTCCCAAGTGAGAATGTATTCACTTGTGGCAATCTTGGGTAATTCTCCCCAGGGCATCTCCTCCCAAGTGAGAATGTATGGATTCGTGGCAGTCTTGGGCAAGTCTCTCCAGGGCATCTCCACCCAAGTTAGATTGTATGGATTTGTAACAGTCTTAGGCAAGTCTTACCAGGCCATCTCCCAAGTGAGATTGTATGGACTGTTGGCAGTCTTGGGCAAGTCGCCCCAGGACATCTCCTCCTAAGTGAGAATGTATGGACTTGTGGCAGTCTTGGGCAAGTCTCCTCAAGGCATCTCCTCCCAAGTAAGAATAAATGGACTGTTAGCAGTCTTGGGAAAGTCTTCCCAGGGCATCTCCTCCCAAGTGAGAATGTATGGACTTGTGTCATTCTGAGGCAAGTCTCCCCAGAGCATTTCCTTCCAAATAAAAATTTATGGATTTGTTGTAGTCTTGGGCAAGTCTCCATAGGGAATCTCCTCCCAAATGAGAATGTATGGATTTATGGCAGTCTTGGGCAAGTCTCCTCAAGACATCTCCTTCAAAGTGAGAATAAATGGACTGGTGGCAGTCTTGGGCAAGTATCCCTAAGCCATCTTCTCCTAAGAGAGAATGTATGGACTTGTGGCAATCTTGGGTAAGTCTCCCCAGGGCATCTCTTCCCAAGTGAGAATGTATGGATTCGTGGCAGTCTTGGGCAAGTCTCACCAGGGCATCTCCTTCCAAGTGAGAATGTATTGACTTGTGGCAATCTTGGGTAAGTCTCCCCAGGGCATCTCTTCCCAAGTGAGAATGTATGGATTTGTGGCAGTCTTGGGCAAGTCTCCCCAGGGCATCTCCTTCCAAGTGAGAATGTATTGACTTGTGGCAATCTTGGGTAAGTCTCCCCAGGGCATCTCCTCCCAAGTGAGAATGTATGGATTCGTAGCAGTCTTGGGAAAGTCGCCCCAGGACATCTCCTCCCAAGTGAGAATGTATGGACTTGGGGCAGTCTTGGGCAAGTCTCTCCAGGGCATCTCCACCCAAGTTAGATTGTATGGATTTGTGGCAGTCTTGGGCAAGTCTCCCCAGGGCATCTCCTCCCAAGTGAGAATGTATTGACTTGTGGCAATCTTGGGTAAGTCTCCTCAGGGCATCTCCTCCCAAGTGAGAATGTATGGATTTGTGGCAGTTTTGGGCAAGTCTCCCCAGGGCATATCTTGCCAAGTTAGATTGTATGGATTTGTAACAGTCTTAGGCAAGTCTCACCAGGCCATCTCCCAAGTGAGAATGTATGGACTTGTGGCAGTCTTGGGCAAGTCTCTCCAGGGCATCTCCTCCCAAGTGAAAATGTATGGATTTGTGGCATTGTTGGGCAAGTCTCTCCAAGGCATCTCCCAAGTGAGAATGTATGGATTTGTGGCAGTTTAGGCAAGTCTCCCCAGGGCATCTCCTACCAAGTGAGAATGTATTGACTTGTATAAATCTTGAGCAAGTCGCCCCAGGACATCTCCTTCCAAGTCAGAATGTATGGACTTGTGGTAGTCTTGGGCAAGTCTCCTAAAGGCATCACCTCCCAAGTGAGATTAAATGGACTTGTGCCAGTGTTGGGCAAGTCTCCCAAGGGCATCTCCCAAGTCAGAATGTATGGATTTGTGGCAGTTTAGGCAAGTCTCCCCAGGGCATCTCCTACCAAGTGAGAATGTATTGACTTGTAAAAATCTTGGGTAAGTTTCCCCAGGGCATCTCCTCCCAAGTGAGAATGTATGGATTTGTGGCAGTCTTGGGAAAGCCGCCCCAGGACATCTCCTCCCAAGTGAGAATGTATGGACTTGTGGCAGTCTTGGGCAAGTCTCTCCAGGGCATCTCCTACCAGGTGAGAATGTATGGATTTGTGGCAGTCTTGGGCAAGGCTCCCCAGGGCATCTCCTCCCAAGTGAGAATGTATTGACTTGTGGCAGTCTTGGGCAAGTCTCCTCAAGGCATCTCCTCCCAAGTAAGAATAAATGGACTGTTAAGAGTCTTGGGCAAGTCTTCCCAGGGCATCTCCTCCCAAGTAAGAATGTATGGACTTGTGGCATTCTGAGGCAAGTCTCCCCAGAGCATTTCCTCCCAAATAAAAATATATGGATTTGTTGTAGTCTTGGGCAAGTCTCTATAGGGAATCTCCTCCCAAATGAGAATGTATGGATTTATGGCGGTCTTGGGCAAGTCTCCTCAAGACATCTCCTTCAAAGTGAGAATAAATGGACTGGTGGCAGTCTTGGGCAAGTATCCCTAAGCCATCTTCTCCTAAGAGAGAATGTATGGACTTGTGGCAGTCTTAGGAAAGTCGCCCCAGGACATCTCCTTCCAAGTGAGAAAGTATTGAATTGTGGCAATCTTGGGTAAGTCTCCCCAGGGCATCTCTTCCCAAGTGAGAATGTATGGATTCGTGGCAGTCTTGGGCAAGTCTCCCCAGGGCATCTCCTTCCAAGTGAGAATGTATTGACTTGTGGCAATCTTGGGTAAGTCTCCCCAGGGCATCTCCTCCCAAGTGAGAATGTATGGATTCGTAGCAGTCTTGGGAAAGTCGCCCCAGGACATCTCCTCCCAAGTGAGAATGTATGGACTTGTGGCAGTCTTGGGCAAGTCTTCCAAGGGCATCTCCTTCCAAGTTAGATTGTATGGAATTGTGGCAGTTTTGGGCAAGTCTCCCCAGGGCATCTCCTCCCAAGTAAGAATGTATGGATTTGTGTCAGTTTTGGGCAAGTCTCCCCAGGGCATATCTTCCCAAGTTAGATTGTATGGATTTGTAACAGTCTTAGGCAAGTCTCACCAGACCATCTCCCAAGTGAGAATGTATGGACTTGTGGCAGTCTTGGGCAAGTCTCTCCAGGGCATCTCCTCCCAAGTGAGAATGTATTGACTTGTGGCAGTCTTGGGCAAGTCTCCTCAAGGCATCTCCTCCCAAGTAAGAATAAATGGACTGTTAGCAGTCTTGGGCAAGTCTTCCCAGGGCATCTCCTCCCAAGTGAGAATGTATGGACTTGTGGCATTCTGAGGCAAGTCTCCCCAGAGCATTTCCTCACAAATAAAAATTTATGGATTTGTTGTAGTCTTGGGCAAGTCTCCATAGGGCATCTCCTCCCAAGTGAGAATGTATTGACTTGTGGCAGTCTTGGGCAAGTCTCCTCAAGGCATCTCCTCCCAAGTAAGAATAAATGGACTGTTAGCAGTCTTGGGCAAGTCTTCCCAGGGCATCTCCTCCCAAGTGAGAATGTATGGACTTGTAGCATTCTGAGGCAAGTCTCCCCAGAGCATTTCCTCACAAATAAAAATTTATGGATTTGTTGTAGTCTTGGGCAAGTCTCCATAGGGAATCTCCTCCCAAATGAGAATGTATGGATTTATGGCGGTCTTGGGCAAGTCTCCTCAAGACATCTCCTTCAAAGTGAGAATAAATGGACTGGAGGCAGTCTTGGGCAAGTATCCCTAAGCCATCTTCTCCTAAGAGAGAATGTATGGACTTGTGGCAGTCTTAGGAAAGTCGCCCCAGGACATCTCCTTCCAAGTGAGAATGTATTGACTTGTGGCAATCTTGGGTAAGTCTCCCCAGGGCATCTCTTTCCAAGTGAGAATGTATGGATTCGTGGCAGTCTTGTGCAAGTCTCCCCAGGGCATCTCCTTCCAAGTGAGAATGTATTGACTTGTGGCAATCTTGGGTAAGTCTCCCCAGGGCATCTCCTCCCAAGTGCGAATGTATGGATTCGTAGCAGTCTTGGGAAAGTCGCCCCAGGACATCTCCTCCCAAGTGAGAATGTATGGACTTGTGGCAGTCTTGGGCAAGTCTCTCCAGGGCATCTCCACCCAAGTTAGATTGTATGGATTTGTGGCAGTCTTGGGCAAGTCTCCCCAGGGCATCTCCTCCCAAGTGAGAATGTATTGACTTGTGGCAATCTTGGGTAAGTCTCCCCAGGGCATCTCCTCCCAAGTAAGAATGTATGGATTTGTGTCAGTTTTGGGCAAGTCTCCCCAGGGCATATCTTCCCAAGTTAGATTGTATGGATTTGTAACAGTCTTAGGCAAGTCTCACCAGGCCATCTCCCAAGTGAGAATGTATGGACTTGTGGCAGTCTTGGGCAAGTCTCTCCAGGGCATCTCCTCCCAAGTGAAAATGTATGGATTTGTGGCATGGTTGGGCAAGTCTCTCCACGGCATCTCCCAAGTGAGAATGTATGGATTTGTGGCAGTTTAGGCAAGTCTCCCCAGGGCATCTCCTACCAAGTGAGAATGTATTGACTTGTATAAATCTTGAGCAAGTCGCCCCAGGACATCTTCTTCCAAGTCAGAATGTATGGACTTGTGGTAGTCTTGGGCAAGTATCCTAAAGGCATCACCTCCCAAGTGAGATTAAATGCACTTGTGCCAGTGTTGGGCAAGTCTCCCCAGGGCCTCTCCTACCAAGTGAGAATGTATGGATTTGTTGCAGTCTTAAGCAAGTCTACCCAAAGAATCTCCTCCCTAGTGAGAATGTATGGATTTGTGGCATTCTTTGGCAAGTCTCACTAGGGCATCTCCTCCCAAGTGAGAATGTATGGATTTGTGGTAGTTTTGAGCAAGTCTCCCCAAAGAATCTCCTACCAAGTGAGAATGTATTGACGTGTGGCAGTCTTGGGCAAGTCTCCCCAGGGCATCTCCTCCCAAGTTAGATTGTATGGATTTGTGGCAGTCTTGGGCAAGTCTCACTAGGGCATCTCCTCCCAAGTGAGAATGTATTGACTTGTGGCAGTCTTGGGCAAGTCTCCTCAAGGCATCTCCTCCTAAGTAAGAATAAATGGACTGTTAGCAGTCTTGGGCAAGTCGCCCCAGGACATCTTCTCCCAAGTGAGAATGTATGGACTTGTGGTAGTCTTGGGCAAGTCTCCTAAAGGCATCACCTCCCAAGTGAGATTAAATGGACTTGTGCCAGTGTTGGGCAAGTCTCCCAAGGGCATCTTCCAAGTCAGAATGTATGGATTTTTGGCAGTTTAGGCAAGTCTCCCCAGGGCATCTCCTCCCAAGTGAGAATGTATGGATTTGTAGCAGTTTTGGGCAAGTCTCCCCAGGGCATATCGTCCCAAGTTAGATTGTATGGATTTGTAACAGTCTTAAGCAATTCTCACCAGGCCATCTCCTAAGTGAGAATGTATGGACTTGTGGCATTGTTGGGCAAGTCTCCCTAGGGCATCTCCTACAAAGAGGGAATGTATGGACTGGTGGCAGTCTTGGGCCAGTCTCCCCAAGCCATCTTCTCCCAAGTGAGAATGTATGGACTTGTGGCATTCTGAGGCAAGTCTCCCCAGAGCATCTCCTCCCAAATAAAAATTTATGAATTTGTGGTAGACTTGGGGAAGTCTCCCTAGAGAATCTCCTCCGAAGTGAGAATGTATGGATTTATGGCAGTCTTGGGCAAGTCTCCTTAAGACATCTCCTCCCAAGTGAGAATAAATGGACATTTGGCAGTCTTGGGAAAGTCGCCCCAGGACATCTCCTCCCAAGTGAGAATGTATGGACTTGTGGCAGTCTTGGGCAAGTCTCTCCAGGGCATCTCCACCCAAGTTAGATTGTATGGCTTTGTGGCAGTCTTGGTAAAGTCTCTCCAGGGCATCTCCTCCCAAGTGAGAATGTATTGACTTGTGGCAATCTTGGGTAAGTCACCCCAGGGCATCTCCTCCCAAGTGAGAATGTATGGATTCGTGTCAGTCTTGGGAAAGTCGCCCCAGGACATCTCCTCCCAAGTGAGAATGTATGGACTTGTAGCAGACTTGGGCAAGTCTCTCCAGGGCATCTGCACCCAAGTTAGATTGTATGGATTTGTAACAGTCTTGGGCAAGTCTCCCCAGGGCATCTCCCAAGTGAGAATGTATGGACTTGTGGCATTGTTGGGCAAGTCTCTCCAAGGCATCTCCCAAGTGAGAATGTATGGACTGTTGGCAGTCTTGGGCCAGTCTCCCTAAGCCATCTTCTCCCAAGTGAGAATGTATGGACTTGTGGCAGCCTTGGGCAAGTCTCTCCAGGGCATCTCCACCCAAGTAAGATTGTATGGATTTGTGGCAGTCTTAAGCAAGTCTCCCCAGGGCATCTCCTCCCAAGTGAGAATGTATTGGCTTGTGGCAATCTTGGGTAAGTCTCCCCAGGGCATCTCCTCTCAAGTGAGAATGTATGGTTTCGTGGCAGTCTTGGGAAAGCCGCCCCAGGACATCTCCTCCCAAGTGAGAATCTATGCACTTGTGGCAGTCTTGGGCAAGTCTCTCCAGGGCATCTGCACCCAAGTTAGATTGTATGGATTTGTTGCAGTCTTGGGCAAGTCTACCCAAAAAATCTCCTCCCAAGTGAGAATGTATGGATTTGTGGCAGTCTTGGGCAAGTCTCCCTAGGGCATCTCCTCCCATGTGAGAATGTATGGATTTGTGGTAGTTTTGAGCAAGTTTCCCCAGGGAATCTCCTTCCAAGTCAGAATGTATGGACTTGTGGTAGTCTTAGGCAAGTCTCCCCAGGGCATCTCCTCCCAAGTGAGAATGTATTCACTTGTGGCAATCTTGGGTAAGTCTCCCCAGGGCATCTCCTCCCAAGTGAGAATGTATGGATTCGTGGCAGTCTTGGGCAAGTCTCTCCAGGGCATCTCCACCCAAGTTAGATTGTATGGATTTGTAACAGTCTTAGGCAAGTCTTACCAGGCCATCTCCCAAGTGAGATTGTATGGACTGTTGGCAGTCTTGGGCAAGTCGCCCCAGGACATCTCCTCCTAAGTGAGAATGTATGGACTTGTGGCAGTCTTGGGCAAGTCTCCTCAAGGCATCTCCTCCCAAGTAAGAATAAATGGACTGTTAGCAGTCTTGGGAAAGTCTTCCCAGGGCATCTCCTCCCAAGTGAGAATGTATGGACTTGTGTCATTCTGAGGCAAGTCTCCCCAGAGCATTTCCTTCCAAATAAAAATTTATGGATTTGTTGTAGTCTTGGGCAAGTCTCCATAGGGAATCTCCTCCCAAATGAGAATGTATGGATTTATGGCAGTCTTGGGCAAGTCTCCTCAAGACATCTCCTTCAAAGTGAGAATAAATGGACTGGTGGCAGTCTTGGGCAAGTATCCCTAAGCCATCTTCTCCTAAGAGAGAATGTATGGACTTGTGGCAATCTTGGGTAAGTCTCCCCAGGGCATCTCTTCCCAAGTGAGAATGTATGGATTCGTGGCAGTCTTGGGCAAGTCTCACCAGGGCATCTCCTTCCAAGTGAGAATGTATTGACTTGTGGCAATCTTGGGTAAGTCTCCCCAGGGCATCTCTTCCCAAGTGAGAATGTATGGATTTGTGGCAGTCTTGGGCAAGTCTCCCCAGGGCATCTCCTTCCAAGTGAGAATGTATTGACTTGTGGCAATCTTGGGTAAGTCTCCCCAGGGCATCTCCTCCCAAGTGAGAATGTATGGATTCGTAGCAGTCTTGGGAAAGTCGCCCCAGGACATCTCCTCCCAAGTGAGAATGTATGGACTTGGGGCAGTCTTGGGCAAGTCTCTCCAGGGCATCTCCACCCAAGTTAGATTGTATGGATTTGTGGCAGTCTTGGGCAAGTCTCCCCAGGGCATCTCCTCCCAAGTGAGAATGTATTGACTTGTGGCAATCTTGGGTAAGTCTCCTCAGGGCATCTCCTCCCAAGTGAGAATGTATGGATTTGTGGCAGTTTTGGGCAAGTCTCCCCAGGGCATATCTTGCCAAGTTAGATTGTATGGATTTGTAACAGTCTTAGGCAAGTCTCACCAGGCCATCTCCCAAGTGAGAATGTATGGACTTGTGGCAGTCTTGGGCAAGTCTCTCCAGGGCATCTCCTCCCAAGTGAAAATGTATAGATTTGTGGCATTGTTGGGCAAGTCTCTCCAAGGCATCTCCCAAGTGAGAATGTATGGATTTGTGGCAGTTTAGGCAAGTCTCCCCAGGGCATCTCCTACCAAGTGAGAATGTATTGACTTGTATAAATCTTGAGCAAGTCGCCCCAGGACATCTCCTTCCAAGTCAGAATGTATGGACTTGTGGTAGTCTTGGGCAAGTCTCCTAAAGGCATCACCTCCCAAGTGAGATTAAATGGACTTGTGCCAGTGTTGGGCAAGTCTCCCAAGGGCATCTCCCAAGTCAGAATGTATGGATTTGTGGCAGTTTAGGCAAGTCTCCCCAGGGCATCTCCTACCAAGTGAGAATGTATTGACTTGTAAAAATCTTGGGTAAGTTTCCCCAGGGCATCTCCTCCCATGTGAGAATGTATGGATTTGTGGCAGTCTTGGGAAAGCCGCCCCAGGACATCTCCTCCCAAGTGAGAATGTATGGACTTGTGGCAGTCTTGGGCAAGTCTCTCCAGGGCATCTCCTACCAGGTGAGAATGTATGGATTTGTGGCAGTCTTGGGCAAGGCTCCCCAGGGCATCTCCTCCCAAGTGAGAATGTATTGACTTGTGGCAGTCTTGGGCAAGTCTCCTCAAGGCATCTCCTCCCAAGTAAGAATAAATGGACTGTTAAGAGTCTTGGGCAAGTCTTCCCAGGGCATCTCCTCCCAAGTAAGAATGTATGGACTTGTGGCATTCTGAGGCAAGTCTCCCCAGAGCATTTCCTCCCAAATAAAAATATATGGATTTGTTGTAGTCTTGGGCAAGTCTCTATAGGGAATCTCCTCCCAAATGAGAATGTATGGATTTATGGCGGTCTTGGGCAAGTCTCCTCAAGACATCTCCTTCAAAGTGAGAATAAATGGACTGGTGGCAGTCTTGGGCAAGTATCCCTAAGCCATCTTCTCCTAAGAGAGAATGTATGGACTTGTGGCAGTCTTAGGAAAGTCGCCCCAGGACATCTCCTTCCAAGTGAGAAAGTATTGAATTGTGGCAATCTTGGGTAAGTCTCCCCAGGGCATCTCTTCCCAAGTGAGAATGTATGGATTCGTGGCAGTCTTGGGCAAGTCTCCCCAGGGCATCTCCTTCCAAGTGAGAATGTATTGACTTGTGGCAATCTTGGGTAAGTCTCCCCAGGGCATCTCCTCCCAAGTGAGAATGTATGGATTCGTAGCAGTCTTGGGAAAGTCGCCCCAGGACATCTCCTCCCAAGTGAGAATGTATGGACTTGTGGCAGTCTTGGGCAAGTCTTCCAAGGGCATCTCCTTCCAAGTTAGATTGTATGGAATTGTGGCAGTTTTGGGCAAGTCTCCCCAGGGCATCTCCTCCCAAGTAAGAATGTATGGATTTGTGTCAGTTTTGGGCAAGTCTCCCCAGGGCATATCTTCCCAAGTTAGATTGTATGGATTTGTAACAGTCTTAGGCAAGTCTCACCAGACCATCTCCCAAGTGAGAATGTATGGACTTGTGGCAGTCTTGGGCAAGTCTCTCCAGGGCATCTCCTCCCAAGTGAGAATGTATTGACTTGTGGCAGTCTTGGGCAAGTCTCCTCAAGGCATCTCCTCCCAAGTAAGAATAAATGGACTGTTAGCAGTCTTGGGCAAGTCTTCCCAGGGCATCTCCTCCCAAGTGAGAATGTATGGACTTGTGGCATTCTGAGGCAAGTCTCCCCAGAGCATTTCCTCACAAATAAAAATTTATGGATTTGTTGTAGTCTTGGGCAAGTCTCCATAGGGCATCTCCTCCCAAGTGAGAATGTATTGACTTGTGGCAGTCTTGGGCAAGTCTCCTCAAGGCATCTCCTCCCAAGTAAGAATAAATGGACTGTTAGCAGTCTTGGGCAAGTCTTCCCAGGGCATCTCCTCCCAAGTGAGAATGTATGGACTTGTAGCATTCTGAGGCAAGTCTCCCCAGAGCATTTCCTCACAAATAAAAATTTATGGATTTGTTGTAGTCTTGGGCAAGTCTCCATAGGGAATCTCCTCCCAAATGAGAATGTATGGATTTATGGCGGTCTTGGGCAAGTCTCCTCAAGACATCTCCTTCAAAGTGAGAATAAATGGACTGGAGGCAGTCTTGGGCAAGTATCCCTAAGCCATCTTCTCCTAAGAGAGAATGTATGGACTTGTGGCAGTCTTAGGAAAGTCGCCCCAGGACATCTCCTTCCAAGTGAGAATGTATTGACTTGTGGCAATCTTGGGTAAGTCTCCCCAGGGCATCTCTTTCCAAGTGAGAATGTATGGATTCGTGGCAGTCTTGTGCAAGTCTCCCCAGGGCATCTCCTTCCAAGTGAGAATGTATTGACTTGTGGCAATCTTGGGTAAGTCTCCCCAGGGCATCTCCTCCCAAGTGCGAATGTATGGATTCGTAGCAGTCTTGGGAAAGTCGCCCCAGGACATCTCCTCCCAAGTGAGAATGTATGGACTTGTGGCAGTCTTGGGCAAGTCTCTCCAGGGCATCTCCACCCAAGTTAGATTGTATGGATTTGTGGCAGTCTTGGGCAAGTCTCCCCAGGGCATCTCCTCCCAAGTGAGAATGTATTGACTTGTGGCAGTCTTGGGAAAGCCGCCCCAGGACATCTCCTCCCAAGTGAGAATCTATGCACTTGTGGCAGTCTTGGGCAAGTCTCTCCAGGGCATCTGCACCCAAGTTAGATTGTATGGATTTGTTGCAGTCTTGGGCAAGTCTACCCAAAAAATCTCCTCCCAAGTGAGAATGTATGGATTTGTGGCAGTCTTGGGCAAGTCTCCCTAGGGCATCTCCTCCCATGTGAGAATGTATGGATTTGTGGTAGTTTTGAGCAAGTTTCCCCAGGGAATCTCCTTCCAAGTCAGAATGTATGGACTTGTGGTAGTCTTAGGCAAGTCTCCCCAGGGCATCTCCTCCCAAGTGAGAATGTATTCACTTGTGGCAATCTTGGGTAAGTCTCCCCAGGGCATCTCCTCCCAAGTGAGAATGTATGGATTCGTGGCAGTCTTGGGCAAGTCTCTCCAGGGCATCTCCACCCAAGTTAGATTGTATGGATTTGTAACAGTCTTAGGCAAGTCTTACCAGGCCATCTCCCAAGTGAGATTGTATGGACTGTTGGCAGTCTTGGGCAAGTCGCCCCAGGACATCTCCTCCTAAGTGAGAATGTATGGACTTGTGGCAGTCTTGGGCAAGTCTCCTCAAGGCATCTCCTCCCAAGTAAGAATAAATGGACTGTTAGCAGTCTTGGGAAAGTCTTCCCAGGGCATCTCCTCCCAAGTGAGAATGTATGGACTTGTGTCATTCTGAGGCAAGTCTCCCCAGAGCATTTCCTTCCAAATAAAAATTTATGGATTTGTTGTAGTCTTGGGCAAGTCTCCATAGGGAATCTCCTCCCAAATGAGAATGTATGGATTTATGGCAGTCTTGGGCAAGTCTCCTCAAGACATCTCCTTCAAAGTGAGAATAAATGGACTGGTGGCAGTCTTGGGCAAGTATCCCTAAGCCATCTTCTCCTAAGAGAGAATGTATGGACTTGTGGCAATCTTGGGTAAGTCTCCCCAGGGCATCTCTTCCCAAGTGAGAATGTATGGATTCGTGGCAGTCTTGGGCAAGTCTCACCAGGGCATCTCCTTCCAAGTGAGAATGTATTGACTTGTGGCAATCTTGGGTAAGTCTCCCCAGGGCATCTCTTCCCAAGTGAGAATGTATGGATTTGTGGCAGTCTTGGGCAAGTCTCCCCAGGGCATCTCCTTCCAAGTGAGAATGTATTGACTTGTGGCAATCTTGGGTAAGTCTCCCCAGGGCATCTCCTCCCAAGTGAGAATGTATGGATTCGTAGCAGTCTTGGGAAAGTCGCCCCAGGACATCTCCTCCCAAGTGAGAATGTATGGACTTGGGGCAGTCTTGGGCAAGTCTCTCCAGGGCATCTCCACCCAAGTTAGATTGTATGGATTTGTGGCAGTCTTGGGCAAGTCTCCCCAGGGCATCTCCTCCCAAGTGAGAATGTATTGACTTGTGGCAATCTTGGGTAAGTCTCCTCAGGGCATCTCCTCCCAAGTGAGAATGTATGGATTTGTGGCAGTTTTGGGCAAGTCTCCCCAGGGCATATCTTGCCAAGTTAGATTGTATGGATTTGTAACAGTCTTAGGCAAGTCTCACCAGGCCATCTCCCAAGTGAGAATGTATGGACTTGTGGCAGTCTTGGGCAAGTCTCTCCAGGGCATCTCCTCCCAAGTGAAAATGTATAGATTTGTGGCATTGTTGGGCAAGTCTCTCCAAGGCATCTCCCAAGTGAGAATGTATGGATTTGTGGCAGTTTAGGCAAGTCTCCCCAGGGCATCTCCTACCAAGTGAGAATGTATTGACTTGTATAAATCTTGAGCAAGTCGCCCCAGGACATCTCCTTCCAAGTCAGAATGTATGGACTTGTGGTAGTCTTGGGCAAGTCTCCTAAAGGCATCACCTCCCAAGTGAGATTAAATGGACTTGTGCCAGTGTTGGGCAAGTCTCCCAAGGGCATCTCCCAAGTCAGAATGTATGGATTTGTGGCAGTTTAGGCAAGTCTCCCCAGGGCATCTCCTACCAAGTGAGAATGTATTGACTTGTAAAAATCTTGGGTAAGTTTCCCCAGGGCATCTCCTCCCATGTGAGAATGTATGGATTTGTGGCAGTCTTGGGAAAGCCGCCCCAGGACATCTCCTCCCAAGTGAGAATGTATGGACTTGTGGCAGTCTTGGGCAAGTCTCTCCAGGGCATCTCCTACCAGGTGAGAATGTATGGATTTGTGGCAGTCTTGGGCAAGGCTCCCCAGGGCATCTCCTCCCAAGTGAGAATGTATTGACTTGTGGCAGTCTTGGGCAAGTCTCCTCAAGGCATCTCCTCCCAAGTAAGAATAAATGGACTGTTAAGAGTCTTGGGCAAGTCTTCCCAGGGCATCTCCTCCCAAGTAAGAATGTATGGACTTGTGGCATTCTGAGGCAAGTCTCCCCAGAGCATTTCCTCCCAAATAAAAATATATGGATTTGTTGTAGTCTTGGGCAAGTCTCTATAGGGAATCTCCTCCCAAATGAGAATGTATGGATTTATGGCGGTCTTGGGCAAGTCTCCTCAAGACATCTCCTTCAAAGTGAGAATAAATGGACTGGTGGCAGTCTTGGGCAAGTATCCCTAAGCCATCTTCTCCTAAGAGAGAATGTATGGACTTGTGGCAGTCTTAGGAAAGTCGCCCCAGGACATCTCCTTCCAAGTGAGAAAGTATTGAATTGTGGCAATCTTGGGTAAGTCTCCCCAGGGCATCTCTTCCCAAGTGAGAATGTATGGATTCGTGGCAGTCTTGGGCAAGTCTCCCCAGGGCATCTCCTTCCAAGTGAGAATGTATTGACTTGTGGCAATCTTGGGTAAGTCTCCCCAGGGCATCTCCTCCCAAGTGAGAATGTATGGATTCGTAGCAGTCTTGGGAAAGTCGCCCCAGGACATCTCCTCCCAAGTGAGAATGTATGGACTTGTGGCAGTCTTGGGCAAGTCTTCCAAGGGCATCTCCTTCCAAGTTAGATTGTATGGAATTGTGGCAGTTTTGGGCAAGTCTCCCCAGGGCATCTCCTCCCAAGTAAGAATGTATGGATTTGTGTCAGTTTTGGGCAAGTCTCCCCAGGGCATATCTTCCCAAGTTAGATTGTATGGATTTGTAACAGTCTTAGGCAAGTCTCACCAGACCATCTCCCAAGTGAGAATGTATGGACTTGTGGCAGTCTTGGGCAAGTCTCTCCAGGGCATCTCCTCCCAAGTGAGAATGTATTGACTTGTGGCAGTCTTGGGCAAGTCTCCTCAAGGCATCTCCTCCCAAGTAAGAATAAATGGACTGTTAGCAGTCTTGGGCAAGTCTTCCCAGGGCATCTCCTCCCAAGTGAGAATGTATGGACTTGTGGCATTCTGAGGCAAGTCTCCCCAGAGCATTTCCTCACAAATAAAAATTTATGGATTTGTTGTAGTCTTGGGCAAGTCTCCATAGGGCATCTCCTCCCAAGTGAGAATGTATTGACTTGTGGCAGTCTTGGGCAAGTCTCCTCAAGGCATCTCCTCCCAAGTAAGAATAAATGGACTGTTAGCAGTCTTGGGCAAGTCTTCCCAGGGCATCTCCTCCCAAGTGAGAATGTATGGACTTGTAGCATTCTGAGGCAAGTCTCCCCAGAGCATTTCCTCACAAATAAAAATTTATGGATTTGTTGTAGTCTTGGGCAAGTCTCCATAGGGAATCTCCTCCCAAATGAGAATGTATGGATTTATGGCGGTCTTGGGCAAGTCTCCTCAAGACATCTCCTTCAAAGTGAGAATAAATGGACTGGAGGCAGTCTTGGGCAAGTATCCCTAAGCCATCTTCTCCTAAGAGAGAATGTATGGACTTGTGGCAGTCTTAGGAAAGTCGCCCCAGGACATCTCCTTCCAAGTGAGAATGTATTGACTTGTGGCAATCTTGGGTAAGTCTCCCCAGGGCATCTCTTTCCAAGTGAGAATGTATGGATTCGTGGCAGTCTTGTGCAAGTCTCCCCAGGGCATCTCCTTCCAAGTGAGAATGTATTGACTTGTGGCAATCTTGGGTAAGTCTCCCCAGGGCATCTCCTCCCAAGTGCGAATGTATGGATTCGTAGCAGTCTTGGGAAAGTCGCCCCAGGACATCTCCTCCCAAGTGAGAATGTATGGACTTGTGGCAGTCTTGGGCAAGTCTCTCCAGGGCATCTCCACCCAAGTTAGATTGTATGGATTTGTGGCAGTCTTGGGCAAGTCTCCCCAGGGCATCTCCTCCCAAGTGAGAATGTATTGACTTGTGGCAATCTTGGGTAAGTCTCCCCAGGGCATCTCCTCCCAAGTAAGAATGTATGGATTTGTGTCAGTTTTGGGCAAGTCTCCCCAGGGCATATCTTCCCAAGTTAGATTGTATGGATTTGTAACAGTCTTAGGCAAGTCTCACCAGGCCATCTCCCAAGTGAGAATGTATGGACTTGTGGCAGTCTTGGGCAAGTCTCTCCAGGGCATCTCCTCCCAAGTGAAAATGTATGGATTTGTGGCATGGTTGGGCAAGTCTCTCCAAGGCATCTCCCAAGTGAGAATGTATGGATTTGTGGCAGTTTAGGCAAGTCTCCCCAGGGCATCTCCTACCAAGTGAGAATGTATTGACTTGTATAAATCTTGAGCAAGTCGCCCCAGGACATCTTCTTCCAAGTCAGAATGTATGGACTTGTGGTAGTCTTGGGCAAGTATCCTAAAGGCATCACCTCCCAAGTGAGATTAAATGCACTTGTGCCAGTGTAGGGCAAGTCTCCCCAGGGCCTCTCCTACCAAGTGAGAATGTATGGATTTGTTGCAGTCTTAAGCAAGTCTACCCAAAGAATCTCCTCCCTAGTGAGAATGTATGGATTTGTGGCATTCTTTGGCAAGTCTCACTAGGGCATCTCCTCCCAAGTGAGAATGTATGGATTTGTGGTAGTTTTGAGCAAGTCTCCCCAAAGAATCTCCTACCAAGTGAGAATGTATTGACGTGTGGCAGTCTTGGGCAAGTCTCCCCAGGGCATCTCCTCCCAAGTTAGATTGTATGGATTTGTGGCAGTCTTGGGCAAGTCTCACTAGGGCATCTCCTCCCAAGTGAGAATGTATTGACTTGTGGCAATCTTGAATAAGTCGCCCCAGGACATCTCATCCCAAGTGAGAATGTATGGATTCGTGGCAGTCTTGGGCAAGTCGCCCCAGGACATCTCCTCCCAAGTGAGAATGTATGGATTTGTGGCAGTCTTGGGCAAGTCTCCCAAGGGCATCTCCTTCCAAGTTAGATTGTATGGAATTGTGGCAGTTTTGGGCAAATCTCACCAGGACATCTCCTTCCAAGTGAGAATGTATTGACTTGTGTCAATCTTGGGTAAGTCTCCCCAGGGCATCTCTTCCCAAGTGAGAATGTATGGATTTGTGGCAGTCTTGGGCAAGTCTCCCAAGGGCATCTCCTTCCAAGTTAGATTGTATGGAATTGTGGCAGTTTTGGGCAAATCTCACCAGGACATCTCCTCCCAAGTGAGAATGTATGGACTTGTGGCAGTCTTGGGCAAGTCTCTCCAGGGCATATCTTCCCAAGTTAGATTGTATGGATTTGTAACAGTCTTAGGCAAGTCTCACCAGGACATCTCCTTCCAAGTGAGAATGTATTGACTTGTGTCAATCTTGGGTAAGTCTCCCCAGGACATCTCATCCCAAGTGAGAATGTATGGATTCGTGGCAGTCTTGGGCAAGTCGCCCCAGGACATCTCCTCCCAAGTGAGAATGTATGGATTTGTGGCAGTCTTGGGCAAGTCTCCCAAGGGCATCTCCTTCCAAGTTAGATTGTATGGAATTGTGGCAGTTTTGGGCAAATCTCACCAGGACATCTCCTTCCAAGTGAGAATGTATTGACTTGTGTCAATCTTGGGTAAGTCTCCCCAGGGCATCTCCTCCCAAGTGAGAATGTATTGACTTGTGGCAATCTTGGGTAAGTCTCCCCAGGGCATCTCCTCCCAAGTAAGAATGTATGGATTTGTGTCAGTTTTGGGCAAGTCTCCCCAGGGCATATCTTCCCAAGTTAGATTGTATGGATTTGTAACAGTCTTAGGCAAGTCTCACCAGGCCATCTCCCAAGTAAGAATGTATGGACTTGTGGCAGTCTTGGGCAAGTCTCTCCAGGGCATCTCCTCCCAAGTGAAAATGTATGGATTTGTGGCATTCTGAGGCAAGTCTCCCCAGAGCATTTCCTCACAAATAAAAATTTATGGATTTGTTGTAGTCTTGGGCAAGTCTCCATAGGGAATCTCCTCCCAAATGAGAATGTATGGATTTATGGCGGTCTTGGGCAAGTCTCCTCAAGACATCTCCTTCAAAGTGAGAATAAATGGACTGGTGGCAGTCTTGGGCAAGTATCACTAAGCCATCTTCTCCTAAGAGAGAATGTATGGACTTGTGGCAGTCTTAGGAAAGTCGCCCCAGGACATCTCCTTCCAAGTGAGAATGTATTGACTTGTGGCAATCTTGGGTAAGTCTCCCCAGGGCATCTCTTTCCAAGTGAGAATGTATGGATTCGTGGCAGTCTTGGGCAAGTCTCCCCAGGGCATCTCCTTCCAAGTGAGAATGTATTGACTTGTGGCAATCTTGGGTAAGTCTCCCCAGGGCATCTCCTCCCAAGTGCGAATGTATGGATTCGTAGCAGTCTTGGGAAAGTCGCCCCAGGACATCTCCTCCCAAGTGAGAATGTATGGACTTGTGGCAGTCTTGGGCAAGTCTCTCCAGGGCATCTCCACCCAAGTTAGATTGTATGGATTTGTGGCAGTCTTGGGCAAGTCTCCCCAGGGCATCTCCTCCCAAGTGAGAATGTATTGACTTGTGGCAATCTTGGGTAAGTCTCCCCAGGGCATCTCCTCCCAAGTAAGAATGTATGGATTTGTGTCAGTTTTGGGCAAGTCTCCCCAGGGCATATCTTCCCAAGTTAGATTGTATGGATTTGTAACAGTCTTAGGCAAGTCTCACCAGGCCATCTCCCAAGTGAGAATGTATGGACTTGTGGCAGTCTTGGGCAAGTCTCTCCAGGGCATCTCCTCCCAAGTGAAAATGTATGGATTTGTGGCATGGTTGGGCAAGTCTCTCCAAGGCATCTCCCAAGTGAGAATGTATGGATTTGTGGCAGTTTAGGCAAGTCTCCCCAGGGCATCTCCTACCAAGTGAGAATGTATTGACTTGTATAAATCTTGAGCAAGTCGCCCCAGGACATCTTCTTCCAAGTCAGAATGTATGGACTTGTGGTAGTCTTGGGCAAGTATCCTAAAGGCATCACCTCCCAAGTGAGATTAAATGCACTTGTGCCAGTGTTGGGCAAGTCTCACCAGGGCCTCTCCTACCAAGTGAGAATGTATGGATTTGTTGCAGTCTTAAGCAAGTCTACCCAAAGAATCTCCTCCCAAGTGAGAATGTATGGATTTGTGGCATTCTTTGGCAAGTCTCACTAGGGCATCTCCTCCCAAGTGAGAATGTATGGATTTGTGGTAGTTTTGAGCAAGTCTCCCCAAAGAATCTCCTACCAAGTGAGAATGTATTGACGTGTGGCAGTCTTGGGCAAGTCTCCCCAGGGCATCTCCTCCCAAGTTAGATTGTATGGATTTGTGGCAGTCTTGGGCAAGTCTCACTAGGGCATCTCCTCCCAAGTGAGAATGTATTGACTTGTGGCAATCTTGAATAAGTCGCCCCAGGACATCTCATCCCAAGTGAGAATGTATGGATTCGTGGCAGTCTTGGGCAAGTCGCCCCAGGACATCTCCTCCCAAGTGAGAATGTATGGATTTGTGGCAGTCTTGGGCAAGTCTCCCAAGGGCATCTCCTTCCAAGTTAGATTGTATGGAATTGTGGCAGTTTTGGGCAAATCTCACCAGGACATCTCCTTCCAAGTGAGAATGTATTGACTTGTGTCAATCTTGGGTAAGTCTCCCCAGGGCATCTCTTCCCAAGTGAGAATGTATGGATTTGTGGCAGTCTTGGGCAAGTCTCCCAAGGGCATCTCCTTCCAAGTTAGATTGTATGGAATTGTGGCAGTTTTGGGCAAATCTCACCAGGACATCTCCTCCCAAGTGAGAATGTATGGACTTGTGGCAGTCTTGGGCAAGTCTCTCCAGGGCATCTCCACCCAAGTTAGATTGTATGGATTTGTGGCAGTCTTGGGCAAGTCTCCCCAGGGCATCTCCTCCCAAGTGAGAATGTATTGACTTGTGGCAATCTTGGGTAAGTCTCCCCAGGGCATCTCCTCCCAAGTAAGAATGTATGGATTTGTGTCAGTTTTGGGCAAGTCTCCCCAGGGCATATCTTCCCAAGTTAGATTGTATGGATTTGTAACAGTCTTAGGCAAGTCTCACCAGGCCATCTCCCAAGTGAGAATGTATGGACTTGTGGCAGTCTTGGGCAAGTCTCTCCAGGGCATCTCCTCCCAAGTGAAAATGTATGGATTTGTGGCATTGTTGGGCAAGTCTCTCCAAGGCATCTCCCAAGTGAGAATGTATGGATTTGTGGCAGTTTAGGCAAGTCTCCCCAGGGCATCTCCTACCAAGTGAGAATGTATTGACTTGTATAAATCTTGAGCAAGTCGCCCCAGGACATCTTCTTCCAAGTCAGAATGTATGGACTTGTGGTAGTCTTGGGCAAGTCTCCTAAAGGCATCACCTCCCAAGTGAGATTAAATGCACTTGTGCCAGTGTTGGGCAAGTCTCCCCAGGGCATCTCCTACCAAGTGAGAATGTATGGATTTGTTGCAGTCTTAAGCAAGTCTACCCAAAGAATCTCCTCCCAAGTGAGAATGTATGGATTTGTGGCAGTCTTGGGCAAGTCTCACTAGGGCATCTCCTCCCAAGTGAGAATGTATGGATTTGTGGTAGTTTTGAGCAAGCCTCCCCAGGGAATCTCCTACCAAGTGAGAATGTATTGACGTGTGGCAGTCTTGGGCAAGTCTCCCCAGGGCATCTGCTCCCAAGTTAGATTGTATGGATTTGTAGCAGTCTTGGGCAAGTCTCACTAGGGCATCTCCTTCCAAGTGAGAATGTATTGACTTGTGGCAGTCTTGGGCAAGTCTCTCCAGGGCATCTCCTACCAAGTGAGAATGTATGGATTCGTGGCAGTCTTGGGCAAGTCGCCCCAGGACATCTCCTCCCAAGTGAGAATGTATGGATTTGTGGCAGTCTTGGGCAAGTCTCCCAAGGGCATCTCCTTCTAAGTGAAAATGTATGGATTTGTGGCATTGTTGGGCAAGTCTCTCCAAGGCATCTCCCAAGTGAGAATGTATGGATTTGTGGCAGTTTAGGCAAGTCTCCCCAGGGCATCTCCTACCAAGTGAGAATGTATGGATTTGTTGCAGTCTTAAGCAAGTCTACCCAAAGAATCTCCTCCCAAGTGAGAATGTATGGATTTGTGGCAGTCTTGGGCAAGTCTCACTAGGGCATCTCCTCCCAAGTGAGAATGTATGGATTTGTGGTAGTTTTGAGCAAGTCTCCCCAGGGAATCTCCTACCAAGTGAGAATGTATTGACGTGTGGCAGTCTTGGGCAAGTCTCCCCAGGGCATCTCCTCCCAAGTCAGATTGTATGGATTTGTGGCAGTCTTGGGCAAGTCTCACTAGGGCATCTCCTCCCAAGTGAGAATGTATTGACTTGTGGCAATCTTGAATAAGTCGCCCCAGGACATCTCATCCCAAGTGAGAATGTATGGATTCGTGGCAGTCTTGGGCAAGTCGCCCCAGGACATCTCCTCCCAAGTGAGAATGTATGGATTTGTGGCAGTCTTGGGCAAGTCTCCCAAGGGCATCTCCTTCTAAGTTAGATTGTATGGAATTGTGGCAATTTTGGCAAGTCTCACCAGGGCATCTCCTCCCAAGTGAGAATGTATGGACTTGTGGCAGTCTTGGGCAAGTCTCCTCAAGACATCTCCTCCAAAGTGAGAATAAATGGACTTGTAGCAGTCTTGGGCAAATCTCCATAAGCCATCTTCTCCCAAGTGAGAATAAATGGACTTGTGGCAGTCTTGGGCAAGTCGCCCCAGGGCATCTACTCCCCAGTAAGAATGTATGGACTAGTGGTAATCTTGGGCATGTCTCCCCAGGGAATCTCCTCCCAAGTGAGAATGTATGGATTTATGGCAGTCTTGGGCAAGTCTCCTCAAGACATCTTCTCCCAAGTGAGAATGTATGGATCCGTAGCAGTCTTGGGCAAGTCTCTACAGGGCATCTCCACCCAAGTTAGATTGTATGGATTTGTAACAGTCTTAGGCAAGTCTCTCCAGGGCATCTCCACCGAAGTTAGATTGTATGGATTTGTGGCAGTCTTAAGCAAGTCTCCCCAGGGCATCTTCTCCCAAGTGAAAATGTATTAACTTGTGGCAATCTTGGGTAAGTCTCCCCAGGGCATCTCCTCCCAAGTGAGAATGTATGGATTTGTGGCAGTTTTGGAGAAGTCTCCTAAGGGCATCTCCCAAGTCAGAATGTATGAATTTGTAACAGTCTTAGGCAAATCTTACCAGGCCATCTCCCAAGTGAGATTGTATGGACTGTTGGCAGTCTTGGGCAAGTCGCCCCAGGACATCTTCTCCCAAGTGAGAATGTATGGACTTGTAGTAGTCTTGGGCAAGTCTCCTAAAGGCATCACCTCCCAAGTGAGATTAAATGGACTTGTTCCAGTGTTGGGCAAGTCTCCCAAGGGCATCTCCCAAGTTAGAATGTATGGATTTGTGGCAGTTTAGGCAAGTCTCCCCAGGGCATCTCCTACCAAATGAGAATGTATTGACTTGTAAAAATCTTGGGTAAGTTTCCCCAGGGCATCTCCTCCCAAGTGAGAATGTATGGATTTGTGGCAGTCTTGGGCAAGGCTCCCCAGGGCATCTCCTCCCAAGTGAGAATGTATGGATTTGTTGCAGTCTTGGGCAAGTCTACCCAAAGAATCTCCTCCCAAGTAAGAATGTATGGATTTGTGGCAGTCTTGGGCAAGTCTCCCAAGGGCATCTCCTTCCAAGTTAGATTGTATGGAATTGTGGCAGTTTTGGGCAAGTCTCACCAGGGCATATCCTACCAAGTGAGAATGTATTGACGTGTGGCAGTCTTGGGTAAGTCTCTCCAGGGCATCTCCTCCCAAGTTAGATTGTATGGATTTGTGGCAGTCTTGGGCAAGTCTCACTAGGGCATCTCCTCCCAAGTGAGAATGTATGGATTTGTGGTAGCTTTGAGCAAGTCTCCCCAGGGAATCTCCTTCCAAGTCAGAATGTATGGACTTGTGGTAGTATTGGGCAAGTCTCCATAAGGCATCTCCTCCCAAGTGAGATTAAATGGACTTGTGCAAGTGTTGGGCAAGTCTCCCCAGGACATCTCCTCCTAAGTTAAATTGTATGGATTTGTGGCAGTCTTTAGCAAGGCTACCCAGGGCATCTCCTCCCAAGTGAGAATGTATTCACTTGTGGCAATCTTGAATAAGTCGCCCCAGGACATCTCATCCCAAGTGAGAATGTATGGATTCGTGGCAGTCTTGGGCAAGTCGCCCCAGGACATCTCCTCCCAAGTGAGAATGTATAGATTTGTGGCATTCTTGGGTAAGGCTCTCCAGGGCATCTTCTCCCAAGTAAGAATGTATTGACTTGTGGCAGTCTTGGGCAAGTCTCCCCAGGGAATCTCCTCGTAAGTGAGAATGTATGGATTCGTGGTAGTCTTAGGCATGTTTCCCAAGGGACTCTTATCCCAAGTAAGATTGTATAGATTTGTGGCAGTCTTGGGCAAGTCTTCCCAGGGCATCTCCTCCCAAGTGTGAATGTATGGATTTGTGGCAGTCTGGGGCAAGTCTCACTAGGGCATCTCCTCCCAAGTGAGAATGTATGGATTTGTGGTAGTTTTGAGCAAGTCTCCCCAGGGAATCTCCTACCAAGTGAGAATGTATTGACGTGTGGCAGTCTTGGGCAAGTCTCCCCAGGGCATCTCCTCCCAAGTTAGATTGTATGGATTTGTGGCAGTCTTGGGCAAGTCTCACTAGGGCATCGCCTCCCAAGTGAGAATGTATGGATTTGTGGCAGTCTTGTGCAAGTCTCCCTAGGGCATCTCGTCCCAAGTGAGAATGTATGGATTTCTGGCAGTCTTGGGATAGACTCCCCATGGCATCTCCTCCCAAGTGAGAATGTATGGATTTGTGGCAGTTTAGGCAAGTCTCCCCAGGGCATCTCCCAAGTCAGAATGTATGGATTTGTGGCAGTTTAGGCAAGTCTCCCCAGGGCATCACCTCCCAAGTTAGATTGTATGGATTTGTAGCAGTCTTGGGCAAGTCTCACTAGGGCATCTCCTCCCAAGTGAGAATGTATTGACTTGTGGCAGTCTTGGGCAAGTCTCTCCAGGGCATCTCCTACCAAGTGAGAATGTATGGATTTGTGGCAGTCTTGGGCAAGGCTCCCCATGGCATCTCCTCCCAAGTGAGAATGTATGGATTTGTTGCCGTCTTAAGCAAGTCTACCCAAAGAATCTCCTCCCAAGTGAGAATGTATGGATTTGTGGCAGTCTTGGGCAAGTCTCACTAGGGCATCTCCTCCCAAGTGAGAATGTATGGATTTGTGGTAGTTTTGAGCAAGTCTCCCCAGGGAATCTCCTACCAAGTGAGAATGTATTGACGTGTGGCAGTCTTGGGCAAGTCTCCCCAGGGCATCTCCTCCCAAGTTAGATTGTATGGATTTGTGGCAGTCTTGGGCAAGTCTCACTAGGGCATCTCCTCCAAAGTGAGAATGTATTGACTTGTGGCAATCTTGAATAAGTCGCCCCAGGACATCTCATCCCAAGTGAGAATGTATGGATTCGTGGCAGTCTTGGGCAAGTCGCCCCAGGACATCTCCTCCCAAGTGAGAATGTATGGATTTGTGGCAGTCTTGGGCAAGTCTCCCAAGGGCATCTCCTTCCAAGTTAGATTGTATGGAATAGTGGCAATTTTGGGCAAGTCTCACCAGGGCATCTCCTCCCAAGTGAGAATGTATGGACTTGTGGCAGTCTTGGGCAAGTCTCCTCAAGACATCTCCTCCAAAGTGAGAATAAATGGACTTGTAGCAGTCTTGGGCAAATCTCCATAAGCCATCTTCTCCCAAGTGAGAATAAATGGACTTGTGGCAGTCTTGGGCAAGTCGCCCCAGGGCATCTACTCCCCAGTAAGAATGTATGGACTAGTGGTAATCTTGGGCATGTCTCCCCAGGGAATCTCCTCCCAAGTGAGAATGTATGGATTTATGGCAGTCTTGGGCAAGTCTCCTCAAGACATCTTCTCCCAAGTGAGAATGTATGGATCCGTAGCAGTCTTGGGCAAGTCTCTACAGGGCATCTCCACCCAAGTTAGATTGTATGGATTTGTAACAGTCTTAGGCAAGTCTCTCCAGGGCATCTCCACCGAAGTTAGATTGTATGGATTTGTGGCAGACTTAAGCAAGTCTCCCCAGGGCATCTTCTCCCAAGTGTAAATGTATTAACTTGTGGCAATCTTGGGTAAGTCTCCCCAGGGCATCTCCTCCCAAGTGAGAATGTATGGATTTGTGGCAGTTTTGGAGAAGTCTCCTAAGGGCATCTCCCAAGTCAGAATGTATGAATTTGTAACAGTCTTAGGCAAATCTTACCAGGCCATCTCCCAAGTGAGATTGTATGGACTGTTGGCAGTCTTGGGCAAGTCGCCCCGGACATCTTCTCCCAAGTGAGAATGTATGGACTTGTAGTAGTCTTGGGCAAGTCTCCTAAAGGCATCACCTCCCAAGTGAGATTAAATGGACTTGTTCCAGTGTTGGGCAAGTCTCCCAAGGGCATCTCCCAAGTTAGAATGTATGGATTTGTGGCAGTTTAGGCAAGTCTCCCCAGGGCATCTCCTACCAAATGAGAATGTATTGACTTGTAAAAATCTTGGGTAAGTTTCCCCAGGGCATCTCCTCCCAAGTGAGAATGTATGGATTTGTGGCAGTCTTGGGCAAGGCTCCCCAGGGCATCTCCTCCCAAGTGAGAATGTATGGATTTGTTGCAGTCTTGGGCAAGTCTACCCAAAGAATCTCCTCCCAAGTAAGAATGTATGGATTTGTGGCAGTCTTGGGCAAGTCTCACTAGGGCATCTCCTCCCAAGTGAGAATGTATGGATTTGTGGTAGTTTTGAGCAAGTCTCTTCAGGGAATCTCCTACCAAGTAAGAATGTATTGACGTGTGGCAGTCTTGGGCAAGTCTCCCCAGGGCATCTCCTCCCAAGTTAGATTGTATGGATTTGTGGCAGTCTTGGGCAAGTCTCACTAGGGCATCTCCTCCCAAGTGAGAATGTATTGACTTGTGGCAATCTTGAATAAGTCGCCCCAGGACATCTCATCCCAAGTGAGAATGTATGGATTCGTCGCAGTCTTGGGCAAGTCGCCCCAGGACATCTCCTCCCAAGTGAGAATGTATGGATTTGTGGCAGTCTTGGGCAAGTCTCCCAAGGGCATCTCCTTCCAAGTTAGATTGTATGGAATTGTGGCAGTTTTGGGCAAGTCTCACCAGGGCATCTCCTACCAAGTGAGAATGTATTGACGTGTGGCAGTCTTGGGTAAGTCTCTCCAGGGCATCTCCTCCCAAGTTAGATTGTATGGATTTGTGGCAGTCTTGGGCAAGTCTCACTAGGGCATCTCCTCCCAAGTGAGAATGTATGGATTTGTGGTAGCTTTGAGCAAGTCTCCCCAGGGAATCTCCTTCCAAGTCAGAATGTATGGACTTGTGGTAGTATTGGGCAAGTCTCCATAAGGCATCTCCTCCCAAGTGAGATTAAATGGACTTGTGCAAGTGTTGGGCAAGTCTCCCCAGGACATCTCCTCCTAAGTTAAATTGTATGGATTTGTGGCAGTCGTTAGCAAGGCTACCCAGGGCATCTCCTCCCAAGTGAGAATGTATTCACTTGTGGCAATCTTGAATAAGTCGCCCCAGGACATCTCATCCCAAGTGAGAATGTATGGATTCGTGGCAGTCTTGGGCAAGTCGCCCCAGGACATCTCCTCCCAAGTGAGAATGTATAGATTTGTGGCATTCTTGGGTAAGGCTCTCCAGGGCATCTTCTCCCAAAAAAGAATGTATTGACTTGTGGCAGTCTTGGGCAAGTCTCCCCAGGGAATCTCCTCGTAAGTGAGAATGTATGGATTTGTGGCAGTTTTGGAGAAGTCTCCTAAGGGCATCTCCCAAGTCAGAATGTATGAATTTGTAACAGTCTTAGGCAAATCTTACCAGGCCATCTCCCAAGTGAGATTGTATGGACTGTTGGCAGTCTTGGGCAAGTCGCCCCGGACATCTTCTCCCAAGTGAGAATGTATGGACTTGTAGTAGTCTTGGGCAAGTCTCCTAAAGGCATCACCTCCCAAGTGAGATTAAATGGACTTGTTCCAGTGTTGGGCAAGTCTCCCAAGGGCATCTCCCAAGTTAGAATGTATGGATTTGTGGCAGTTTAGGCAAGTCTCCCCAGGGCATCTCCTACCAAATGAGAATGTATTGACTTGTAAAAATCTTGGGTAAGTTTCCCCAGGGCATCTCCTCCCAAGTGAGAATGTATGGATTTGTGGCAGTCTTGGGCAAGGCTCCCCAGGGCATCTCCTCCCAAGTGAGAATGTATGGATTTGTTGCAGTCTTGGGCAAGTCTACCCAAAGAATCTCCTCCCAAGTAAGAATGTATGGATTTGTGGCAGTCTTGGGCAAGTCTCACTAGGGCATCTCCTCCCAAGTGAGAATGTATGGATTTGTGGTAGTTTTGAGCAAGTCTCTTCAGGGAATCTCCTACCAAGTAAGAATGTATTGACGTGTGGCAGTCTTGGGCAAGTCTCCCCAGGGCATCTCCTCCCAAGTTAGATTGTATGGATTTGTGGCAGTCTTGGGCAAGTCTCACTAGGGCATCTCCTCCCAAGTGAGAATGTATTGACTTGTGGCAATCTTGAATAAGTCGCCCCAGGACATCTCATCCCAAGTGAGAATGTATGGATTCGTCGCAGTCTTGGGCAAGTCGCCCCAGGACATCTCCTCCCAAGTGAGAATGTATGGATTTGTGGCAGTCTTGGGCAAGTCTCCCAAGGGCATCTCCTTCCAAGTTAGATTGTATGGAATTGTGGCAGTTTTGGGCAAGTCTCACCAGGGCATCTCCTACCAAGTGAGAATGTATTGACGTGTGGCAGTCTTGGGTAAGTCTCTCCAGGGCATCTCCTCCCAAGTTAGATTGTATGGATTTGTGGCAGTCTTGGGCAAGTCTCACTAGGGCATCTCCTCCCAAGTGAGAATGTATGGATTTGTGGTAGCTTTGAGCAAGTCTCCCCAGGGAATCTCCTTCCAAGTCAGAATGTATGGACTTGTGGTAGTATTGGGCAAGTCTCCATAAGGCATCTCCTCCCAAGTGAGATTAAATGGACTTGTGCAAGTGTTGGGCAAGTCTCCCCAGGACATCTCCTCCTAAGTTAAATTGTATGGATTTGTGGCAGTCGTTAGCAAGGCTACCCAGGGCATCTCCTCCCAAGTGAGAATGTATTCACTTGTGGCAATCTTGAATAAGTCGCCCCAGGACATCTCATCCCAAGTGAGAATGTATGGATTCGTGGCAGTCTTGGGCAAGTCGCCCCAGGACATCTCCTCCCAAGTGAGAATGTATAGATTTGTGGCATTCTTGGGTAAGGCTCTCCAGGGCATCTTCTCCCAAAAAAGAATGTATTGACTTGTGGCAGTCTTGGGCAAGTCTCCCCAGGGAATCTCCTCGTAAGTGAGAATGTATGGATTCGTGGTAGTCTTAGGCATGTTTCCCAAGGGACTCTTCTCCCAAGCAAGATTGTATAGATTTGTGGCAGTCTTGGGCAAGTCTTCCCAGGGCATCTCCTCCCAAGTGTGAATGTATGGATTTGTGGCAGTCTTGGGAAAGGCTCCCCAGGACATCTCCTCCCAAGTGAGAATGTATGGATTTGTGGCAGTTTTGGGCAAGTCTCCCCAGGGCATCTCCCAAGTGAGAATGTATGGATTTGTAGCAGTCTTAAGCAAATCTCTCCAGGGCATCTCCACCCAAGTGAGAATGTATGGATTCGTGGCAGTCTGGGGCAAGTCTCACTAGGGCATCTCCTCCCAAGTGAGAATGTATGGATTTGTGGTAGTTTTAAGCAAGTCTCCCCAGGGAATCTCCTACCAAGTGAGAATGTATTGACGTGTGGCAGTCTTGGGCAAGTCTCCCCAGGGCATCTCCTCCCAAGTTAGATTGTATGGATTTGTGGCAGTCTTGGGTAAGTCTCACTAGGGCATCTCCTCCCAAGTGAGAATGTATGGATTTGTGGCAGTCTTGTGCAAGTCTCCCTAGGGCATCTCGTCCCAAGTGAGAATGTATGGATTTCTGGCAGTCTTGGGATAGACTCCCCATGGCATCTCCTCCCAAGTGAGAATGTATGGATTTGTGGCAGTTTAGGCAAGTCTCCCCAGGGCATCTCCCAAGTCAGAATGTATGGATTTGTGGCAGTTTAGGCAAGTCTCCCCAGGGCATCACCTCCCAAGTTAGATTGTATGGATTTGTAGCAGTCTTGGGCAAGTCTCACTAGGGCATCTCCTCCCAAGTGAGAATGTATTGACTTGTGGCAGTCTTGGGCAAGTCTCTCCAGGGCATCTCCTACCAAGTGAGAATGTATGGATTTGTGGCAGTCTTGGGCAAGGCTCCCCATGGCATCTCCTCCCAAGTGAGAATGTATGGATTTGTTGCAGTCTTAAGCAAGTCTACCCAAAGAATCTCCTCCCAAGTGAGAATGTATGGATTTGTGGCAGTCTTGGGCAAGTCTCACTAGGGCATCTCCTCCCAAGTGAGAATGTATGGATTTGTGGTAGTTTTGAGCAAGTCTCCCCAGGGAATCTCCTACCAAGTGAGAATGTATTGACGTGTGGCAGTCTTGGGCAAGTCTCCCCAGGGCATCTCCTCCCAAGTTAGATTGTATGGATTTGTGGCAGTCTTGGGCAAGTCTCACTAGGGCATCTCCTCCAAAGTGAGAATGTATTGACTTGTGGCAATCTTGAATAAGTCGCCCCAGGACATCTCATCCCAAGTGAGAATGTATGGATTCGTGGCAGTCTTGGGCAAGTCGCCCCAGGACATCTCCTCCCAAGTGAGAATGTATGGATTTGTGGCAGTCTTGGGCAAGTCTCCCAAGGGCATCTCCTTCCAAGTTAGATTGTATGGAATTGTGGCAATTTTGGGCAAGTCTCACCAGGGCATCTCCTCCCAAGTGAGAATGTATGGACTTGTGGCAGTCTTGGGCAAGTCTCCTCAAGACATCTCCTCCAAAGTGAGAATAAATGGACTTGTAGCAGTCTTGGGCAAATTTCCATAAGCCATCTTCTCCCAAGTGAGAATAAATGGACTTGTGGCAGTCTTGGGCAAGTTGCCCCAGGGCATCTACTCCCCAGTAAGAATGTATGGACTAGTGGTAATCTTGGGCATGTCTCCCCAGGGAATCTCCTCCCAAGTGAGAATGTATGGATTTATGGCAGTCTTGGGCAAGTCTTCTCAAGACATCTTCTCCCAAGTGAGAATGTATGGATCCGTAGCAGTCTTGGGCAAGTCTCTACAGGGCATCTCCACCCAAGTTAGATTGTATGGATTTGTAACAGTCTTAGGCAAGTCTCTCCAGGGCATCTCCACCGAAGTTAGATTGTATGGATTTGTGGCAGACTTAAGCAAGTCTCCCCAGGGCATCTTCTCCCAAGTGAAAATGTATAAATTGTGGCAATCTTGGGTAAGTCTCCCCAGGGCATCTCCTCCCAAGTGAGAATGTATGGATTTGTGGCAGTTTTGGAGAAGTCTCCTAAGGGCATCTCCCAAGTCAGAATGTATGAATTTGTAACAGTCTTAGGCAAATCTTACCAGGCCATCTCCCAAGTGAGATTGTATGGACTGTTGGCAGTCTTGGGCAAGTCGCCCCAGGACATCTTCTCCCAAGTGAGAATGTATGGACTTGTAGTAGTCTTGGGCAAGTCTCCTAAAGGCATCACCTCCCAAGTGAGATTAAATGGACTTGTGCCAGTGTTGGGCAAGTCTCCCAAGGGCATCTCCCAAGTTAGAATGTATGGATTTGTGGCAGTTTAGGCAAGTCTCCCCAGGGCATCTCCTACCAAATGAGAATGTATTGACTTGTAAAAATCTTGGGTAAGTTTCCCCAGGGCATCTCCTCCCAAGTGAGAATGTATGGATTTGTGGCAGTCTTGGGCAAGGCTCCCCAGGGCATCTCCTCCCAAGTGAGAATGTATGGATTTGTTGCAGTCTTGGGCAAGTCTACCCAAAGAATCTCCTCCCAAGTAAGAATGTATGGATTTGTGGCAGTCTTGGGCAAGTCTTACTAGGGCATCTCCTCCCAAGTGAGAATGTATGGATTTGTGGTAGTTTTGAGCAAGTCTCTCCAGGGAATCTCCTACCAAGTAAGAATGTATTGACGTGTAGCAGTCTTGGGCAAGTCTCCCCAGGGCATCTCCTCCCAAGTTAGATTGTATGGATTTGTGGCAGTCTTGGGCAAGTCTCACTAGGGCATCTCCTCCAAAGTGAGAATGTATTGACTTGTGGCAATCTTGAATAAGTCGCCCCAGGACATCTCATCCCAAGTGAGAATGTATGGATTCGTAGCAGTCTTGGGCAAGTCGCTCCAGGACATCTCCTCCCAAGTGAGAATGTATGGATTTGTGGCAGTCTTGGGCAAGTCTCCCAAGGGCATCTCCTTCCAAGTTAGATTGTATGGAATAGTGGCAATTTTGGGCAAGTCTCACCAGGGCATCTCCTCCCAAGTGAGAATGTATGGACTTGTGGTAGTCTTGGGCAAGTCTCCTCAAGACATCTCCTCCAAAGTGAGAATAAATGGACTTGTAGCAGTCTTGGGCAAATCTCCATAAGCCATCTTCTCCCAAGTGAGAATAAATGGACTTGTGGCAGTCTTGGGCAAGTCGCCCCAGGGCATCTACTCCCCAGTAAGAATGTATGGACTAGTGGTAATCTTGGGCATGTCTCCCCAGGGAATCTCCTCCCAAGTGAGAATGTATGGATTTATGGCAGTCTTGGGCAAGTCTCCCCAAGACATCTTCTCCCAAGTGAGAATGTATGGATCCGTAGCAGTCTTGGGCAAGTCTCTACAGGGCATCTCCACCCAAGTTAGATTGTATGGATTTGTAACAGTCTTAGGCAAGTCTCTCCAGGGCATCTCCACCGAAGTTAGATTGTATGGATTTGTGGCAGACTTAAGCAAGTCTCCCCAGGGCATCTTCTCCCAAGTGAAAATGTATTAACTTGTGGCAATCTTGGGTAAGTCTCCCCAGGGCATCTCCTCCCAAGTGAGAATGTATGGATTTGTGGCAGTTTTGGAGAAGTCTCCTAAGGGCATCTCCCAAGTCAGAATGTATGAATTTGTAACAGTCTTAGGCAAATCTTACCAGGCCATCTCCCAAGTGAGATTGTATGGACTGTTGGCAGTCTTGGGCAAGTCGCCCCAGGACATCTTCTCCCAAGTGAGAATGTATGGACTTGTAGTAGTCTTGGGCAAGTCTCCTAAAGGCATCACCTCCCAAGTGAGATTAAATGGACTTGTTCCAGTGTTGGGCAAGTCTCCCAAGGGCATCTCCCAAGTTAGAATGTATGGATTTGTGGCAGTTTAGGCAAGTCTCCCCAGGGCATCTCCTACCAAATGAGAATGTATTGACTTGTAAAAATCTTGGGTAAGTTTCCCCAGGGCATCTCCTCCCAAGTGAGAATGTATGGATTTGTGGCAGTCTTGGGCAAGGCTCCCCAGGGCATCTCCTCCCAAGTGAGAATGTATGGATTTGTTGCAGTCTTGGGCAAGTCTACCCAAAGAATCTCCTCCCAAGTAAGAATGTATGGATTTGTGGCAGTCTTGGGCAAGTCTCACTAGGGCATCTCCTCCCAAGTGAGAATGTATGGATTTGTGGTAGTTTTGAGCAAGTCTCTTCAGGGAATCTCCTACCAAGTAAGAATGTATTGACGTGTGGCAGTCTTGGGCAAGTCTCCCCAGGGCATCTCCTCCCAAGTTAGATTGTATGGATTTGTGGCAGTCTTGGGCAAGTCTCACTAGGGCATCTCCTCCCAAGTGAGAATGTATTGACTTGTGGCAATCTTGAATAAGTCGCCCCAGGACATCTCATCCCAAGTGAGAATGTATGGATTCGTCGCAGTCTTGGGCAAGTCGCCCCAGGACATCTCCTCCCAAGTGAAAATGTATGGATTTGTGGCAGTCTTGGGCAAGTCTCCCAAGGGCATCTCCTTCCAAGTTAGATTGTATGGAATTGTGGCAGTTTTGGGCAAGTCTCACCAGGGCATCTCCTACCAAGTGAGAATGTATTGACGTGTGGCAGTCTTGGGTAAGTCTCTCCAGGGCATCTCCTCCCAAGTTAGATTGTATGGATTTGTGGCAGTCTTGGGCAAGTCTCACTAGGGCATCTCCTCCCAAGTGAGAATGTATGGATTTGTGGTAGCTTTGAGCAAGTCTCCCCAGGGAATCTCCTTCCAAGTCAGAATGTATGGACTTGTGGTAGTATTGGGCAAGTCTCCATAAGGCATCTCCTCCCAAGTGAGATTAAATGGACTTGTGCAAGTGTTGGGCAAGTCTCCCCAGGACATCTCCTCCTAAGTTAAATTGTATGGATTTGTGGCAGTCTTTAGCAAGGCTACCCAGGGCATCTCCTCCCAAGTGAGAATGTATTCACTTGTGGCAATCTTGAATAAGTCGCCCCAGGACATCTCATCCCAAGTGAGAATGTATGGATTCGTGGCAGTCTTGGGCAAGTCGCCCCAGGACATCTCCTCCCAAGTGAGAATGTATAGATTTGTGGCATTCTTGGGTAAGGCTCTCCAGGGCATCTTCTCCCAAGTAAGAATGTATTGACTTGTGGCAGTCTTGGGCAAGTCTCCCCAGGGAATCTCCTCGTAAGTGAGAATGTATGGATTCGTGGTAGTCTTAGGCATGTTTCCCAAGGGACTCTTCTCCCAAGTAAGATTGTATAGATTTGTGGCAGTCTTGGGCAAGTCTTCCCAGGGCATCTCCTCCCAAGTGTGAATGTATGGATTTGTGGCAGTCTTGGGAAAGGCTCCCCAGGACATCTCCTCCCAAGTGAGAATGTATAGATTTGTGGCATTCTTGGGTAAGGCTCTCCAGGGCATCTTCTCCCAAGTAAGAATGTATTGACTTGTGGCAGTCTTGGGCAAGTCTCCCCAGGGAATCTCCTCGTAAGTGAGAATGTATGGATTCGTGGTAGTCTTAGGCATGTTTCCCAAGGGACTCTTCTCCCAAGTAAGATTGTATAGATTTGTGGCAGTCTTGGGCAAGTCTTCCCAGGGCATCTCCTCCCAAGTGAGAATGTATGGATTTGTGGTAGTTTTGAGCAAGTCTCCCCACGGAATCTCCTACCAAGTGAGAATGTATTGACGTGTGGCAGTCTTGGGCAAGTCTCCCCAGGGCATCTCCTCCCAAGTTAGATTGTATGGATTTGTGGCAGTCTTGGGCAAGTCTCACTAGGGCATCTCCTCCCAAGTGAGAATGTATGGATTTGTGGCAGTCTTGTGCAAGTCTCCCTAGGGCATCTCGTCCCAAGTGAGAATGTATGGATTTCTGGCAGTCTTGGGATAGACTCCCCATGGCATCTCCTCCCAAGTGAGAATGTATGGATTTGTGGCAGTTTAGGCAAGTCTCCCCAGGGCATCTCCCAAGTCAGAATGTATGGATTTGTGGCAGTTTAGGCAAGTCTCCCCAGGGCATCACCTCCCAAGTTAGATTGTATGGATTTGTAGCAGTCTTGGGCAAGTCTCACTAGGGCATCTCCTCCCAAGTGAGAATGTATTGACTTGTGGCAGTCTTGGGCAAGTCTCTCCAGGGCATCTCCTACCAAGTGAGAATGTATGGATTTGTGGCAGTCTTGGGCAAGGCTCCCCATGGCATCTCCTCCCAAGTGAGAATGTATGGATTTGTTGCAGTCTTAAGCAAGTCTACCCAAAGAATCTCCTCCCAAGTGAGAATGTATGGATTTGTGGCAGTCTTGGGCAAGTCTCACTAGGGCATCTCCTCCCAAGTGAGAATGTATGGATTTGTGGTAGTTTTGAGCAAGTCTCCCCAGGGAATCTCCTACCAAGTGAGAATGTATTGACGTGTGGCAGTCTTGGGCAAGTCTCCCCAGGGCATCTCCTCCCAAGTTAGATTGTATGGATTTGTGGCAGTCTTGGGCAAGTCTCACTAGGGCATCTCCTCCAAAGTGAGAATGTATTGACTTGTGGCAATCTTGAATAAGTCGCCCCAGGACATCTCATCCCAAGTGAGAATGTATGGATTCGTGGCAGTCTTGGGCAAGTCGCCCCAGGACATCTCCTCCCAAGTGAGAATGTATGGATTTGTGGCAGTCTTGGGCAAGTCTCCCAAGGGCATCTCCTTCCAAGTTAGATTGTATGGAATTGTGGCAATTTTGGGCAAGTCTCACCAGGGCATCTCCTCCCAAGTGAGAATGTATGGACTTGTGGCAGTCTTGGGCAAGTCTCCTCAAGACATCTCCTCCAAAGTGAGAATAAATGGACTTGTAGCAGTCTTGGGCAAATCTCCATAAGCCATCTTCTCCCAAGTGAGAATAAATGGACTTGTGGCAGTCTTGGGCAAATCTCCATAAGCCATCTTCTCCCAAGTGAGAATAAATGGACTTGTGGCAGTCTTGGGCAAGTTGCCCCAGGGCATCTACTCCCCAGTAAGAATGTATGGACTAGTGGTAATCTTGGGCATGTCTCCCCAGGGAATCTCCTCCCAAGTGAGAATGTATGGATTTATGGCAGTCTTGGGCAAGTCTCCTCAAGACATCTTCTCCCAAGTGAGAATGTATGGATCCGTAGCAGTCTTGGGCAAGTCTCTACAGGGCATCTCCACCCAAGTTAGATTGTATGGATTTGTAACAGTCTTAGGCAAGTCTCTCCAGGGCATCTCCACCGAAGTTAGATTGTATGGATTTGTGGCAGACTTAAGCAAGTCTCCCCAGGGCATCTTCTCCCAAGTGAAAATGTATAAATTGTGGCAATCTTGGGTAAGTCTCCCCAGGGCATCTCCTCCCAAGTGAGAATGTATGGATTTGTGGCAGTTTTGGAGAAGTCTCCTAAGGGCATCTCCCAAGTCAGAATGTATGAATTTGTAACAGTCTTAGGCAAATCTTACCAGGCCATCTCCCAAGTGAGATTGTATGGACTGTTGGCAGTCTTGGGCAAGTCGCCCCAGGACATCTTCTCCCAAGTGAGAATGTATGGACTTGTAGTAGTCTTGGGCAAGTCTCCTAAAGGCATCACCTCCCAAGTGAGATTAAATGGACTTGTGCCAGTGTTGGGCAAGTCTCCCAAGGGCATCTCCCAAGTTAGAATGTATGGATTTGTGGCAGTTTAGGCAAGTCTCCCCAGGGCATCTCCTACCAAATGAGAATGTATTGACTTGTAAAAATCTTGGGTAAGTTTCCCCAGGGCATCTCCTCCCAAGTGAGAATGTATGGATTTGTGGCAGTCTTGGGCAAGGCTCCCCAGGGCATCTCCTCCCAAGTGAGAATGTATGGATTTGTTGCAGTCTTGGGCAAGTCTACCCAAAGAATCTCCTCCCAAGTAAGAATGTATGGATTTGTGGCAGTCTTGGGCAAGTCTTACTAGGGCATCTCCTCCCAAGTGAGAATGTATGGATTTGTGGTAGTTTTGAGCAAGTCTCTCCAGGGAATCTCCTACCAAGTAAGAATGTATTGACGTGTAGCAGTCTTGGGCAAGTCTCCCCAGGGCATCTCCTCCCAAGTTAGATTGTATGGATTTGTGGCAGTCTTGGGCAAGTCTCACTAGGGCATCTCCTCCAAAGTGAGAATGTATTGACTTGTGGCAATCTTGAATAAGTCGCCCCAGGACATCTCATCCCAAGTGAGAATGTATGGATTCGTAGCAGTCTTGGGCAAGTCGCTCCAGGACATCTCCTCCCAAGTGAGAATGTATGGATTTGTGGCAGTCTTGGGCAAGTCTCCCAAGGGCATCTCCTTCCAAGTTAGATTGTATGGAATAGTGGCAATTTTGGGCAAGTCTCACCAGGGCATCTCCCCCCAAGTGAGAATGTATGGACTTGTGGTAGTCTTGGGCAAGTCTCCTCAAGACATCTCCTCCAAAGTGAGAATAAATGGACTTGTAGCAGTCTTGGGCAAATCTCCATAAGCCATCTTCTCCCAAGTGAGAATAAATGGACTTGTGGCAGTCTTGGGCAAGTCGCCCCAGGGCATCTACTCCCCAGTAAGAATGTATGGACTAGTGGTAATCTTGGGCATGTCTCCCCAGGGAATCTCCTCCCAAGTGAGAATGTATGGATTTATGGCAGTCTTGGGCAAGTCTCCTCAAGACATCTTCTCCCAAGTGAGAATGTATGGATCCGTAGCAGTCTTGGGCAAGTCTCTACAGGGCATCTCCACCCAAGTTAGATTGTATGGATTTGTAACAGTCTTAGGCAAGTCTCTCCAGGGCATCTCCACCGAAGTTAGATTGTATGGATTTGTGGCAGACTTAAGCAAGTCTCCCCAGGGCATCTTCTCCCAAGTGAAAATGTATTAACTTGTGGCAATCTTGGGTAAGTCTCCCCAGGGCATCTCCTCCCAAGTGAGAATGTATGGATTTGTGGCAGTTTTGGAGAAGTCTCCTAAGGGCATCTCCCAAGTCAGAATGTATGAATTTGTAACAGTCTTAGGCAAATCTTACCAGGCCATCTCCCAAGTGAGATTGTATGGACTGTTGGCAGTCTTGGGCAAGTCGCCCCAGGACATCTTCTCCCAAGTGAGAATGTATGGACTTGTAGTAGTCTTGGGCAAGTCTCCTAAAGGCATCACCTCCCAAGTGAGATTAAATGGACTTGTTCCAGTGTTGGGCAAGTCTCCCAAGGGCATCTCCCAAGTTAGAATGTATGGATTTGTGGCAGTTTAGGCAAGTCTCCCCAGGGCATCTCCTACCAAATGAGAATGTATTGACTTGTAAAAATCTTGGGTAAGTTTCCCCAGGGCATCTCCTCCCAAGTGAGAATGTATGGATTTGTGGCAGTCTTGGGCAAGGCTCCCCAGGGCATCTCCTCCCAAGTGAGAATGTATGGATTTGTTGCAGTCTTGGGCAAGTCTACCCAAAGAATCTCCTCCCAAGTAAGAATGTATGGATTTGTGGCAGTCTTGGGCAAGTCTCACTAGGGCATCTCCTCCCAAGTGAGAATGTATGGATTTGTGGTAGTTTTGAGCAAGTCTCTTCAGGGAATCTCCTACCAAGTAAGAATGTATTGACGTGTGGCAGTCTTGGGCAAGTCTCCCCAGGGCATCTCCTCCCAAGTTAGATTGTATGGATTTGTGGCAGTCTTGGGCAAGTCTCACTAGGGCATCTCCTCCCAAGTGAGAATGTATTGACTTGTGGCAATCTTGAATAAGTCGCCCCAGGACATCTCATCCCAAGTGAGAATGTATGGATTCGTCGCAGTCTTGGGCAAGTCGCCCCAGGACATCTCCTCCCAAGTGAAAATGTATGGATTTGTGGCAGTCTTGGGCAAGTCTCCCAAGGGCATCTCCTTCCAAGTTAGATTGTATGGAATTGTGGCAGTTTTGGGCAAGTCTCACCAGGGCATCTCCTACCAAGTGAGAATGTATTGACGTGTGGCAGTCTTGGGTAAGTCTCTCCAGGGCATCTCCTCCCAAGTTAGATTGTATGGATTTGTGGCAGTCTTGGGCAAGTCTCACTAGGGCATCTCCTCCCAAGTGAGAATGTATGGATTTGTGGTAGCTTTGAGCAAGTCTCCCCAGGGAATCTCCTTCCAAGTCAGAATGTATGGACTTGTGGTAGTATTGGGCAAGTCTCCATAAGGCATCTCCTCCCAAGTGAGATTAAATGGACTTGTGCAAGTGTTGGGCAAGTCTCCCCAGGACATCTCCTCCTAAGTTAAATTGTATGGATTTGTGGCAGTCTTTAGCAAGGCTACCCAGGGCATCTCCTCCCAAGTGAGAATGTATTCACTTGTGGCAATCTTGAATAAGTCGCCCCAGGACATCTCATCCCAAGTGAGAATGTATGGATTCGTGGCAGTCTTGGGCAAGTCGCCCCAGGACATCTCCTCCCAAGTGAGAATGTATAGATTTGTGGCATTCTTGGGTAAGGCTCTCCAGGGCATCTTCTCCCAAGTAAGAATGTATTGACTTGTGGCAGTCTTGGGCAAGTCTCCCCAGGGAATCTCCTCGTAAGTGAGAATGTATGGATTCGTGGTAGTCTTAGGCATGTTTCCCAAGGGACTCTTCTCCCAAGTAAGATTGTATAGATTTGTGGCAGTCTTGGGCAAGTCTTCCCAGGGCATCTCCTCCCAAGTGTGAATGTATGGATTTGTGGCAGTCTTGGGAAAGGCTCCCCAGGACATCTCCTCCCAAGTGAGAATGTATAGATTTGTGGCATTCTTGGGTAAGGCTCTCCAGGGCATCTTCTCCCAAGTAAGAATGTATTGACTTGTGGCAGTCTTGGGCAAGTCTCCCCAGGGAATCTCCTCGTAAGTGAGAATGTATGGATTCGTGGTAGTCTTAGGCATGTTTCCCAAGGGACTCTTCTCCCAAGTAAGATTGTATAGATTTGTGGCAGTCTTGGGCAAGTCTTCCCAGGGCATCTCCTCCCAAGTGAGAATGTATGGATTTGTGGTAGTTTTGAGCAAGTCTCCCCACGGAATCTCCTACCAAGTGAGAATGTATTGACGTGTGGCAGTCTTGGGCAAGTCTCCCCAGGGCATCTCCTCCCAAGTTAGATTGTATGGATTTGTGGCAGTCTTGGGCAAGTCTCACTAGGGCATCTCCTCCCAAGTGAGAATGTATTGACTTGTGGCAATCTTGAATAAGTCGCCCCAGGACATCTCACCCCAAGTAAGAATGTATGGATTCGTCGCAGTCTTGGGCAAGTCGCCCCAGGACATCTCCTCCCAAGTGAGAATGTATGGATTTGTGGCAGTCTTGGGCAAGTCTCACCAGGGCATCTCCTACCAAGTGAGAATGTATTGACGTGTGGCAGTCTTGGGTAAGTCTCTCCAGGGCATCTCCTCCCAAGTTAGATTGTATGGATTTGTGGCAGTCTTGGGCAAGTCTCACTAGAGCATCTCCTCCCAAGTGAGAATGTATGGATTTGTGGTAGCTTTGAGCAAGTCTCCCCAGGGAATCTCCTTCCAAGTCAGAATGTATGGACTTGTGGTAGTCTTGGGCAAGTCTCCTCAAGGCATCTCCTCCCAAGTGAGATTAAATGGACTTGTGCAAGTGTTGGGCAAGTCTCCCCAGGACATCTCCTCCTAAGTTAAATTGTATGGATTTGTGGCAGTCTTGGGCAAGTCTACCAAGGGCATCTCCTCCCAAGTGAGAATGTATTCACTTGTGGCAATCTTGAATAAGTCGCCCCAGGACATCTCATCCCAAGAGAGAATGTATGGATTCGTGGCAGTCTTGGGTAAGTCGCCCCAGGACATCTCCTCCCAAGTGAGAATGTATAGATTTGTGGCATTCTTGGGTAAGGCTCTCCAGGGCATCTTCTCCCAAGTAAGAATGTATTGACTTGTGGCAGTCTTGTGCAAGTCTTCCCAGGGAATCTCCTCGTAAGTGAGAATGTATGGATTCGTGGTAGTCTTAGGCATGTTTCCCAAGGGACTCTTCTCCCAAGTAAGATTGTATAGATTTGTGGCAGTCTTGGGCAAGTCTTCCCAGGGCATCTCCTCCCAAGTGTGAATGTATGGATTTGTGGCAGTCTTGGGAAAGGCTCCCCAGGCCATCTCCTCCTAAGTAAGAATGTATGGATTTGTGGCAGCCTTGGGCAAGTCCCCCCAGAGCATCTCCTCCCAAGTAAAAATAAATGAATTTGTGGCAGTTTTGGGCAAGTCTCCCAGGGCATCTCTTCCCAAGTGAGAATGTATAGCCTTGTGGCAGTCTTGGTCAAGTCTCTCCAGGGCATTTCCTCCCAAGTTAGATTGTATGGATTTGTGGCAGTATTTGGCAAGTCTCCTCAAGGCATCTCCTCCAAAGTGAGAATGTATTGACTTGTGGCAATCTTGGGCAAGTCTCCCCAGGGCATCTCCTCCACAGTTAGGTTGTATGGAGTTGTGGCAGTCTTTGGCAAGTCTTACCAGGGCATCTCCTCCCAAGTGAGAATGTATGGATTTGTGGCAGTTTTGGGCAAGTCTCCCCAGGGCATCTCCCAAGTGAGAATGTATGGATTTGTGGCAGTCTTAAGCAAATCTCTCCAGGGCATCTCCACCCAAGTGAGAATGTATGGATTCGTGGCAGTCTGGGGCAAGTCTCACTAGGGCATCTCCTCCCAAGTGAGAATGTATGGATTTGTGGTAGTTTTGAGCAAGTCTCCCCAGGGAATCTCCTACCAAGTGAGAATGTATTGACGTGTGGCAGTCTTGGGCAAGTCTCCCCAGGGCATCTCCTCCCAAGTTAGATTGTATGGATTTGTGGCAGTCTTGGGCAAGTCTCACTAGGGCATCTCCTCCCAAGTGAGAATGTATGGATTTGTGGCAGTCTTGTGCAAGTCTCCCTAGGGCATCTCGTCCCAAGTGAGAATGTATGGATTTCTGGCAGTCTTGGGATAGACTCCCCAGGGCATGTCCTCCCGAGTAAGAATGTATGGATTTAAGGCAGTCTTGAGCAAGTCTCACCAGAGCATCTCCTCCCAAGTAAAAATGTATGGATTTGTGGCAGTTTTGGGCAAGTCTCTCAGGGCATCTCTTCCCAAGTGAGAATGTATGGACTTGTGGCAGTATTGGGCAAGTCTCACCAGGACATCTTCTCCCAAGTAAAAATGAATGGATTTTTGGCAGTTTTGGGCAAGTCTCCCAAGGCATCTCCTCCCAAGTTAGAGTGTATGGATTTGTGGCAGTATTGGCAAGTTTCCTCAAGGCATCTTCTTCAAAGTGAGAATGTATTGACTTGTGGCAATCTTGGGTAAGTCTCCCCAGGGCATCTCCTACCAAGTAAGAATGTATTGACGTGTGGCAGTCTTGGGCAAGTCTCCCCAGGGCATGTCCTCCCGAGTAAGAATGTATGGATTTTAGGCAGTCTTGAGCAAGTCTCACCAAGGCATCTCCTCCCAAGTAAAAATGTATGGATTTGTGGCAGTTTTGGGCAAGTCTCCCAGGGTATCTCTTCCCAAGTGAGAATGTATGGACTTGTGGCAGTATTGGGCAAGTCTCACCAGGACATCTTCTCCCAAGTGAGAATGTATGGATTTGTTGCAGTCTTGGGCAAGTCTACCCAAAGAATCTCCTCCCAAGTGAGAATGTATGGATTTGTGGCAGTCTTGGGCAAGTCTCCCCAGGGCATCTCTTACCAAGTGAGAATGTATTGACGTGTGGCAGTCTTGGGCAAGTCTCTCCAGGGCATCTCCTTACAAGTTAGATTGTATGGATTTGTGGCAGTCTTGGGCAAGTCTCACTAGGGCATCTCCTCCCAAGTTAGATTGTATGGATTTGTGGCAGTCTTGGGCAAGTCTCACTAGAGCATCTCATCCCAAGTGAGAATGTATGGATTCGTGGCAGTCTTGGGCAAGTCGCCCCAGGACATCTCCTCCCAAGTGAGAATGTATAGATTTGTGGCATTCTTGGGCAAGGCTCTCCAGGGCATCTTCTCCCAAGTAAGAATGTATTGACTTGTGGCAGTCTTGGGCAAGTCTCCCCAGGGAATCTCCTCGTAAGTAAGAATGTATGGATTCGTGGTAGTCTTGGGCATGTTTCCCCAGGGACTCTTCTCCCAAGTAAGATTGTATACATTTGTGGCAGTCTTGGGCAAGTCTTCCCAGGCCATCTCCTCCCAAGTGTGAATGTATGGATTTGTGGCAGTCTTGGGAAAGGCTCCCCAGGCCATCTCCTTCTAAGTAAGAATGTATGGATTTGTGGCAGCCTTGGGCAAGTCCCCCCAGAGCATCTCCTCCCAAGTAAAAATGAATGGATTTGTGGCAATTTTGGGCAAGTCTCCCAGGGCCTCTCTTCCCAAGTGAGAATGTATAGCCTTGTGGCAGTCTTGGTCAAGTCTCTCCAGGGCATCTCCTCCCAAGTTAGATTGTATGGATTTGTAGCAGTATTTGGCAAGTCTCCTCAAGGCATCTCCTCCAAAGTGAGAATGTATTGACTTGTGGCAATCATGGGCAAGTCTCCTCAGGGCATCTCCCAAGTGAGAATGTATGGATTTGTGGCAGTCTTAAGCAAATCTCTCCAGGGCATCTCCTCCCAAGTAAGAATGTATGGATTCGTGGCAGTCTTGGGCAAGTCTCACTAGGGCATCTCCTCCCAAGTGAGAATGTATAGATTTGTGGTAGTTTTGAGCAAGTCTCCCCAGGGAATCTCCTACCAAGTGAGAATGTATTGACGTGTGGCAGTCTTGGGCAAGTCTCCCCAGGGCATCTCCTCCCAAGTTAGATTGTTTAAATTTGTGTCAGTCTTGGGCAAGTCTCACTAGGGCATCTCCTCCCAAGTGAGAATGTATTGACTTGTGGCAATCTTGAATAAGTCGCCCCAGGACATCTCATCCCAAGTGAGAATGTATGGATTCGTGGCAGTCTTGGGCAAGTCGCCCCAGGACATCTCCTCCTAAGTGAGAATGTATGGATTTGTGGCAGTCTTGAGCAAGTCTCCCAAGGGCATCTCCTTCCAAATTAGATTGTATGGAATTGTGGCAGTTTTGGGCAAGTCTCACCAGGGCATCTCCTCCCAAGTGAGAACGTATGGACTTGTGGCAGTCTTGGGCAAGTCTCCTCAAGACATCTCCTCCAAAGTGAGAATAAATAGACTTGTGGCAGTCTTGAGCAAATCTCCATAAGCCATCTTCTCCCAAGTGAGAATAAATGGACTTGTGGCAGTCTTGGGCAAGTCTTCCCAAGCCATCTTCTCCCAAGTGAGAATGTATGGACTTGTGGCATTCTGAGGCAAGTCTCCCCAGAGCATCTCCTCCCAAATAAAAATTTATGGATTTGAGGTAGCCTTGGGCAAGTCTCCTCAAGGCATCTCCTCCCAAGTTAGAATAAATGGACTTGTGGCAGTGTTGGGCAAGTCTCTCCAGGGCAACTCCCAAGTGAGAATGTATGGACTGTTGGCAGTCTTGGGCAAGTCTCCCCAATGCATCTCCTCCCAAGTGAGAGTGTATGGACTCTTGGCAGTCTTGGGCAAGTCTCCTCAAGACATCTCCTCCAGAGTGAGAATAAATGGAATTGTGGCATTCTTGGGCAAATCTCCATAAGCCATCTTCTCCCAAGTGAGAATAAATGGACTTGTGGCAGTGTTGGGCAAGTCTCTCCAGGGCAACTCCCAAGTGAGAATGTATAGACTGTTGGCAGTCTTGGGCAAGTCTCCCCAATGCATCTCCTCCCAAGTGAGAGTGTATGGACTTGTGGCAGTCTTGGGCAAGTCTCCTCAAGACATCTCCTCCAGAGTGAGAATAAATGGACTTGTGGCATTCTTGGGCAAATCTCCATAAGCCATCTTCTCCTAAGTGAGAATAAATGAACTTGTGGCAGTCTTGGGCAAGTCTCCCTAGGGAATCTCCTCCCAAGTGAGAATGTATGGATTTATGGCAGTCTTGGGCAAGTCTCCTCAAGGCATCTCCTCCTAAGTGAGAATAAATGCACTTGTGGCAGTCTTGGGCAAGTCTCTCCAGGGCATCTCCTCCCAAGTAAGAATGTATGGATTTGTGGTAGTCTTGGGCAAGACTCCCTAGGGCATGTCCTCCCAAGTAAAAATGTATGGATTTGTGGCAGTTTTGGGCAAGTCTCCCAGGGCATCTCTTCCCAAGTGAGAATGTATGGACTTGTGGCAGTTTTGGGCAAGTCTCACCAGGACATCTTCTCCCAAGTGAGAATGTATAAATTTGTTGCAGTCTTGGGCAAGTCTACCCAAAGAATCTCCTCCCAAGTGAGAATGTATGGATTAGTGGCAGTCTTGGGCAAGACTCCCCAGGGCATGTCCTCCCGAGTAAGAATGTATGGATTTAAGGCAGTCTTGAGCAAGTCTCACCAGGGCATCTCCTCCTAAGTAAAAATGTATGGATTTGTGGCAGTTATGGGCAAGTCTCCCAAGGCATCTCTTCTTAAGTGAGAATGTATAGACTTGTGGCAGTATTGGACAAGTCTCACCAGGACATCTTCTCCCAAGTGAGAATTTATGAATTTGTTGCAGTCTTGGGCAAGTCTACCCAAAGAATCTCCTCCCAAGTGAGAATGTATGGATTTGTGGCAGTCTTGGGCAAGTCTCTCCAGGGCATCTCCTCCCAAGTTAGATTGTACGTATTTGTGGCAGTCTTGGGCAAGTCTCCTCAAGACATCTCCTCCAAAGTGAGAATAAATGGACTTGTGGCAGTCTTGGGCAAGTCTCCCCAAGCCATCTTCTCCCAAGTGAGAATGTATGGACTTGTGGCATTCTGAGGCAAGTCTCCCGAGAGCATCTCCTCCCAAATAAAAATTTATGGATTTGTGGTAGTCTTGGGCAAGTCTTCTCAAGGCATCTCCTCCCAAGTGAGAATGTATGGACTGTTGGCAGTGTTGGGTAAGTTTTTGCAGGGCATCTCCTTCCATGTTAGATTGTATGGATTTGTGGCAGGCTTGGCATGTCTCACCAGGGCATCTCCTCCCAAGTGAAAATGTATGGACTTGTGTCAGTCTTGGGCAAGTCTCCTCAGGGCATCTCCTCCCAAGTGAGAATAAATGCACTTGTGGCAGTCTTGGGCAAGTCTCCCCAGGGCAACTCCCAAGTGAGTATGTATAGACTGTTGGCAGTCTTGGGCAAGTCTCCCCTGGGCATCTCCTCCCAAGTGTAAATGTATGGATTTGTAGCAGTTTTGGGCAAGTATTCCCAGGAAATCTCCGTCCAAGTCAGAATGTAAGGTTTTGTGGTAGTCTTGGGCAAGTCTTCTCAAGGCATCTCCTCCCAAGTGAAATTAAAGGAACTTGTGGCAGTGTTGGGCAAGTCTCCACAGGGCATCTTCCAAGTGAGAATGTATGGACTGTTAGCAGTCTTGGGCACGGCCTAAGATTAGGTCGGGCTGTAGCTCGTTGCAGTCCTGGAAGGAACTTGGTTACTCCTGGTTCCCAATAATGGGTGCGAGGGGCACTGTCACATGTAGGCGAATGGTGACTCCGGTTGCGGCAAGGGCAGCTTGGGATGGTCCAGGTTGGAGGGAACTGCGCTCGGCTTCAGTGAGGATAGAGAGTTTTACGAAGTTATGGGAGGCGCAGGAATCAATCTCGGCGACGACTTCGCGGCTTCCAAGTCGTACACGTGTCCGAGGCAGGTATTGGGTTGAAGAATAAATAGAATTTAGGGTTGGCTGGACAAGGGACCGGCGGCATCCTCTGTCGGTCTGCCCACCGGTGCTCGACAGTTTCCCTGGATCTAGGCCTTATACACTGCACAGTCCCGGTGGTAGTGAAACTCCGGTCAGTAGTGGCAGGGTGGAAGTCGAGTCTGCCTGGGAGCAAAAGTGTCTGGCGTGACTTTTCTCGGAGGCTCCTCTTTCGGAGGGTTGGGGCTCTTTATTGGTGCGCAGTCTGTTTCATCCTGCTCAGCTTGGATGGCTGCCTCAAAGAGCTCGGCGAAAGTTGTTGGGGCTGTTGGTCGGACTAGTCGACGAATGGTAGGTTTCAGTGACTCCAGGAGGAGCGTGGTTAGATTTGCGGGGTCTATATTTAACTGAAGCCTTTTAGCTAATAGGGACTTTTGTTGTAAGAAGACTGCGGTAGGCTCCTTGTCTCCTTGCTTGTGCGAATACAGGGAGGCTTGAAGCGTCATGAGGACGGTTGTTCCGGCGTATTTTTTTAGAAATAGGTCCTTGAATTCTGCCCAGGAATAAGCTAGATTCCTGTAGATGGACCACCATTTTTGTGCCTCCCCCTTAAGACCTTGACCCACTATTTGGGTCCGTTGGTCCTCCGGGGTTTGGGCTTGCGAAAAATAGCGTTCGCTGCTAGTGAGGAAACGTTGGGGATCCTCGTGGTCTAGGCCTGAGAATTCTGGAAATGGTGGAGGGGGGGACTGGAAGGCCCCGATTAATCCCATCCAGTGCAGGGACATTGTTCACGGTTTCTGCAATTGTTGAGGGGGGTGCAAGAGGCACCATGGGGTTTGATCCGAGATCCGAGAAACTAGGTCCTGGAGCCTGAGTTCCACTAAGGTTATTCATGTTGTTAGTAGGGGGGTTGTTGGACGCCACCGGGTGTTGAATTCCACTCCCGGAAGTGGAGGGGCGAGAGCTTACTACAGAATTAGTAGCTCTTGATTGCTGCACAGATTGGTCTGGGTTTCGAGGGGTTGTGTTTGCGAGAGCCGATGAGAGAAAAGAGGATTTCTCGAAAGGTCTGCTGCTCTCCGCGAAGGTAAGTCTCGTAAGGCTCGTTTCGAGGAGCCTGTATTAAGAGGTGTGTGTAAACTAGCTCTTTTTCGGTAGGGCGCCATTTACTACTGGATCGCTCCGATGTCCATCGGAGATTTTGCCCCACGCTTTGGGCGTCAATTGTTACGATCCGTCGGAATTTCAGAATGATAAGAGCGAGAGAAGGGGGGAAAAGTGCGAGTACGAGAGAGGAATGAGAGCGAGCGAGAGAGTGGTCGAGTGCGAGCGAGCGAACAAGATGAGTGATAAGTAGTGGTCTTCCTCTTCGGTTCAATGTAGAAGCTGAAAAGAGAATTGGTTCGGTTTGGCAAGGTTCAAGTTATTGGAAAAAGATCTAAGTTAATATTGTATGTAGCGAATAAAAATTTAAACTCTGACTTGAATTGAGAGATTAAGAGGGAAGGAGAGTAAAGTAATACGTGGATTCTCAATAAATAACATTTATTCATTCAACCCCCTGACCCCTTTGTACAAAAGTTGGTTACAAAATATTGTCATCGACGAGAACGGAATCGTTGTACAAGGCGCCGGTATTTCGCCTGGTTAAAATCCAAGAGGTGCAAGCCGAGGAGAGCCGTGTATTACTCGGGTATTTTCGTCCCGAGGTTTCCCGTAAGGACGGGCCGTACGGGTTTACTTCCTCTCGTACCCAGAGAGGTGAGGGACGGCGAAGCCCCGCCGTGGGATGAAAACCGGAGGGTTCTCTTGCAGCAGCTGGCCCCGGCTCCCGGTCCGGGAAGGGGGTGGTGTACCCACGACTGGGGCCACGGAGAGGACGGCCTCTGACTCCTCCAGAAAGCAGTCCGTATGGAGAAGTATTGCGTCGTCCGACAAGTTCAAATCCTCTGGGAAGAGGATGTCCTCAGAACCGCGAGGCAGCGGTGGCAAGGGCGACGGTGACCTTAACGAGGGGGCCGGGGACTCCTCGTCCGTGGTGAGGGGGGCTACAGGCTCGAAATAGTAGTCGGTGGTCGAGTCTGGATCCTGTGTAGTGGTGGAGGCCCCAGTGTGGTCAGGAGACAGGGGGGCCCGGCTTGGCCCTTGCGCAGACATGAAATACCCCTCGGCCACGTACCTTGGTGTGGGAGCGTGGAAGGCCCCCAACGGAGGTGTCGGCACGGGAGTGGAGCAGGCCACGTGTGCAGTTAGGCCGCCGCTGATGGTAATCGTGGAGATGGCCTCCAAGCGGCGCAAGTTGGGCAGAGACAGGGTAACTGGAGTGGAGGAGTAGGCAGCTTCGGTAGCGGCCGAGTACAAGGCTCGGAGGACCGTTCTCTTCTCAAACGACTATCCCGTGCCCTTTCCTTGTCGCGTTGAATTTTCTTCAGCGTCTTATGCCGCCTTAGTCGTGGTGGCTCCATCCATGAATAGGTAAGAATTTAATGCATAGCCGGAGGAGTTATCCCGACTGTTGGGGTTGAGTGGGGCCATGGTTCGCGTATTGATTCGCCAAGTAATTAATGATTCAATTCGCGGTATAATTTCGCGGTGTAATTTCACGGGGTAATTTGCGGGTTAATTCGCGGTTAATTTGCGACGTGATTCGCGGTGCGGCGCGGCGTTAACAACGCACGACGTCCTCGTGTCTGGACTTCACGCGCTTGGTGGCGCGATAGCTCACAACACAGGGGAACGCGACTTAATCCGCGGTTTAATTCGCGGTTTGATTCGCGGATGAATTCGCGGGCTGACCGTGACGAACTCACACGCTCTGTGGCGCGGCGTTTGCGGCGTCCTCGTGTCTGGACTTCACACGCTTGGTGGCGCGGTAGCTCACGACACAGGGGAACGCGACTTAATCCGCGGTTTAATTCGCGGTTTGATTCGCGGATGAATTCGCGGGCGGACCGTGACGAACTCATACGCTTGGTGGCGCGGCGTTTGCGGCGTCCTCGTGTCTGGACTTCACACGCTTGGTGGCACGGTAGCTCACGACACAGGGGAACGCGATTTAATCCGCGGTTTAATTCGCGGTTTGATTCGCGGATGGTTCGCGGGTGGATTTGAGCCGAACTCACACGCTTGGGAGCGCGGTATTTATGGCACTCACGGCGTCCTCGTGTCTGGACTTAACACGCTTGGTGGCGCGGTAGCTCACGACACAGGGGAACGCGACTTAATCCGCGGTTTAATTCGCGGTTTGATTCGCGGATGAATTCGCTGGCGGACAGTGACGAACTCACACGCTTGGTGGCGCGGCGTTTGCGGCGTCCTCGTGTCTGGACTTCACATGCTTGGCGGCGCGGAACTCACAATACTGGGGACACGTGGCGGGGGGAAACCACGTGGCTGGACACCACTGGAATAAGCAGGGTTATGTACTCACTTGAAATGAAGATACAAGTTGGTCTTTAAGGAAAAAGGAATCTTTATTAACTCTCAGGCTGAGATGTGTCCGGTTTGACGATCCGGAAGGGACTGCTTGACATCTCTGCGAGAACGACTTATAAAGGGGAAAACTCTATGCACAAAAAAATTCACAAAGAATTTTCCCTTTCCCTACGCCCACAAGATTCTGGAAGTTTCTGAAAACTTTTAGATTTTTTCCAGAGAATCAGGCCCCATAATAGTAGTACAATAATTATAACAATATTAATAATAATCATCATCTCGTTTAGAAGAGGAGTTTTCCAAGGAGACTCCCTAAGTCCTCTACTTTTTTGCATCTCCCTCTTGCCTGTGTCTGTAGTACTCCGAGAAAAATACTCTGGATACATGTGTGGAAAACCCAGAAATAGAGTCCATAAGATCAACCATCTGTTTTATATGGACGATCTTAAGCTATATGGATCCAGCAAGGACGAATTAAAAATTCTGGTGTTTGCAGTAGCCGAGTACTCCAGAGCTATTGGTATGGATTTTGGATTAGATAAATATGCTGTTATCCATTTAATTACAGGGAGACGAGAAACAGCTGAAATGTCGAGCGACTCTGAGAATATTCAGCTCATTGGTGGCAATACCATTCATCACCTTGGTGTTGGGGAAACTTACACAAATCTTGGAATTCCTCAATCGGAAAGTCAAGATTTGTGTGGGCTTAAAGATCATCTCCATATGAAATACCATGGTCTTCTCAGAAAAATTTGGGCTTCTGAACTATCTGGGAAGAATAAGATACAAGCCACAAACACATTAGCCATTCCTTTACTACTCTATACATTTGGAGCAGTTAAGTGGAATGTGAATGAGTTGAAGATACTGGATAGACAAACGCGCAAGATGATGACAGTACATCGATACCATCATCCAAGGTCTTCCGTAACTCGAATTTACCCTCCACGAGATCAGGGAGGAAGAGGGTTATTAAGTTTAGAATGTCTTCATCGCCGTATTGTACTGGCTGCGGCATGCTCAGTAATGAATAGTACGGATCCTTTAATGCAATTTGTCCATCGCTTAAGAACATCAGCGGCTATTGGCGAGGACAACAGTGCAAGAAACATGAAAAACGTTTCGAGTAAGTGGATCACGCTTTTGTTAACCTTCCAGGATGGAGGGAGCAGGAACGGATGGAGTAAGTAAAGCAAGAATGGGAGAGGTTGTTTTAGTGCGGTATTGCCACAGCACGTGGTTGAGTCCCACACGAACAAGTGCGTAAAAGCATTTTTTCCTCTCCTAAACTTGTTTTGTAAAAAAAAAAAAAAAAAAATAATAATAATATAAGTCAACTAATATTGTTTTATTATTTTGCAGGGAATCAACAAAAAAAGTATTCAAAGATGTTCGAATAACCAGCAGCCTTGATTTACAATTGGTCCATTATCAAGAGGCGAAACCACCAGAGCAGCATATCCAATACGAAAAAAAATCCATAGTTTCCAAAATTATAATTTATTTCGTGAAGATACCACACTAAAAGAAAAATGTGATTGAATCTTCTAAATTGAAATCTTACACCTTTGAACAGGTATTTTTGGTAATTTCAAAACACTTAACAATTAATTTTTGACCACTCAGACACAAATTTAAATTTGACTATTAAAAACAACAAATTAATCACTTTTGTCTCTTAAAAACATAATTTTTAAACTTCTAACACAGAAACAAGTTTTTTATTCTTTTCATAGTGAAACTCTTCAATATTCCTTTAAAAAATTATAATAAACTGTAATTTACATTAAAAGCACATGCTTTAGTTTAATACATTACCATACTTTTTACGTAAAAATTTATTTACAAGATTCCAATTTCCAAAATTATTCTTCCCGGTAAAATTTCTCACATACAAAACACCTCACCCGCTTCTAAAGAAAATTTTATTTGGAAATCCAGTTTGCAAAATTATGCTTCCCAGTAATTAACTTTTTTCGTAATTAAAAACAACAAATTATTATTGACTTTTCTTTCTAAAGAAAAAACATTTTTAAATTTCTAACACAGAAATAAGTTTCGTATTCTTCTCTAAAAAAAATTATTCAAAATTCCAATTTTGAAAAATTTTACTGGACAGTAATTTATTTTTTTTTATTTTAAACATAACTTTATTAATCATCTCTGGATATTAAAAACACATTTTTTAATTTACTACATTACCAAATTTTCTTAATTTTTTCGACAGTAAAAGTTTTTTAAAAATTGCAAAATACAAAATTTTTTTGACCAGTATCTAATTTTTGTCAGATTGAATAATTACTAATTAATCATTTTTGTCTCTTAGAAATACTTAAATTCTTAAATGATATTTTTACATAATGAAATTAAGAAGAAAAATATCTCGCATTCCAATTTGAAAAATATAACTGCACAGTAATTAATTCTTCCTTTCTTTGAAAATTCCCGCATGGATCGTAATATTCATATTGTAACAGTAAGTTAATGTTCGCTGTACAAATTTGTTGAAACAGTAAATATACTTAGTATTTTGTTGATTTTAAAAATACCTAATTAATATTTCTTGTCTTTTAGAGACATACATATAATTAAATTTCTTACATACAAACCAGTTATTTATTCTTTTCTTAGTAAGAATTTATTTAAAATTCCAATTTACAAAATTATACTTGACAGTAGTTAATTCTTTTTATTTAAGAAAATACTGAATTAATTATTTTTGGATATTGAAAGCACATGCTTCAGTTTAATGTATTCTAACATTTTCATCATCTTGCAGTCACACAGTGGGCGAAAATGACAAAAAAGGCGTCAAAATTGTTTCTCCGGCGCAATTTGTATTGTATTTCAAGGACCTTGCGCTTAAAATACAGCTTCAGCATAGGGCTATGAGACATAGGTGCGATCTTTTTTATTTAACGTACATAGTCTTTTTTACATCGCCTTAAACTGGGGTAAAAAATGATTGAATTTTGAGAAATGCTGAATAACTTTAACAATTTTGAACTAATTTGATTACCCTTTTCCTCTTAAGTTCTTTGGGGGTCCTGGATTAAAAATTTGGCATTAGTTTTTCAAAATTCAAAATGGCGGATCCAATATGGCGGCCAATTTTTTTTAAATTAATTTAATTCGCTTGAAACTTGTATCTTGAGGGTTTTTATGATCGCTGATAACGAATTTGGCATTAGTTTTTCAAAATTCAAAATGGCGGATCCAATATGGCAGCCAATTTTTTTAAATTAATTGAATTCGCTTGAAACTTATCTCTAGGAGGGTTTTATGATCGCTGATTACGAATTTGGCATTTGTTTTTCAAAATTCAAAATGCCGGATCCAATATGGCGGCCAATTTTTTTTAAATTAATTGAATTCGCTTGAAACTTGTATCTTGAGGGTTTTTATGATCGCTGATTACGAATTTCGCATTAGTTTTTCAAAATTCAAAATGGCGGATCCAATATGGCGGCCATTTTTTTTTTAAATTATTGAATTCGCTTGAAACTTGTATCTTGAGGGTTTTTATAATCGCTAATTACGAATTTGGCATTAATTTTTCAAAATTCAAATTGGCAAATCCAATATGGCAACCAATTTTTTCAAAAGTCGTTAAATTCGCTTGAAACTTGTCATTTGAGGGTTTTTATGATCGCTGATTACGAATGTGGCATTAGTTTTTCAAAATTCAAAATGGCGGATCCAATATGGCAACCAATTTTTTTTAAATTAATTGAATTCGCTTGAAACTTGTATCTTGAGGGTTTTTATGATCGCTAATTACGAATTTGGCATTAATTTTTCAAAATTCAAAATGGAAAATCCAATATGGCAACCAATTTTTTCAAACTTCATTGAATTCGCTTGAATACCTATTACTGAAATATCTGAAAAAATAGAGTTACTTGCAAATCATGAGTTTTAAAGAGGTTACTAAAAATGTTCTGCACAACAATATTCTTACCTGATACTAAATACAATTGTATCCTATTTTTTAATTCACTATTAAATCAAAGAAATTATTCCTTTTTTAAATGTATCTAAGTAAGACACGGTTCATTCAAATTTAATAAAATTTTTTACACAAACTCTTTCAAGTTTTCATTAACAAACATCAAATTTTCTTATGATAACAGATGAAGTGAGATATAAATAAAAAATATACAAATTCACATATATTTAAAATTTTCCTTACATTTACATAGGTGACTATACCCATAAAGAAGATTGTTGCATTAATAAATTTGCAATTCCAAATCTAAACTCGTACAAAACATTATTTGTTAGTAGTTCTATATTTTCCAGAGGCAGTATTAGCAAAATCCAGTGCGAAAAACATAATCAGCGATCATAAAAGCCCTCTAAAGATAAGTTGCAAGCGAATTCGATGAATTTTTAAAAAATTGGTTGCCATATTGGATTTGCCATTTTGAATTTTGAAAAACTAATGCCAAATTCGTAATCAGCGATCATAAAAACCCTCAAGATACAAGTTTTAAGCGAATTCAATTAATTTAAAAAAAATTGGCCGCCATATTGGATCCGCCATTTTGAATTTTGAAAAACTAATGCCAAATTCGTAATCAGCGATCATAAAAACCCTCAAGATACAAGTTTCAAGCGAATTCAATTAATTTAAAAAAAATTGGCCGCCATATTGGATCCGCCATTTTGAATTTTGAAAAACTAATGCCAAATTTGTAATCAGCGATCATAAAAACCCTCAACTGACAAGTTTCAAGCGAATTCAACGACTTTTAAAAAAATGGTTGCCATATTGGATCCGCCATTTTGAATTTTGAAAATGTTATGCCAAATTTTTAATCCAGGACCCCCAAACAACTTAAGAGGAAAAGGGTAATCAAATTATTTCAAAATTGTTAAAGTTATTTAGCATTTCTCAAAATTCAATCATTTTTTACCCCAGTTTAAGGCGATGTGAAAAAGATTATGTAGGTTAAATAAAAAAGATCGCACCTATGTCTCATAGCCCTATGCTGAAGCTGTATTTTAAGCGCAAGGTCATTGAAATGCAATAAAAATTGCGCCGGAGAAACTATTTTGACGCCTTTTTTGTCATTTTCGCCCACTGTGCGTCAGTGACATTTTTTTTAAAAATTCCAATTTACAAAATTATTTAGCCTAGTATCTAATGTTTGTCGCTTTTAACATTCATAATTAATGACTTTTAGCTTTATAATTTTGGAAACTATGGATTTTTTTTCGTATTGGATATGCTGCTCTGGTGGTTTCGCCTCTTGATAATGGACCAATTGTAAATCAAGGCTGCTGGTTATTCTAACATCTTTAAATTTTTTTTTGTTGATTCCCTGCAAAATAATAAAACAATATTAGTTGCCTTATATATATATATATATATATATATATTTGTTTTTACAGAACAAGTTTAGGAGAGGAAAAAATGCATTTACGCACTTGTTCGTGTGGGACTCGACCACGTGCTGTGGTAATACCTCACTAAAACACCCTCTCCCATTCTTGCTTTACATATTCTAATCCACTATTGCTCCATCCGTCCTGGAGGGTAAGCAAAAGCGTGATTCATTTACTAGAGTTGTTATTTTCGTTTCTTACACTGTTGTTCTCACCCATTGCCGCCGATTTTCTTAAGCGGTGGTCAAGAACGTTGTTGGATGCTTTTTTAGAGCTACCGAATAGGATTTTATAATGAACAGTGCTGCCGAACCAGATTTAGAGAGTTCAGAAGAACAGCCTTCTGCATGCGAACCGCAAACGCATTAGCCTTGTGCTCGCAGCTAGGAATTTTTTGTTATTGGCTCAGAAATGAAGCTCGCATCCCTCCTAAACAACCGAGTACAAGAACAATTAATCTGACCCTGTAGCCTGGATATATTTTACTCAATTCAAACAGAAGGTCTTGATACTTTGTCCGCTTCTCATCCTCCTTTTGAGGGATATTGCTCTCAACAGGTGCCGAAAACTCTATCACACAAATGACCTTACTTTTATGATCCTGGAGCACTATATCAGGTTTATTGGCGCTGATACGATGAGTGGTGGAAAAAGAAAAATTCCAGTAGATCTTACACTGATCATTTTCCACAACGGACTCCTGATCCCCCTGGGCATACGGCAAGATGGGTTCTTTATCTATACCATATTGGTGTCGAAGGTGATAATACAACACCTTAAGCGCAGCATTGTGTCTTTCTACATATCTGTAACATGCATACTTCGGGCAGGCACTTAGAATTTGACTAAGTGTCTCCGGGTATTGACTGCACGCTCGACAGTTGGTATTGTCGACAGATATATGCATCACTCGACTGCGATACACCAAAGTATTTATCACTCCATCCTGGCAAGCAAATAAAAATCCTTCAGTCTCCGATTTCAAACCAGCAGACTTGAGGAAAGCAAATGACAAAACCCGAGACAGTCCCAACTCTTTTATGAGACTGAAAAACCGTCCATGCACAGGCTTGTCAATATGCTCCTGTAACAGAAGCGCATGTTCTGCTTCCTTAACACGTTTTTTAAGCATTAATGGTGTTAAAGATGCTAAACCGTGTTCCATATCCCTGGTTTCAAATGGGAGACTAAGTTCACTTGCAGCTCTTTCTGCCGCTCGATATAAAAACGCCCCAACATTTGCAATTTCATGATGGTGAACAAATTGCATAAGAGGATCTCTACTGTTTATGACTGAGCATGCTGCAGATAAAACAATTCTACGATGAAGACACTCTAAATTTAAAAGACCTCTTCCTCCCCTCCCCTCTTCCTCCGACACAAATCTTGACTTTCCGATTGAGGAATTCCAAGATATGTGTAAGTTGCCCCAACACCAAGGTGATGAATGGTATTGCCACCAATGAGCTGAATATTCTCAGAGTCGCTCGACATTTCAGCTGTTTCTCGTCTCCCTTTAATTAAATGGATAACAGCACATTTATCTAATCCAAAATCCATACCAATAGCTCTGGAGTACTCGGCTACTGCAAACACCAGAATTTTTAATTCGTCCTTGGTGGATCCATATAGCTTAAGATCGTCCATATAAAACAGATGGTTGATCTTATAGACTCTATTTCTGGGTTTTCCACACATGTATCCAGAGTATTTTTCTCGGAGTACTACAGGCAGAGGCAAGAGGGAGATGCAAAAATGTAGAAGACTTAGGGAGTCTCCTTGGAAAACTCCTCTTCTAAACGAGATGATGTTAGTCATCACTTGCTGTTTGTTGGATGTTATAACACACCTTGTCCTCCACATGAGCATTAGCTCCTTTAAGCATCTCACAATGTTCGGATGTACCTCTAAGCATTCAAGGAGCTTGATGATCAGCTCATGACTTGTAGAGTCAAATGCCTTTCGGTAATCAATCCAAGCCATTGACAGGTTACGTCGATAAAATGTCGCGTCTTGGGTAATACACCTATCAATCAATAGGTTCTCCCTACAACCTGCCAGACCTCTCTTGCACCCTCGCTGTTCGCGTATTGCACTCCAAACTGGCTCGATGGATGTCAAAATCCTCTCTTTGAGGATGCCAGTGAATAGCTTGTAGCAGGTGTTAAGACAAGCTATGGGTCGATAATTTTTTGGAATAGATAAATCACCAGATTTTGGTAAGAGTACCGTTCGTCCTTCCACCAACCACTGTGGTATTGGATGTTGACCGTTGAGAAAGGTAGAGAATATTCGAGCCAAATGTTGGTGAGTTGAAGAGAACGTCTTCCACCAAAAGTTATTAATCTTATCCGGCCCGGGTGCTGAAAAGTTCTTCGTTTTAGCAACTATGTTTCTCACCTCCTCCTTAGTAATTGGTGGACTTACCTCTGCAGGATGGTCAAGCCCCTGTCTAAAACAGAAGCTACGAAAGAGTGTTAAGGATGACTCTCCATCGTTCACTGAATGTCCTCATACACCTTCTTCTCCGGCTAATGCAAGGTTTTCATTTCAGGCTTTTCTTTATTGTAATCTCGCAAAGACATAAATTTTTGCGCCAAGGAAAATAGCATATCACCATCTTCTTTAATAGGCAAATTGATAAAGACAAATAATAAAGTAAAAATAAAAAGGGGCAATGATAAAATCTACGCGTCAAATCCTACAAAGTTAAATTCTACAATTTAAAATTCTACACATTAAAATTATACAATACGAGTTTTTATAAAACATTAATACTCAATCCTACATGGTTAAATTCTACAATTTAAAATTATACAAATTTAAACTCTACACATTCTACAATACAATTATTTATAAAACATTAATATTAAATCATACATGGTTAAAGTCTACAATTTAAAATTCTACACATTTAAACTCTACAACGTTAAATTCTACACTCATAAATTCTACAAATTAAAACTTTACAATAACATTTTTAATAAAACAAATTAAGTCCAAGTTAGAATTTAAAATTTATTGTAGAGTTTTAATTTGTAGAAGGTATCGTGTAGAAATTAACTATGTAGAGTTTAAATTTGTAGTATTTTTAAATTGTAGAATTTAATTATGTAGGATGTATTATTAATGTTTTATAAAAATAGTATTGTAGAATTTTACTGTGTAGAATTTAACGTGTAGAATTTAACTGTGAGGAGTTGAAATGTGTAGAATTTTAATATGTAGGATTTAATATTACTGTTTAAAAAAACCATATTGTTGAATTTTACTGTGTAGAATTTAACGTGTAGAATTTAACGTCTTGAATTTAACCGTGTAAAGTTTATATGTGTAGAATTTTACCATGTAGATTTATTATTGATGTTTTATAAAAAATAGGATTGTAGAATTTTACTGTGTAGAATTTAACGTAAAAAATTAATTATTGTAGAGTGTAAATGTAAGAATTTGAACCGCCCCAAATTTCTTTTTTTATTCATACAATTTTTTTAATATATTAAAAATTTTCTTATATAATTTTTTTAGTTCTTTCTCAAATTTCTGTTCAAGGCATTTGTTGTTACATATGTATTCTGTATTTTTTGAGATTATTGGTCGTGTACATATTTAAGGTTAATTTTGAACATTCTAAAGCTCTCTCTCTCCCCATGTAATGTTGATTAACATTTTTTCACCCCTTTCCCCTCTTCTTGCGTAAGCTTTAAAAGTAAAATCAAATTCTTAGTTTGCACATTTACATTTTTAATAAATTTTTCATAAATTTTTGTTGATTATTATTTTTAAATCAAAGCTAAAATTATTTAAGCAAACAGATATTTGTAATTGTTAGAAGTGACCATGAATTTCAAAATATTCAAAATATATATATCCTTAAGTGAGAATTTCTTGTCCCCTGACCTCCCTCCTTGTAAGGTTCTGTAATTTTTTGTACATCCTCCCTCCCGCCATTGCTCTGACTTAATTTGTATATAACCTATTAAAATTTGTTTAAAATTTATTAAGGAAGTGTTCACCTGAAATTTCTAAAATCTTTCCTCGATAAGGTTTATTTAATCCTTTAGTTTTAGGTTTATACATAAACCAAATGACAGCTCCACGTTACAATTTTATTTTATTATTGTAAATGATGTCCTCTTCAAATACAACGCAATATGAATCATCCGCATCACATTCTAGTAAATACTGCATTTCTTCAGTGTCCATCGTAGTTAACTTTAACTTTTTTATTTTTTATTATTTAATTATTTTTATCGACGTTAAATTATTAATAACTATTTCTAGTCGTTGCTATGGAAATTTTTCAAACAACCTTATTTTGTTTTTAACTATCGATTAAACAATTTTGACATATTTGGACTTGCTACTAATGCGAAAGTTGAACTTTAACCAAAGTCTATTTTTTAAGCACAAAGGACGAAAAAATACAAATTTTTGTTGTGTTTTGAAAACAAAAAATGGCATATAATGATTTTTTGCAGCGCGGCAAACGAGAAAGATACAGGCGCAACTTGTATGGTACTGATGATGAGAATAATGTAAATATGAATTTCTTTTGTCAGAAGTTTCAGTTGATTATAATAAAAGACTTTGAAATTGTAGCTTCTATTAAGTTTTGTGAATTATAATATAATTTATGGAACCACTGTTCTGTACACTGAGAAAAAATGCTATAGAATCAATCTCATATTGGTTTGATACAACAAACGGCGTATTCACCACCGTTCAAACAAATATGCTTTGGTTTTAATAGTACATAATTTCATTTTTAATACTATTGATTTGATATAAATCACTTTTAAAACAAATAAATATCAATTGTCCCAATGAAATATTTTTCCAAAGTAATAGGAAAAATTATTTAATAGAAACAAAGAAATTATTAAATCCATAGCATATGTGGAAAATGTGAAAAAAATTGCTCTCGACTGAATAAAATCAGATTATGAAAACTATAGCATATGCTATAAACTTGAGAAGAAAATGTTGAGGTCTGAATAGTACCGTCTCCATAAGTTGAAAAATTTTGACTTTTAAACGAAAAGCATTATTAAATGTAAATATATACAAAAATTTAGTTTTATATTAATATTTACAATTTCTTTTAATTTCAACTCACATTCAATTATACTCTCCAACCTATTAACATTATTTTATATTTGTATTGGCAGATTTTTTTTAATACATATTTTTTACACATTTTCATACATTCATACACATTAATTTTCTTATTATTTAATCTTCCTAAACCTAAACGATAATCGCAATTCGCACGCTCTTAAACTTATACTTAAACCTAACGATATATATATAATATTACGCATTTTCTAATATCTGAGTCCGATTTCAAGTTCCTTATATACTAACTGAAAGAATTATTCAACACTTGCGAGCAGAAACGAAGCAAATGTCAAAAGAAGGAAATGCGCCACTAGCGGGCACTTAAGGTACTGCGGGTTTAGGAAGCGGCAAAACTAAAAATAAAGAACAGTTGAGAAACTTATAATATAAATTTAAAACTCCCTCGTGGTGTCACCTTGTCGTGGTGAGGGGGCTTAGGACCGGCCAGGCGCTTGTCCTTCGGACGCCATCACTGGACGAGCTGTTCGGCTCTTCCCGGGACTTATCGACTCCCGATGCCTGGCGAGTTTGGGCACAGGGGAATGAACGGGACCCCGTTAATTCGGGTAGTCGCCGTTTTTCGAACCTGTGCACTAGCTATCCTGTGCGGATGATGTTAATTCGGATTCCAAATGGGGGCTAACCATCTTTGTCAGCTGTGGACGACATGGGTTCTGGCAGGAATGGGACACTCCTGCCTTCTTGGTTTCTCTAAGTTGGTGTGGAGTAGCCTCGATCCAGAGTTGGCGCCCGATGGACCGGTTGTCTGTTCGGTCTGACCAACGACACCAAACTAGTAAAAATGGAAAGTGCGGATCAAAACACACTACCCCAGGCAGGCCCCTCTTCTGAGGGTGGTCCTGCCGTTGGTTCCGATCGGGTGAAAGCCCCGATGGCCAACGCTGGCTTCAAGGATTCTGGGGAGAGCCAATCTCACTTGCTGTCTAGTACAGCCGAAAATAATATGGAGATCGATGACCAATTTATGTCGAATACGAGATTTTTGGAAATTATCGCCAACGAGTTGGCCGGTGTTCCAAAGATCTTCGAGGTCATAAAAAAGGGCATCGGAACCCAAAAAAATATAAAAAAAGAGGTCCAAAAAGGCATCCAAGACCTAGCGGACGTTTTTGATAAAATCAGCAAAAATTTGCGATTTGTCCAAATGCCGACCCAGAAGTCGGCAAAAACGTCCGCGAAGAATGGTCCTCAGGAAAAAATAGGAGTAGAAAAAAAGCGCCCGCGTATCGAGGGGGACAGCCCAGATGCTAGTCGCTCGATAGAACGGGAAAAGAAACTTAGACGCAGGGCCCCAGTTGCAGCGAATCTGGAGAGGGGGAAACCGAAAGAGCAGATTACTGCTCTGGCAAAACCTCCTGCCAGGACCTATGCAGATGTGGCACTAGGGTCAGCTTCTATGGAGAGCGACGGCTTTATACCCGTCAGAGATAAGAAGAAAGAGGCCAAGGAAAAGAAGGCTGCTGAGAGAAAGATCCAATTGGCGGAGAAGAAAATATCTTCTAAGCCGAGGATGACGGAGGCCGTCAAAATCTCAGCAGCGTCTTCGGAGGCCTACGACGAGATACTCCGCGCCATGAAATCGTCCATTAATCCGGACCAGTTCGGCGCAGAGGTACTTAAAGTCAGGAGGACCATCAAGAAGGAGGTCCTCATTGTCGTAAAAAAGGGAGGAAAGACCTCAGAACTTGCTGAAGCTCTTACTGCGGTATTGCAGAATAAGGCGGAAGTGTCCGCCCTAATTAACAAAAAAACCGTCGAGATCCGAGATCTCGACGAGACAACCACGGAAGAAGACGTTGTTACTGCTCTAAGGGCTAAGCTTGAGAACGCCCATCCGGACCTGACGTGTCGCCTTATCTCGCGTTTTGGCGGAATGAAGATGGCATTGGTCCGCCTACCAGAAGGAGAGTGTGATACTCTCCTGAAGATAGGCAAAGTCCGGGTTGGCTGGATTAATGCAGCAATTAGGCAACACGTCGAAGTCCCGAGGTGCCAAAAGTGCTTAGGATACGGACACGGGACTCGCGCATGCAAAGGCCCCGACAGGGTTAAAAACTGTCGGAGATGCGGCGGCGCGGGTCACCTCGCCAAGGCCTGTAGCGTAAACGAGCCAAAGTGTATAACGTGCTCGGACTTGGGAAAATCCGACCTCGGACATTGGACTGGTAGCAACGCCTGCCCGGTGTACAAGCAGGAACTACAGAAGCTTAAAAAGGCAAAAGCCTAAAGTTTCTGCAGATAAACCTGCACAAATCTAAGAAGGCTCAAGACCTGATGCTGGTGACAGCCAGTCAGGAGCGGATCGATGTTCTGTTCCTCAGTGAACAGAACAAAAGAAACGACCTCGCTCCCTGGTACCAGGATTCATCGGGTAGGGCAGCCATTCAGGTCTTCAATCCCGGTTTGAGGGTAGACAAGTTCCTGGAGACGAGCAGTGGGTTCGTGTGGGTGGAAATTTCAGGTATACGCATGTATAGCTGCTACTTCTCACCCAACGACCCACTGACAACCTTCGAAGCGGAGATAGATGAACTCGAGTCGAGCCTGCGAGAATCCAGGCTGGATGTTCTCGTCACAGGCGACTTCAATGCGAAATCGCCAGACTGGGGCGAGACAAGGCTCGACAATAGAGGAATTCTAATCGCAGAAATGGTCTCCAGGAACAATCTGATGGTTGTTAACCAGGGCCAAAAGTGGACGTTCAGGAGAGACCATAATATCGGATCTATTATTGATCTTACGATAACAACGTCTCTCCTAAACAAGCACATTAAAGACTGGCACGTCTCTGAGGATCATACCGAAAGTGACCACCAGTATATTAAGTTTTCAGTCTCAGGAGGAGACACACCTAGAGCAAACAAGCAGGATGCTTCCTGTAAGAGAGGCCTTAGGTGGAACATTAAGAAGCTAGACGTCGAAAAGTTCGGTCGGTCCCTTGAAGAATCCCGCCTCATTGAGGAACTTGGATGGGTGAAGAGACCGAACAATCTAGATGGGGAGGTGCGGCCGGTGATGAACATGATAATCACCGCATGCAACGCGTCAATGCCGCGTTGTAGAAGTACCACTCCCAGAAGACGTAATGTATACTGGTGGTCAGAGGAGCTGGCCTCTTTGCGAAAAGCATGCGTCAGAGCAAGAAGGATATACACCCGCTCTAAGGGAGATCCTATGCTAAAGGACGCATATATAGAGGCCAAGAGGATCCTCAGAAAGGAGATTCGAGCTTCACAGCGAAAGTGTTGGAAGACCCTGATCGAGGATGTCGAGAAGGACCCATGGGGTCTAGGCTATAAAATCGTCACCAAGAAATTGGTAACGAAGCAAAAGACCCCCGGCCTGGACAATCCCGATTGGGTGCGTCAAATAATCAGGGCCTTGTTTCCACCAGCAGAACCATGGCCTAGGATGGATTGGAGTGACTGTCAAGTCCGTGAGGAGGAACTCTTCACTCTTGCAGAGCTCCATCAAGCCGGCAGAAGATTGAAGCCAGGCAAAGCGCCTGGAATCGATGGGATAAGTAACGAGATACTTAAACAAGTGATCGTTGCTTCACCCCAGATTCTCTTAGATTGCTTCAACAACTGCCTAAGAAGAGGAGAGTTCTTCCGGGACTGGAAACGACAGAGGCTGGTCCTCCTAAGGAAAGGTAACAAACCTCTAGATAGTGTCTCATCTTACAGGCCAATATGCCTGTTAGATACGATGGGCAAACTTCTGGAGGACATGGTTCTGCAGAGGATGCAGCTCCACTTAAATGGAGAGAATAGTCTATCCGACTACCAATTTGGTTTCCGTAAAGGCCTGTCCACAGTAGATGCCATACAAAAGGCAGTGGACCTAGCCAAGGAAGGAAAGGACAAATTTGGCCCGGGGAAGAAAAAGAGCTTCTGCGCTTTGGTAGCTATAGATATACGCAACGCGTTTAATACCGCGCGATGGGAAGATCTCATCAAGTCGATGAGAAACAAAGGAATACCGCCCTACCTGTTGCGGATAATGAATAATTATCTTAGCGACAGGTGGGTAATATATGAGGGAGACACCTGCACTCTGAAGGAAGAGATGCAAAGAGGTGCCCCTCAAGGTTCTAGGATAGGACCATTCGTATGGAACGTCTCTTATGATGACTTCTTGCGAATGGGTCTACCCGAAGGTGCGGTGATCATCGGCTTCGCGGACGACGCGTTGATCGTATGCTCTGCCGAAACTGCAGAAGAGCTCGGAATCTTGGTGAACGAATGTCTGCGACGAACAAAGAGCTGGCTGGATGCCAGAGGTCTTCAAATGGCCCTGGACAAAACCGAAGCGCTCATGGTCACAGACAGACGTGGTTACGAACTTCCCCGGATCGAAGTAGACGGATTCGAGGTCAAGTGGAGCACGCATATAAAGTATCTTGGTGTACAACTCGACAAGTTCTTGAATTTTAAGCACCACATCGCTGTGGCTTCCAAAAAAGCAGCAGAATGTGCACTCAGCTTAGCCCGTATAATGCCGAACGTCGGTGGGCCCTTTGAAAAGAAAAGAAGATTGGTGGCGAGTGTGTTCCACTCAAAGCTGCTTTATGCAGCACCAGTGTGGGCTCCCTCCCTGCGAACAGATAGAAGCAAGACCATCTTGGAAAAGATACTGTCCTCGCAAAGGATTATCACTAAGCGTATAATCTCTGCATATAGGACAGTATCTGCGAGTGCTGCTCAGGTCCTTGCCAGCGTCCCGCCGGCAGATCTTTTGGCGCAAGAAAGGGAGGAAATTTTCCTCCTTTTCAAAGATAGGATGTCCACCCGTTACACGGATGACAATAGACCCAGCAAGGACCAAATTCGCCGAGATGCGAGAAGCAGACTCGTCGAAAGATGGCAAGCAAGATGGAGCGGGGATGAGAAGGGTCGATGGACATATCGGCTCATACCTACACTCGCCACCTGGATAGATCGAAAGCACGGAGTAGTCTCGTACTACGTCACCCAAGCGCTCTCGGGTCACGGGTGTTTTAACTCGTACCTGGAGCGCTTCAAAAGACGAGAAAGTTCAGAGTGTGCGTACTGCCAATCCCCAAAGGATGACGCAGAGCACACACTCTTTACATGTACACGATGGAACGCTCAGAGACGGCTCATGTTCGCCGGTGTAAACTGCGAAGTTACACCGGGGAACATGATTCTGTTAATGACCGAGTCCAAAGAGAATTGGCGACACATCGAGACCTTCATCCAACATGTTATGAGGGTTAAAGATTTCGATGGCCGCCAACAAAGGTAGTTCCCGTAGGTCGAGGAATGATATCGTTTAGGCGATAGAGGCGGGATATAAGACCACTCCTGAAGGCGATACGTCAGTGAACTGGCTCTACCTGGGAGTGGTCTTAAGGTCCCAAATAAGGGTGTGTTTTTAGCGGGTCGGCAGAACATCGCCACCCCCGCATAACCCTGTAGTACGGGCTACAGGGTACCTGAAGGCAGGTTTTCACATCCTACGCAAAAAAAAAAAAAAAAAAAAAAAAAAAAAATATAAATTTAAAAATAATGGACATTGTAAAAAATTAACTTGAAAAATAGAGTAATATGAAAAATATATTTTCTTATTATATTCCTAACAAAATAACAAAGTAGATAAACTTGAAATAATTCTTTTCGTCCACTAACGTGATAACAAATATACATGTGCAGAGGAAATTATAAAATACATAAATTAAAATTGCATTTCAACGTAGAATATCTTAAATAATTCAGAATATTATTTATAGAAATATGTATTTACAAATATATCAATAAAACAATCTTTGTTTAAAAATATATGACATCATTTTTGTTGTCGAAGAGAATATTTCAATGTATCAAAAAAATTCGTTTTGTAAAGTAGTGAACTTATTTAACATGTTATATACAATTTTCTGTCAATGCAGAATATGTTTATTACTGTTTATCATTATTCAAAGATCAAATACCTTATTTTTTCAAGTAATCGAGGATTTTCTTAAGAAAATTCTTCTATTCCCGCTAGACAATCGCAAAAAAGTTTATACCAAAATGGACCATAAACGAAACCACTTCTTAATATTTATAAAGTTTGTGAAAAATGTACAAATTTAATATACAAAATTTAAGATGTAAAATTGGTCAAAATCAAAGGATTTCAAGTAATCGAACATTTTCTTGTAAAATTAATCTATTCCGGCAAGAAAATCGCAATGAAATTTATATTAAACAAGACTATAAACGAAACCACTTTTTAATATTTATATAGTTTGTAAAAAATTTGTAAATTTAATATACGACATTTAAAATGAAAAATTTGCCAAAATCAAAAAAAATTTAATTAGTCGAGGATTTTGTTGAAAAAATTAATCTTTTCACGCTAGACAATCACAATGAAATTTATATTTTACAAGACCATAAACAAAACCACTTTTTAATATGCATATAGTTTGAAAACAATTTACAAATTTTTTTTCGATTTTATATAGATGAAAAATTGTGTAAATCAGAAAATTTCAATTAATCGAAAATTTTTTTTAAAAAAATTATTATTTTCCACTGGACAATCGCAATAAAGTTTATACTAAAAAGGACCACAAACGAAACCACTTTTTAATATTTATATAGTTTATAAAAACTATTCAAATTGTTTTTCGAATTTATAGATAAAAAATTGTAAAAATCATAAGATTTCAATTAATCAAGAATTTTCTTAAACAAATTTATTTTTTCCCTCTAGGCAATCGCAATTAACTTTATATTAAAAAGACCATAAACGAAACCACTTTTTAACATTTATAAAATATAGGAAATTTAAGATGTAAAAATCGCCAAAATCAGAAGATTTCAAGGAATCGAGAATTTTCTTGAAAAAATTAATCTATTGCCGCTAAATAATCACAATGAAATTTATTTTAAACAAGACCGTAAAGGAAACGACTTTTTAACACTTATATATTTTTAAAAAAATTGACAAATATTTTATTGTGGAAAATCTAAACATCTCAGGAAATAGAAATATTTCTTGAAAAATTAATTTATTGCCTCTAGCAATTAAGTTTTTATTTAAAAAACCATAAACAAAATCAGGTTCAAATATAAAAATTAATTTGTAAAAATTTATTAATTTACTACTCGATATTTAAGATGTAATAATAAATTGTGAATTATCTGAATCAAATTGTGAATTTGATTTCAAGTAATCAGAAATTTTCTTGTATATATAATATTGCCTATGGATATTTGTAATTAAGTTTTAACACAACTATTTTAAATTTCATTGTCAAAAGAAATTAGATCCAAAACAAATTAACTATTAATTTTAATTTTCTTATTTTTTTATTTTTGCTATCTTAGAAATGACTTCATGAGGATTGTTAGTAATAATTTGATAAAGAAATAAAATTAATTTAATTTGTTACTATTTTTTTTACTATATTTATTGTATTTGTGTTTTAAGAATATAATTTTTATTTTTAATTTTACTTAAGTTTTAATTCTTAAATTAAAATTGTTGTAAATTCACGTTAAATTAAAGATTTCTTACGTATTATTTTTTTTGTATTTAATTATTTTACTTTGAATTTTGATTAAACTGATTTCAACATTTTACGATTTTATATTTAATTTTGTTTGCGTTTAAATATTATAATTTTTAATTTAATTTTTGTTATGGTTTTAATGGTTTAATTTCTAAATTTACTGATATTTAACTATAAGTTTTTGAATTTTAAATTTATTTAATACATTGAGAATTGAATCCATAAACTGCGCTGTACGGTTTATAGCATTATCCTTTTGGCGGTATTCGAATACATCGTTTATTGAATCTATATAGATTATGCTATAAGTTTTATAGCAGGATGCTTTTGGCGGTATTCGAATACATCGTTACTTGAATCTAAAGAATATGCTATAGATTTTATAGCCTCTGCTGATGTTTCAGATTAATTACACTTTTGAATTCAAAGCAAACTGCTGTTCGATTAAGAACATATTTATTTATCTTAAATTATACTATTGCATAAAATAAATCAATATTTATTTAAAGTAATTGCAAGTACTATAGTTTTATATAAATGTGAAATTTCCTTTCATAGTACCATATTTTTAACTTAATAGTTCCATTTATTTAAGTTAGAAAGATAAACATTTAAATTTATAACACAAAAATTTGTTTTAATGTCATGACATTCTATAGCAGCCGCACTATTGAATTAAAGACATTTTTTTCTCAGTGTAAAGTTTTATTTATACTGTTACCAATTTTTAGTTATACGTGAACTAATGGTATGAATATTCTATTCATAAACATTTATTACAATATACATTATACATATAGGGTGGTTCAAAAAATGGAAATTTTTGAATTTTGTTTCCGGAACAAAAAAAAATCGACTAAAAATGGAAAAAAAATTACCCCTATTTTTTATGTTTTGATCCGACAATATTAAGGGTTGCCGCCCGCACCCCCTACTTTCCCATTGACAATGCATGGGAAAAATGGATTTTTTTAAAAAATTTAAAAAAAATAATGAAAATATTATTCAAAAAGGCTCAGAAGTTTATAAGCCCTTGCAAAATGTTCAAACTTAAAGATACCGTCGATTATTATTATATTTTTACAAATACACCCCTTTGGAGGGCCCCTAAATAAACCATCACCAAACGTAAATTTAGCATTTAAGCTTAAATAGGTCTAAAATATTACTTTTTTACGTCGTTTTTTTACAGGCTTTATTAAATTATTAAATTACAGCACTCAAATGATTGTTAATAACAATTTTAAATTGTTTAAACAAATTAATTTGTTCAAAATCTTTATTTATTCTGTTTCAATGAAATATATTATTAGCCAACTGTATGTTTAATAACTAAAGAAATCAAAAACAATTATTGACTTACTTCTAATCTATATTAATAAAATCAGACTTTTGTCTGCACATTGCTTAGAACTTTAAATTTCATGCATAATTTTTTGTTTTGAGCATCAAGGATTTCAAATATACCAAAAAAAATTTCGTGTCTGTATGTATGTATGTATGTTTGTCTGTATGTCACAAAACCTTTGTTCGCGCATCACATAAAAACGGCTTAACTGCTTGAAACTAAATTTGTCAGAGTCTTAGGTCTTGACCTAAGTGAGGTTTATAAATTTACAGATTTGAAAAATATTGATAAGAACGGGAGATATACCATTTTTTTCAAAAACTGAAAATATCTAAAATTTTCAAATTTTACATATTTGTTGATGGACTGCTTTTAAACATTCAATTATTTTGGGACCAAATTTGGCAGAGTATTAGATCTTGACCCAAGTTAGGTTTATAAATTTATAGACTTTAGAAAAATTAATAAGAACGGGAGATAAACCATTTTTTTAAAAAATGAAAAAATCAAAAATTTTCAAATTTTACATATTTTTTGATGGACTGCTTTCAAACATTCAATTATTTTGGGACCAAATTTGGCAGAGTATTAGATCTTGACCCAAGTTAGGTTTATAAATTTACAGATTTTAAAAATATTAATAAGAACGGGAGGTTTACGAGTTTGTTGAAAAATTAGCAAATTTAATATTTTCAAATTTTACTTTTTTTGATGGACTACTTTTAAACTTTCTATAATTAAGCATTACATTTTATTTCATTACATTTCAGCATAAGTTTGTGGAAAATATTGTCTTATTACCGAGATATATAAGTATGTATAAAATTGTTTTATATAAAAAAAAAAAAAAATCGAAAAAATTATAATCTTAATTCAGTGATATCTATATTAATAAAATCAGAATTTTGTCTGTACATTGCTTAGAACTTTAAATTTCATGCATAATTTTTAGTTTTAAGCATCAAGGAATTCAAATATACCCATACAAAATTTCATGTCTGTATGTATGTATGTATGTATGTATGTATGTTTGTATGTATGTATGTATGTATGTCACAGAAACTTTGTTTGCGCATGTTTTAGAAACAGCTGAACCGTTTAAAACCAAATTTGTCAGAGCGTTAGGTCTTGACCCAAGTTAGGTTTATAAACTTACATACTATTAAAAAATATTGATAAGAAAGGAAGATATACATTTTTTTTCAAAAAATTCAAAAAATCGAAAATTTTTAAATTATGCATTTTTTTATTAACTGCTGATAAACTTTCTATAATTAAGTATTACCTGTTATTTCGTCATATTTTAGAATAATTTGACAAAAAATATCGTATAACTGAGATATATAAGTATAAAATTGGTTTCTGGATCAAAAAAATTGAAAAACCTACATTTTTTTTATATTACTGACTTTGTGTTAGATGGCTTTTAATCTTTTTGAATTAATTTTGTTATGTTCCCTACAACACATTTTGCAATAAATTTAAAGAAATACATTAATAAAAATAAATTTAGATGACACAATGCAAAAAAAAACCTAATTTTCATTTAGCCTAAATCCCATTAAACCTAAAATGCATTAAGCCTAAATCCCATTTAACCTAAATCTCATTCAATCTAAAATGCATTCAAACTATAACCCATTAAATCCAAAAAGGCATTCAGCCTAAAACTATTTGTCCTAAATCCCGTTTAGCCTAAATTTTACATTATAAATTTCGTTCAATGGGATTTAGGCCAAATTTTTTTAAGCCTAATGCATTTTAGGTAAAAAAGAATTTAGGCTGATTGCATTTTGGGTTAAATTGGATTTAGGCTGAATGCATTTTAGATTAAATGGGATGTAGGTTGAATGCATTTAAGGTTAAATGGGATTTAAGTTTAATGGGATTAAGGTTAAATGGAATTTAGGATGAATGCATTTGAGATTAAATAGAATTTGGGTTAAAAGGGTTTTAGATAAAAGCAATTTTGTTTAGATGGGATTTAGGCTGATGCATTTTAGGTTAAATGGGGTTTATAATGGTTTCATGTTAGGTTAAATGAGATTGAGGATGAATGCATATGAGGTTAAAAGGGATTTAGGTTAAATACAATTGAAGTTAAATAGGAATTAGTTTAAATAAGAGTTAGGTTAAATGGTATTCAGGTTAAATATGATTTAGGTTAAATGGGATTTATACTGAATTCATTTTAGGTTAAATGAGATGTAGGATAAATGCTTCTGGGGATAAATGGGATTTAGGCTAAATGCATTTTAGGATAAATGGGTTTTAGTCTGTGAATGCATTTTAGGTTAAATGGGATTTAGGCTGAATCCATTTTAGGTTAAATGTGTTTCTTGCTAAATGTATTTTAGATTAAAGGGGATTTAGGCTTAATACAATTTAGGGTAAATGGTATTTGGCTGAATGCATTTTCGGCAAGATGGTTTTAGGCTGAATGGGATTTAGGCTAATTTGGTTCTAGGTTTTTTTCGAAAAATACTTATTTTGATGAAAAAAAATTTTACAACATGACATGCGTATTTTTATCAGATCAACAACTTGGCAAGGTTGAGGCAAAGTAAAAATGCCTTGTCTCAACCTTTCCAATATTGGTGGAACATCCGGTGCTGTTTGGGTATGTGCTAATGGGAAGTATATCTAATAAAATATATAAGAATTTAATAATTTTTTGAAGAGAATTATGTTGCTTTTAGAAATTTCTTTTTTAAATAATTTCTGTCAGAAAATACTTATTGGCAAAGAATACTTTCTGTCAGAAAATCATTTTTGTCAAAAAATACTATCTGTAAGGAAATACCTTTTAACAAAAAATTCTTTCTGTCAAAAAATACTGTTGATGGCACGCCACTAGATTTCGTGCCCGCCGAAGGCGGGCTCGAAAGCTAGTAATTTAATAAAGCCTGTAAAAAACGACTTAAAAAAGTAATATTTTAGACATCTTTTAGCTTAAATGCTAAATTTACGTTTGGGGATGGTTTATTTAGGGGCCCTCCAGAGGGGTGTATTTGTAAAAATATAATAATAATCGACGGTATCTTCAAGTTTGAACATTTTGCAAGGGCTTATAAACTTCTGAGCCTTTTTGAATAATATTTTCATTATTTTTTTAAATTTTTTAAAAAAATCCATTTTTCCCATGCATTATCAATGGGAAAATAGGGGGTGCGGGCGGCACCCCTTAATATTGTCGGATCAAAACATAAAAAATAGGGGTAATTGTTTTTCCATTTTTAGTCGATTTTTTTTTTGTTCCGTAAAAAAATTCAAAAATGTCCATTTTTTGAACCACCCTAATACATATAATATAACATAACTGAAGATAAACGTTCGATATACTTAAATACAAATTTCTGTCGAAAAATAACTAGGTAACTCATGATTTATAGATGAGATTTGTCCCGTATTCTACGAAGATGCGCTGGAAACGTCAAGAATGAAATAATACTTAACTAGCGTAACAACCCTCGCTCGCTAACGCTCGCTCGTTTTTTTCTTTCTTTTATATATTTCTTTATTTTGTGTATTCTTAAAAATATATATAAATCTATAAATATGTTTAGTACCCTTTTTCCCTTTTTTTTATTTCTATTAACTAATTATTATTTATGTATAATTTTTTTTTAGGCCAATACATTCTATTTCACTTCAAGTCGTTGCGGCCTATTTTTAGAAGAATATGATAATTGAATAATTTAAAATGTAGTAAATTATAATATATATTATGTAGTAATTAATGTGGCCCACTCGCGTTGGTCGTTACCGAGAAGACTATTTTTGGAATTCTCCCCGTTCGAGATTTGTTTCTCGGCGTTTTGTCATGGGTAAATTTCGTGCTATCGTGATCGCTTTGCGATTCGTCATTGCCGCTTTGCGATTCGTCGTTGTCGCTTTGCGTTTCGTGGTCGCTTTGCAATCCCGTTTGAGCGCTTCACGTTCGTTCTGGGGTGTTTGGCTTCTCAGTCGGGACGCGTTGCTCTTGATCGTTGTAAGAAGCGTTATCGCGATCTACGTGTTCATGACCGTCGTCAAGATTTTCTTTTTCTTGATCAGTTTGCGGGCGGTTGCCTGGGGGGGGGGGGGGGGTGAACGGTGTAAATCACGCGATGGGTAGAAACTAAAGGTCTCAGACTTCTTTTTTGTTTGATTTTGATTTTGATTTTTATTTTTATTGTTCGCCATTTTAAATTTTTAATTTTTTTAAAAAAAATTTCAAAGATAATTATCGATAACATGATTTGATTGATTCGATAAATAATTTATTAATTTTTGCGCGTGGTAATAAAACGTGGTTAATTAATTAATTCATTTTAAGATAATTTTTATTTTAATTGTGATTTTTCTGAAAAATATAAATTATGAAAAAATAACGTCGTGTTATGTTGAGAAATTCTTAATTTGGGAATTTATTTTATTTTATTTTGTCGAGCGAAATACGTTTGGCAAAAGAGAATAATAAATTTGAGATAAAATTTTATTTTTTCTGTGGATTTTAATTTAACGAATTTATTTTTCGAGAATTTGAAGGCTGTCCGGCAAGAATGCTGATAAGCGCGAAAAGTAAACACAGCTGTGTTTATGTTTACGAGACTAAACAAAGACCTCGCGTTTCTATTCTCGCGTCAATTTGGTCATTTTTAAATAAAATAATTTTTTAAACTTTTACTCATGGTAGTTGGGCGACAGAAGTCTGAAGGAAAATACATGATTATAAATGTTTAGAATAATAGAACAATTGAAAAATATGTTTGGTTTCTAACTACAAGAAATAAAGCGAAAAGCAAAAGCAAATTTTAATTTTTACGTGGCTTGGCAGAAAAAGAATTATAGATTATTCAATTTACAGAATACGGCTTAATAAAAGCATTGTGCGTTTGATTTTATAATTACAAGCGTGAAAAAAAAGAATTAATACATAGCGTTCTATTGAATTTATCCAAAGTAGCGAATTTTATCGTAGATAAAATGATGAGATTGATGCGAAGCAGTAAATAATTGAAATAATCGTGCAGAATTCGAGAATAGGAAGTCTTGCAAGTGAAGAGTTTAGTGCTTAGATTTAAGCGTTATAAATGTAGAAAAATTTAGGTAAAAATTTTCACACGTGTAAAACGCCATTTGTTGCGTAAAAGCACAAAATTAAAACGATTTTCTCGTCGGAAAAACAACACGTGGTGCCGCCATTTTGGTTACGACAGCGGAGTTTTCCGTCTTGAAAATCGCGAAAAAGGAGTTGTTTTTAGTCGAAACTAAAAGCACGTTGGGCGCCAAAAATGTTGCAGCCCAGTCACGAGATTTTAATTTAAATTGGAAGATAATTTAGTCAATCAAAAAAATCATAATTTACCCGGTTGGAAATTGCCCGAAAAGGGGGTGGAATCACTCGAACTGAGAGCAACACTTACCTCGCAAAACAATATGTTCCAACAATATGTTGTGCATGAAAAAATGTTCAGTTTAACATGCTTGACACGAATAGTGCCAGTGCGCATTGTTACAAACTATACTAACATGGTAAAATGAACATTATTGTAAGTTGCCTATTGGAAAAAGTAGGTGAACTTTGAAGTGTGTACGACGATGAACGAAGTTTTCTCGGTATCGCATTAATATAATAGAAAATTACCAAGCACAATTTTATAAATATTGAGAGAATTTTAAAACTCTTTATTCTCAATAAATAAGTAAATATTAAAAAACTTTTTTAAACACTAATTATATGGAAGATTTTCTGACAGTGTGTTAAATAATTATAACCCCCTTGGGACCCCTAGAAAATGGTTTTTTAAAGTATGAAAAATTGAAAACTTTTAGATCAAAATTTGTTACATTTTATAAATATTTTAAAAAAAAAAAGAATTAAATTAATAAAATTAAATACATTTTTAACGTTTTTATTAGTTTTTATATTCAATAATATAAATTTTTCGAGTTTGTGTTTACACGTTGAACGGAACGGACGTGTTTACGATTCGCTCCGACTTCTGGTCTCCTGAAAGTTTGAATTTTCTTTTTCGACTAGAAAAAAAGCGCGCGCTAAAGCGCACGCCAAATTTTATGATTTCTTAAAATAATATCAATTTGAAAATTTTGATTAACTAAAAATTTATTAAATAAAATAAAGATAAAGAATAAAATGAAGAATATGAGGAATAATTATAAAAAATTATGATATACCTAAAACAATTTAAAAACTTTACTTTGAAAAGTTTACCGATCAACACTCTCTGCTCTTAATATTTTAGAACCTTCTTCCAATATAACCAATAAATGAATGTGTGGTAAACCGCGCTTTTGAAATTCAATAACATAAACATAAGACTTTACTTGTCCAAATAGTTTATCATCTACTATAGTTTCGATTAATTTTTTTACTCTTGAATGAAAGACTGTTACAACCGTGTCAGGTTTATTAGAAGCTGACTGATTAAGTAATAAATTTTCTTAAATTTATTTCCATTTTGAACTACATGTCATTATAATAAATAAATCTGGTCTACCATGAAAAGCTACATATTGGTCATTGCATATGAATATTATTTTAACATGTTGCGAGGTGATCCTATAAATGTTGAAGACAGTATCAGCATCTTGCCGACATGTACATTATTTTCAATTTCTTGATTATCTAAATGATCAATTAATCCTTTGTAAGTTTCACTTCTTAATTTTGTTTGATTATTTTTACAAAAATGTAACCTAACTTTTTCAACTTTGACATAATTATCAACTAACCATTGCTGAAACATTCTTTCACCATATAAAAATTGATTGAAGGTATGATCTCTTACTCCTATTTTATATTTTATATAAGCAGATCTGGACAGTTTGATTTCTGGTTGGTTTGTCACTATGCGTACGAATCATATCGAGACTATAATCCTTGCTTTCTAGAGGATAAAGGATAGGATATATCCAAGGTTCAACATTTGGATCTAAATGACTAATTGTACTTGTTAAATCGATGTATTATAAATTGTTACATAAGACTCTGGTATTAAACCTTCAGCATTCATATTAAAAATAGCAGCAACTTCATTACACCTTTAAAAATTGTAAATTAAATTATTTTTTTTTGCTAACACAATTTCCATTTTAATGATCTCAGACATCATTAAAAAAGACTTTGTATATGAGTTACAATCTCTCAATAATTTGTGAATACTAAATAATATATCCACATCTAAGTTGTCATGTTTGTTTAATCTATAGCAAATTGCTTCTTTTGGATCTAACAGCAATAATTGATCAAAAGATGGATCATTATCAATTTCAAGAAAAAGGAAATTGTTGATTTGATAATAAATTCGACCTGGAATAATTTATTAAAATGGTCCCCGCCTTCTATTATTGAAATTAACTACATTAGCATTTTAAGGTGCAAAAGCAATTATTCCTAAAATGTCCATAACTAACTTTATTGTTTTTGTTATTTTGCGTGACTTTTTTTCATTTTCTCATCACAAATTCTTACATCTTTCTCCTTCATATCTTTTGAATATAGTATTTCATTATTTTCATCCTTATCATGGCACATATTCTGTTTCAATTTGAATCTTTGAGGATAGCCTTTTTTATATTCTGCTCTACTTTTTTTTAATTATCTGTTTAGAGGTGTTAACAATTTTAGTCTGGTTCACTTTTCTTTGTAATTTCTCATTCTTATCATCTTCTCGTACTTCTTTAAGATACTTTAACTGACTTTCAACATTTTTTTATATTCTCAAAGACTTTTTTTACTTGTCTCATTACAATCGCTGGAAATTATTAATTGGTCAGAATTATTATCTCTCTTTCCACCTTTAACAGCACTATCTATGTGTTTTTTTAGAAAAATTTATATCTGTTTCACTACTTAAACATACATCTTCCATAACTGATATTTCTGTTTCTTTGTTGTCAATTCTTTTTCGTTTTAATTTCATCATTTCACTATATTCTTTCTGATATTCTGCTCTAGTTTTTCTACTTTTCTCATTAGCATTGCTCAAACATATCTTCTTACTACTATTGTTTCTAATATTTTTTAATTATTACCTTCTTTTACTACTTAAATAGAATTTGACGCATTTTCCACATGTTTTTCTTACAAACATTTATATTCTGTCACTATTTACACTTTCCATATTTGTTAATTGTCTCTCTTTCCCATCTCTCCTTTTAACTTAGGTCTTTTACAATACATTTTTTTATATTTGGTACTGCTTTTTCTAGTTTCTTAGTCAGAAATATTAACAACTTTTTTCTGTCCTATTTTTGTATGTAGTGAAGGACTACTACTATCTCCTTTTATTTCTGTAAAGCCGTCATTAGTTTGATAATCTAATTTTCTCTTCTGTGTCGCATCATTTACATTCCTCACATGTAAATTATTGTTGTTTATTTATTCGATATTGCCAATTCCAAGTTTATACAATTTTGTAAAATTATCCGAAAATGAGATGACACTGTTTTTTCAAACATCATATACAATTGAGTTTTCACTAAAGCATGATTATACACAACATTTTTAGGTTTAATATTACAATATTATAATTTGCCAGGAGTTTTTCAAAATTTAGAAAATCTGGGGGCGTGTCACTTCTTCAAGTAGTGGGGGTCATCAGGTTACATTTGATTGGTCAACAGGGGTTTGTGAAAGTACATTTCAGTAAGGGAGTTGGGAATATTCTTTTTATAAATTCAGTTTTCTATTTTAGATTAACAATAAAAACTACTACTATTATTATTATTATTATTATTATTAAAAAACTATTATATCATACAGATTAAAATAATTAATGTTTTAATTTTTTTTTTAAGTCCAACACTGAAAAAAAAAATTCCCCACAGCAATGAAAATATGCTATTCGTATTGTCTACTTCCAAAAATTTTATATGTCGGGTGAATTTTTTTTATTGCTCATTCACATTTTTTTCGATAATTTTTTAATGTTTTGTCCTTTAGTTATTGTATTTTTGTGAGTCAGTAGTTCTTTTCCTACTGTAGAATAAGGTTAAAAAATAATTTCTGTATTTTTTTTTTTTTTTTTGCAACAATTACTTAATAGTTTAGTTGTATTACGTATAGTGTAAGTTACGTTGAAAAATTAAAATATGTGGAAGTAAATGTATTAAGTATTATCGTAATACACATGTTTTATTACATATTTCGGTGTCGACATGGATTCTTGACAAACAGTAATGCATACAATTAAAAAAAACTCCCAGCTTCTTAGATCAACATAGATTTGTTTTATGCCATTAAAAAATAGCTGGATGATTCTAGGATGAGGCGACCCAACAATTTTATTTTGAGTGACCATTCTTAGTAAAAGGGTACATTAAGCTTGTGAAATTAAATATCCCTTTTCACTATTTGCCTTTCAACCAATTAGTTTTCAATAGTAACTTGTACCTGAAAATGTTAATTAAGGGTTGCCTAATGCCTGAGCTGCAACTGCTCTCACAGCGAAATACCGTATACTTTATTTAGTGTCTTATATTCTACAGCTGTTATACCTGCGAACGAATCAGTTAGATCACAAACGTTTCCATATATAATATGAAAATTGTGTTATTTGTGAATCTTTATCTCTTTAACACTTTATCTCTTTCACTCTTTATCTCTCAAACTATTAACTTTTCAAAATATTTATCTCTCAAAATATTTATCTCTCAAATTTTTTATCTCCAAAACCTTTTATCTCTCAAATTCTTTATCTCCTAAACTGTTCATCCCATTAACTCTTTATCTCTTAAACTATTTATCTCCTAAACTATTTATCACTCAAACTATTTATCTCTCAAACTCTTTATCTCTAAAAATCTTTATCTCTCCTACTCTGCATCTCTGAAAAACTCTTTATCTTTTTAACTCTATATCTCCAAAACCTTTTATCTCTCAAACTTTTTATCTCTCAAACTATTCATCTTATTAACTCTTTATCTCTGAAAAACTCTTTATCTCTTTAACTCTTTATCTCTCAAACTCTTTATCTCTCAAACTCTTTATCTCTTTAACTCTTTATCTGTCAAACTTTTTATTTCTTAATCTCTCTATCTCCCTAACTCGAGGCGCATGAATATTCCCTAAAACCTATTTAGCCAAAATGCCATTTAACCTAAAACTATTCAACCTAAACTGCATTTAGCCTAAACTCCATTCAACCTAAATCCCATTTACCCTAAATTCTATTTAACCTAAATCCCATTTAACCTAAAATGTATTTAACATAAATCACATTTAACCTAAAATGCATTTAATCTAAAATGCATTCAGCCTAAATTATATTTAACCTAAATCCCATTTAACCTAAAATGCATTTAGCCTAAAATGCATTTAGCCTAAACTGCGTTCAACCTACATCCCACTTAACCTATATTCTATTTAACCTAAATCCCATTTAACCTAAAATGTATTTAACCTAAATCTCATTTAACCTAAAATGCATTAAATCTAAAATGCATTCAGCCTAAATTTCATTTAACCTAAAACTCAATAAATCTAAAATGCATTTAGCCTAAAACCCACTTAACATAAATTTCATTTAATCTAAATCCCATTCAACCCAAAATGCATTCAGCCTACATGTCACTTAACCTAAATCCCATTTAACCTAAAATGCATTCAGCTTAAATTCCAATTAACCTAAATTCCATTTCACCTTAATTTAATAATCACAATAATTTATTTAAACAATTGCTATAAACAAATTCTTTATTTAGGATGAAGTTAATCAATAGTTACAATAATTTGTTTAAACAATGGTTATAAATAAATTTCAAGTTTGATGCTTAGTTTTAATTATAGAAAATTAAAAATAATTGTTTAAACAATACAAAATTAATTTATAAATGTGGCGAACATTTCATTTCGTTTATTAAAAAAAATTGTAAAAAAGTTTTGAACTTACAACATTTATCAAGTTCTCGTACAAGGGTGCCTTAGAATTTTCAAAATGCTCTAAAATCTCTTTTCTCATTCTCTCTCTCTTTCTCTCTCTCTCAAACGAAGAACATCATCACACCTTTCTCTCTTTCAGGTTTCACACTAAAATCACAAAGTGTGAACTCACCTTGTGTTTCGCACACTACTGTTGTCCTTGTCTATTCCAGGCACATTCTATACCTTATTCTCTTTTTCTGTACGCACGCTATTGTTCTCTTTATCTATTCCATATTCTTCATCTCTTTTTCTGCTACGGACACTATTCTTGTCCTATTCTAACCCACGTAAATTCTAAATCTTATTCTCTCTTACTTGCTGAGAAAGCATAGCAGTATATCTATATCTATGACTAACTGATTTCTTATATAGGACAGTAATACATAAATGACAATGTATAAGAATATATAATAATGATACATTTTTTAACTCAACATTTACATAAACTTTTAATTTTTATATGATGTTGGGAAAACTTTTTCATTCCTTACAGTAACAGTTCTTTGTAACACGCGCGCAAGTGCGCGCGTCTGTCTTTGCTAGTTAAAATATAAAGAAACAGCAAACGCAATGGCGTATACACCACAATCAACAAAATTTGGTTGTTGTACTTTTAAAAAAAACTACATTAGGTTTAAATAGATATGACTTGCATAAATATTCTCTTTAATCTTCATTTAAATAACCTTCATGAAGACTATTATAAACAAAAAGTTCATTTCCATTATAGTAAGTGCAAATCCGGTGACCCAAAAGTCGATTTCCACTAAACAATATTTGAACATGTGATTTATTCTTATTAATTGCTTTTATTTTATCTAACATTTCTGAATATCCTGTAATTTGTTTTTGGAAACTACCACCTGATGCAAGTTCCAATAATTGCTGAAACTTATACATGTGATTGTCATTTAGCATTTTCCAATTACGAATAATATCCTTTCTTTATCATTTAAACTGAAGTATCTCTTCTTTAACTGAGATCTCATTATTCAAAAAAAACTTTAAAAAAAACTAACAAAAAATGAATTTTTTATGACTCACGATCTAACTCCATATTGACCTCTTTATCCTACATGTCATCAAAGTATCTTTATATTTCAAGCCTTAATGTTTTTTTGTTTCTGTATCTCATATGTTTATCTTATATCCATTTATCTCATATCATTATCTCATCTCTTTACCTGATCTCTTTCATTGTTTTACATGTTTATCTCAACTCATTGTCTCATGCTATTGTCTCATATTTTTAACTCATTTTTCTCATTGTCTCATCTGTTTATCGCATATCATACTCTCATGTTATTATCTCATATCTTTATCTTTACTTCTTTTATATAATTATATTATTAAAACTTATTTTACACTGTAACGACTATAACGACGAATTATAATGTTTAGAAGCATTATAATCACTTTATTATTTATTAAACATTCACAATTAATTTATTTATTTATTAAGTTATCAATCACTTCTCTAATGAAATCACAATTACATTTTATGGACATTTTTAACATTTCATAACACTAACACTTTATTGAAAATAAGAAGAAAATATAAAATTTGAACACTTTTTAAACATTGTTTCTTTAGTCAACACATTTTGCACACTTTCAGTTGAATCATTATCACTTTTTAAGAGTGACTTTATTATTTGTTATTATACACTTACAGTTAATTTATTTAATAAACACTTTGCGTTCAGAGTATTAAGAACTATACAACACAAACTCTTAATAAACAAAGCATATTAATACTATACACTTTCACATTAAACACATTTCTGTTATAAACACATAATAAAAAATACACTATAATAAGCATTCTTCACTTCCACAATATACACACTCAAGTTTTATTCATTAATAACTTTCACTACCATGCACTTCTATACCACGCACTAATGTATTTATCTCTCTTTTCGTTATTTTCGTTAGAGCTTGAAAATTTTTCCAAAACCAATTATAAACTCATTATGCAAGAGTTGACTCGAAAACCGATGAACTTATTTTGTCTATTGTTCGTATTTAGAAAGAAAATTTTAAATTTGAAGAATATTTGAATAATGATGTAAAATTTTAGAATTTAATTTAATTTCTCTCTTTTCAATAATACTCGAAAATTTATCTCTTTTCCTAAAGCCATTAGCCCTCATTATACAAGGGTTTGCTCGAAGGATGATGACACTCTGCAGGTAGTCTATTATTTGTATTAAGAAATAAATTTTAAATTTCAGAGAATTTGTATAATGAGCCGAGAGTTTCCTTTTCCGTAAACTTTTAAGAAATACCTTCTCTCCCTAACCAAGGAACCAGGTATAAAATATCCTTTTTCGTTAACTGTTTAACGCTTTTCCGTTTAACGCTGACCTTCAGTACTCGTTTCTTTTATAGGATTATCGTTCCACTCAGTGCAACAATTAAAGAGATTGAAATTTCCGGTTGTTTTGCTTTTATTGTTGTTTTTTCTTTTTTTTGTGATGGTGAACAGTGCATACTTGTGATTGTTCGAGCAATGGAAGGCGATCTGGATATTAAATCTTTGTTAATTTCTATACAAAGTGAGGTGAAGCAAACTAATGTGAAACTGGACACTCTGGACGCAGATATTAAGGAGTTAAAGCTTTCAAAGGAGGAACTGAAGAAAGAAGTCAAGGATAACAGGAAAAAAATGAAAATTCTTGAAAAATCCAACATATCTTTAAGAGAAAAAATTTTGGAAAACGAGAAGAAAATTGATTATTTTCTGAATAAGGATAGAACTAATAACATCGTTCTATACAAAGTCCCTGACTCACAGAATGAAAACAATGACCTATTCGCCACAGTCAAAAATATATTCATTAAGGCTAATGTAAATATTAATGATAATAAGATCTTGTCAGTTTTAAGACTTGGAAAACAACAAGGAACAAGACCAATTTTAATTTCATTTGCAGATTTTGAATCGAAGTCCGAAATTTTCAAAAATGCAAAAAATTTTGCGGCACTGAAATTGGGATTCTCTAATGATTTATCTAAATTTCAAAGAGAAGAGAAACGAAAGAATTATGGAATTTTTTTAAATTATAAACAAATGTTACAACAACAAGGGAAACACTTAACTATAAAAGGCTCTAAGATTTTAGTTGATAACACCTTAATCACTTTGGAAGAAATTAAAACAAAATTAATTTTTAATAAATTGGCTGAGGTTAAAGATGAGGCAATGGATGACTCAGATAGCGATTGTTCTACTTTTTCCAAAGTCTCCACTGACAGTCGGAAAAGAGGAAGGCCGCAGGGATCCAAAAACAGAACTGATAAAAAACAAAAAATTCAGCAATCAAATCCTTCAAAAAAGGTCATGAAGAACTTTTTCATCCCTAAATCATCAGAAAAACCGAAGAATGATTTTCCTCCCCTAATAATCGATTCTCAACTCCCGAAGAAGACATAGCTACTTAACTCAACTGTGGATCCTCGAGTACTGTTTTGGAATGTCAAAGGCTGGAGTAACTGGAATGATCTAAAATCTTTGTTAAATGAGTCTGACATCGTGTGCATCACGGAAACTTGGCTAACTTCTACACCGTGTATTGGTTCACCTTTCAACGAGGGTATCATCTGCAGTCCTGCCGTAAAAACAGCCACGCGGGGTAGAGCCAGCGGAGGGATCCTTATCTGCTTTGATAATAGTAAATACAAGGCTGAAATTATTAAAATTTCTAAAGAATTAATTTTTATCAGATTAAAAAATAAAGGTTTTGACATTATTTTGGGAGCTATTTACATTACTCCAGACAAAAATATAGATATGTTTTTAGAAGAATTAGATGAAATTTTTACTTTAATTAACAATACTTATCCAAACTTGCCACTAATTTGTGGAGGAGATTTTAATACTAGAATAGCTAATCTCAATCAAATAGAAAATGAAATGCTCCCTGATAGTGTCAATCTTTTATGTAATAGGGAAAATAGAGATGAGTTCTTGAATAGAAAGGGAAGGGTCCTGGTTGACTGCATGGAGAAAAATGGTTGTTTAGTTCTTAATGGAAGAACCTCTAAAGATTTCCCAGCTAATTACACATACACTAGTAATGATAAAAAATCTGTCATTGATTTAGCATGGGTCAATTGGACTGGAATTAGTGAAATAAGGGATTTTGAAGTGCTTCATATAGTTACGAATTCAGACCATTTCCCAACTTCTGTAATTTTTAATACTCCTAATAGAATAAATAAATTGAACAATAATAAAAAAAAAGTAATTAAATGGAAAGACGAATTCATAGAACAATTTATAGAAGTAATGGAATCAACTCCATGCGGTTTCCCTGACACCTTCTCGATCGATCAAATATCTGATAAATTAATTAAAACTATAAGTAATAATGCGGAAAAAGTAGGTATGATATCTGTTTGTAATTCGAAAATTGAAATGTCAAAACCGTGGTTCGATAGGGAATGCTTAGAAGGTAAAAAAGATCTTAATTTGTTTCTTAAAAATTGTAAAAAATTTAATTTTGAAGGAGATTTGTCTTATAGGTACAATGAAAAGAAAAAAATGTACTTTAGTATCTTAAAATCAAAAAAAAGAGCACATAGACTTTCTACGTTAGAAACACTTGCTTCAGTTAAGGATTCTGGAACATTCTGGAGGATAGTTAATAACTTTAGACAGAAATATAGTCATGCTAATAATATTAGTTTGCAAGAATGGTTTGAATATTTTCAAGATTTTCTGAAGCCGGAAAATGTTATCACAGAATTAAATATATACGAAGTTCCAAACAAAGTAGTTAATCCCATGTTGGATGCTCCGGTTAGTTGCCAGGAAATTATATCGGTAATAAAAAAAACGAAAAATAATAAATCTCCCGGAGCTGATGGAATTCCGTACGAATTTTTTAAAAACTTACCGGCAAATTGGATTATGTGTGTGTGCTCCTTTTTTAAAAAAATAATGGATAGAGAAACTTTTCCTGCTTCCTGGGCCAATATTTATCTCAAAATGATTTACAAGGGAGGTGAAAGGCGGGAACCTGGTAGCTACCGTCCTATAGCTTTGGTTAATAACATAACCAAGGTATTCACAATGATTATTAATAAGAGAATGACAGAATGGACAAATCAAATGAACTTGTTACCGGAATTTCAAACGGGATTCAGGAGAGGTCGAAGCTGCCTTGACAATATATTTACATTAAATGCAATGGCGCAAGTCAGATTAAAAGAAAAGAAAGGCAAACTATTTGTTCTCTTTGTAGATTTTCGAAACGCGTTTCCATCAGTTTCACACCATTTGCTTTGGAAAAAATTACACAAATTTGGTTTCGGTAATAAAGTAATTAATATTTTGAGTGATTTTTACTCAAAAGCTAACATTTCTGTCAAGAGCAGCTCGGGAATCTCTGAATCGGTTAAAGTAGCTAGAGGTGTGTTACAAGGGGAAGTTACTAGCCCCTTACTGTTTTCATTGTTCTTGGCAGACTTCGAAGATTTTCTGAAGGCCGAAGGTGTCAGGGGAGTTTCTTTAAACCACTTAATTGAAATAATATTATTAGCGTACGCCAATGATATTGCGTTGTTGGCTGACTCACCAAGAGAAATGATAAAAATCTTAAATGCTCTTCATAAGTATTGTAAGGTTAATAAACTAGAAGTTAATGTAAATAAAACTAAAATTTTAATTTTTCGAAAAGGTGGTCACCAGCACAACAAAATATTTAATTCTTTTTTATATGGCGACTCTAAAATTAAAATAGAAGTGGTTAAATCTAATAAGTACTTAGGAGTTCTTTTCTCACAATCAGCAACTTTTGTCAACGCTTCTAGGGCTGCTATATCCAAGGCCAATTTAGCATCTGATTCAACTCGTTCTTTGATAAATAAAATTAATCCTAACTCATGGTCGACTGTTTCCAAAACTTTTAATGCCTTTACTACTAGCTCACTATTTTATGCAGTGCAAGTCTGGGGTTTGAATTACCTGGACGAGATTGAGAAGGTACAAACCGATTTTTATAAAAAAGTATTACATGTACCACCGAACACTCCTAACTACGCGGTTAGATTAGAAGTTGGCGTTCATAAATTGGCATCCAACGTATTTAAATTAACTCTTAACTTGATAATTAGATTAATGAAAATGGAGGATAACAGATACCCAAAATTGTGTTTTTACCGACTCCTGCATTTATATAAAACATCTAAAACTGTTAATAAATTTAACTGCTTCAAACAATTAGAAAATTTCTTTAAATTTATAGGAGAAAAAAATACATTAAGTAACTTATCTTGTAATTATCTAGAATTAAATAAAGTTAGATTAATCGAAACATATCAAGCATTCCTGTACGCCGAAGACTTAAATAGCCTTGAAGTTTCGCAGTCTTTGCAAATTTTGCCTTATCTTACTTTGAGAGATGGTTGCCAAAACTATTTAAGATTGAAAATTCCGTTAATATATCTTAGATTGATAGCTCAAATCAGACTAATAAACAATTACAATTCGAGAATAATAACGAAAAATGAAATTTATAAGATCGTCCCATCACAAAGTTGTACAGGCTGTGAAATGAGATCAAAAGAAATTTTGTATCATATTTTAATAGACTGTCCGTCATATGAAGAAAATAGAAAGGAATTAATTTGTGAAAGTAAGGATCCTATGATTGTCAAAAATACTTTGCTTGATATCTTAAATTATCCTCAAAAGGGCTCTATAGAAAGAATTGTTAAATTTTTAATTTCTGCTCTTGTAACCAGAAATCAACGATAATTTATTTCTTTTTTTGTAATATTAATTTAGATAAGATACACAAACCTCTTTGTATAAACCAATAGGTTATAAAGCAAATAAATTAATAAAAAAAAATAATATAAATTTTTCTATTAAATTTCTTAAATTTCAATATTAAGATTGAATTTGAATATTTTTTTCTATTATTGGTTATTAATTACAATAATAATGGATAAAACCAATTTTAACCGATAGTTTACATAATAGTACTTTCGCGGAAGTGCACTTACAATGCTACAGTGTTACGCATGAGCAATAATAAAACGGATTTCTACTGCGCACTTATTAAAAAAAGTATACTATATGTACTGAAAATGTACTTATCTGGTAAAGTACAGCACTGCGCATGCGTAATTTTTTAATTTAATTAGAGCACATGTGTGACTATCACTGTGCATCATAGCGCATGTGTAACAGCAATACAAAACAACTGCGCATGTAAAATGTTTGTTTTGTAGTGCGCACGTTTACACAGCTGTGGTGCACTACTGCGCATGTGCAACAATATGTTGTACATGAAAAAATGTTCAGTTTAACATGCTTGACACGAATAGTGCCAGTGCGCATTGTTACAAACTATAATAACATGGTAAAATGAACATTATTGTATGTTGCCCATTGAAAAAAGTAGGTGAACTTTGAAGTGTGTACGACGATCAACAGAGTTTTCTCAGTATCGCATTAATATAATAGAAAATTACCACGTACAATTGTATGAATATTGAGAGAACATTAAAACTCTTTATTCTCAATAAATAAGTAAATTTTACAAAACTTTTTTAAACACTAATTATATGGAAGATTTTCTGAAAGTATGTTAAATAATTAGAAACCCCCCGGTACCCCTAGAAAATGGTTTTTTAAAGTATGAAACATTGAAAACTTTCAGATCAAAATTTGTTACATTTTAGTAATATTTTAAAGAAAAAAAGAATAAAATTAAATACATTTTTAACGTTTTTATTAGTTTTTATATTCAATTATATAAATTTTTCTATTACATTTCTTAAATTTTAATATTAAGATTGAATTTGAATATTTTTTTCTATTATTGGTTATTAATTACAATAATAATGGAAAAAACCAATTTTAACCGATAGTTTACATAATAGTACTTTCTCGGAAGTGCACTAACAATGCTACAGTGTTACGCATGCGCAATAATAAAACGGATTTCTACTGCGCACTTATTAAAAAAAGTGTACTATATGTACTGAAAATGTACTTGTCTGGTAAAGTGCAGCACTGCGCATGCGTAATTTTTTAATTTAATCAGAGCACATGTGTGGCTATCACTGTGCATCATTGCGCATGTGTAACAGCAATACAAAACAACTGCGCATGTAAAATGTTTGTTTTGTAGTACGCACGTTTACACAGCTGTGGTGCACTACTGCGCATGTGCAACAATATGTTGTGCATGAAAAAATGTTCAGTTTAACATGCTTGTCACAAATAGTGCCAGTGCGCATTGAAAACAAATGAGAAAAATGACTAGATTAATAAACAGCTGTAAAAAATTATTAAAAAAATTAAACAACAAATATTAAATTATAGGAAAATAATTGGAAATTGAAAAATTAAGAAAATTATAGAAATAATTCTTGGAAATAATTGCAAAATGAACAATTGAATTGAAAATCAAAAAAGATTACTTGAAATTGAAGAAAATAATAATATAATTAAAAGCAGAGAAATATTGAATATACAAGGAAATAATTAAAAATTGAAGAATGGAATTGAAATTGAAAGAGAATTATAATAAAATGAAGAACCAAATTTAAAATTTAAGAATTAAATTCAAATTTTAGAAAATAATTGATAAGTGTAAAAAGGCGAGAATTATTGAATATGAATGAAATAATTAAAAATTAAAGAATGGAATTTATACTTGAAAAAAATAATTCCAAAGTGAAAAATTAAAAACTAATATTATATTTTAAGGAAATAATTACAAATTAAAAATTTAAGAAAATTATAGAAAGAATTGTTGGACATAATTGTACATTGAACGACTTTTAAAAATAAAAAAAAATCATTAAAATTGAAGAAAATAATTAAAAACTTGAAAATTTTAATTAAAATTTGAAAAAAAATTATTTTTGACGAAAGTAAGTAACCAATTGAATTTAAAATTAAAGAAACTTATTGTGAATCGAAAAAAGTAATTGGAAAAAGAAGAAATTTTTTTAATATTAAAGACAATATATGAAAATTGACAAATGGAATTGAAATTAGTAGAAAATAATTGAGAATTGAAGAATGTAAATAAAAATTGAAGAAATAAAGTAAAGATTAAAGAATTAAATTGAAGTTGTAAGAAAATAATGGATATAATTACAAAAAAATTTTTAAAATGACTAAAATAATTAAATATTACAGAAAATAATTTACAATTGAAAATAAATTTCGAAAACTGTCGAGAATATTTGACAATAGAACAAAATAATTGAAAAGGTTATTAATAATTATAAAATCGTCGGCTAAGAATTATACTGCGTCATGGCCATTTTTTGAAAATTTATTCTATAGTATTGCATATTTCACAGGTGTTGAACTTGATTTTTTATGAAGAGATATACTCAAAAACTGCTTTTAATTCATCATAATTATAAATTAAAAATTTTGTGTAATCAAAAGATTAGAATTATATGTCTACGATTTCGTGTGTTTTACGTGATAATGAAAACTTTAAGCAACAAAATTTATATGTAATTAACTTTTAATATAAACGTTGTGGTAATTTACGTGAATTTAATTAAAAAAGAAGCATCTTTTATAATCAATAAATACTTTTTAATTTTAAGAAAGCTTATAAATGAGTATGAAGTGAGTAAACTTTGAACCTCTTTTTCTCGGTTTGACAGAAAGTGGACATGGCACACTATAATTCTAAGCCGATGAAATGTTAAAAGAATAAACGAAAATTCAAAAAATTGTAGTAAATAATTGAAAATTAAAGAAAATGATTAATAATTGAAAGAAATAATTGGAAAATAATGTAAATAATTGCAACATTGTAGAAAATATCTGAAAAGTAACATAATTAATTGACAATGGAAAACAAAAATGGCTATATTAATACACAATTCGTTAAAATAATTTTAAAACAGTACTTCTTCTATGGGGAAGCAAAATTAAACAATAAATATTAAATTTAAACTGAATAATTGCAAAATGAAAATTTTAGGAAATTATAGCAATAATTTCTGGAAATAATTGCAAATTGAAGAAAAGAATTGAACAATTCAATTTAAAATTAAGGTGACTTAATGATAATCGAAATAATAAATAATTGAAAAAATATCGGGCAAGTACGAGTTACACTCGTACCAAGTTGAAGGGTTCCGTACCGCTCTAATTTTTTTCAATTATATGAGTCAGAGATTATTTGAATAATAATTTAAATAATGATAAATTACAATAATTTTTTTTATTTTTAAAGAAATTTAAGTATAAACTTAATGATTTTTATAAGATTAAAAATTTCCAATTAAATAGACTAAACTTTTTTATATAATTTTAAATTTTAAAGCCAAAAAAATTTTTTTTTTAATTTTTTTCAATTTTTTAACTATTAAAGTAATTTAAACATAAACATAAACATTTTGTACAAAAAAAATAATCTGAAACTATAAAATATTGTAGCTGTTTAGAAAAAAAAAAATTTTTTTGGTAAAATTTCAGTTTTTTGGAAAAAATGTTATGATAATAAATTTAAACCACAATTTTTATGGTTTTATAAAAAATTCTGCATAAAATTACACATTTTTAACCAATTCCCAACCTTTCAGGATAAATACGCTGAGCGCTAGCATAGGGGTTTTTTGTCATTTTTCAACTTTTCATTAATAACTTTTAAAAATTAAGTCCAGCAACGTTCGCTATATTTTTCCTGTAAACTACACGTAAAAATACCTAAGTATACCAAATTTCAAACCTCTAGGTCAAATGGTTTGGAAGATGGGGGGGGACACGTTTTTTTAAAAAAAAAAAGTTTATCCTTGACAACGCTATGACCATCACCTCCAATCATGTTCTCTATATTTTTCCTGAACTCTACTCGCGAAAATACATATGTGTACCAAATTTCAATACTCTAGGTCAAATAGTTTAGGAGATAAGGGTGGGGTAAATAGGCATTTTAATGCATTTTTTGAAAAAAATCTTGTTATTTCCTTGACAACGCTATGAACATCACGTTCAATCATGTTCGCTATATTTTTCCTGTAATCTACACGTGAAAATACATAAGTGTACCAAATTTCAACTCTCTATCTCAAATAGTTTGGCCGCTAGGGGGGGGGGGGGGGGTAATGGTTTTGGGCGACGGACAAACGAGTGAAAACATAAGGGTTCCGTTTGGACACTTTGTGTACGGAACCCTAAAAAGGTGAGAATTTTTTAATATTAGGTAAAGGAAATAATTGAAAATTGGAAAATGGAATTGAAATTTGTAGAAAATGATTAAGACTTAGAGAGAATAATTAAAAATTAAATAAATAAATTGAAGATTAAAGAATTAAATTGAAATTATAACAAAACAATTGATAATTAAAATGAAAATTATTAAATGACGAAAATAATTAAATGGTAAAGAAAATAATTGAATTGAGGTTAAAATTAAAGAAACTTATTGATAATCTAAAAAAATTATTGAAAAAGGTCAAAAATGTTTGAAAACTAAGTAAGTAATTGAAAATTGAAAAATGGAATTGAAATTTGAAGAAAATAATTTGGTTGTATAGAATTGAAAACTAGGTGTGAATTCTGTCCATTTCATGGACACTTCGCTTCCAAGTAAGCAAAATAATTTGCTTTCTCATAGAGGAAGCAAGAAATTAATAATATATAAGTTAATTGGGGAAGTTATTAAAAACAAAAAATTTTAAATGCAAAAAATGTAAAATGAAAAAAATGAATTATTTTACGAATTCTTCACCAATTATAAACTTTATATAGGTCAATCAATTCGTTTTGAGATAAGGAATATGATTTTATTATTTATTAAGTTATATTTTTATCATTAAAAAATTTTTTGTCAAAAAACAATTTTTTCGATGAAAAAAGGTGCTCAAAAAATTTTTTTTTAAAAAATCCTGTGTCCAAATTTAGATATTCATGAGCTTAATAAGTCATCCAAATTTTATTGGAATCCTTTGAAGCGTTTTTGAGATATCTTGTACACAAAAAACGTTATATACATACACATACACACACGCACGCACGCAAATACATTTGTACGTTTGCTTATAAATGAAAATTTTAACGATCACAAAGCTTTCTCTATAATCTTTCTCTATCTATCTATCTATCTATCTATCTATCTGTCTAACAATAAATCATTTTTTTCATATTTTGCAAAACTTTTTATTTATTATTTAATAATTATAACCAAATTTTTTATAATTAATAACAAACTTAATAACATGAATTGTGATAGCATTATCTTTGTCCACATTTATGTGTTCTACAATCCATCATTCTTTCAAATGAATTACTTTGATGTACAATCCAGTTATTTTCTCTTTGTTTTCTTCTAAATTCTAGTAAGTTTTCTAAATGCTGCACTTGACAGTTTGAGCAGATTTCTCTTACAGGTGTTAAATATTTTTTTCTTCTCTATTCTTTTTCCTATAATTATTCTCAAATGGTGAATTTATTCTATAATTAATAAATCCTCTTTTTAAATTTAAATTTTGTCTTCTTCTTTGATCTTTTCTTCTTTTATTCCTATAAAACAGACATTTATTAATATAATTTTTTTTCATTTTATCATATATATGCTTGGCTTTGTGTGTGTTTGTGTTTGCATCTTTATGTGATTGCTTTCATCTTTGGGCAAATTGTTTTTTAACGTAAAAATTATAAACTATTTTATACATTTAATAACATAATTAAATAAAATTTTGTATTTTTTACTTATATATTTTATTTTTTATTTATATAAATATATTAAACTTAACCTTTTTTTTTGCCAATTAGAATTATCTGGTCTTTTTTTATATTTTGATCCATCATTTTGTTCATTTTTGTACTCGTCCTTTTTTGTCTCTTTTGATTCTTGTTCCGTTTCTTTATTTTCTTCTTTATTTACTTTATTTTTGACATCCTTTTTGTTATTAAATAAATTAAACAAGAATCCAAAAACTGTAAAAATCAGAAGATAAATATATTTTAAATAAACAAAAATTTATAATTAAAATTAATTAAATTTAATGCAAATAGTTAATAGTTATTAACATTAAAATTATATAATATTATTTTATTTAATGTTTTTAAAAATCTAACCCATTTTTATGTCAAATGCACTATTTTTATTTTTATTCTAAGTAAGGTTGACAAATTAACTCTTATTTTGTTTCATCATTAATATGGTTAAAAATAAAACTATCTATAATGATAAAACAATTCAAAAGAATTAAATTTAATATTTATTATAATTTTCTTGTTGTTTTTTTATTTTTAAAATTATTTTTAAAATATATAAAATTAATTTTTATGAAAAAAAATTTTAATAATGTAAATTATAAAATTTTAAAATATGAAAATAATAAAAATTGTATAATTAATATTAAATTTAAAAAATTTGTAATTTCTTTGTTAATATAGATAGCTTTTGTTTTTTATTAACCTGATTAATACATCAAAAAGAAAGTTAACATTCCAATTTTCGTATACGAATATATTACGCATCTCACATAGAAATGGGTATTTTAAATTATTTTATTATTAATATTAATATTATATAATAGTAATATTTATAACTAATAACTATTTGTATTAAATTCAATTAATAATAACCATTAATTTTATTTGATATTATATTTATTTTTATATTTACAGTTTTTGGATTCTTATTTAATTTCTTTAATAAAGAGTATTGTGCTAAAGACAATGAGAAAGATCAATATGCATTAAAGGAAGAAAAGAAAAAAATATTAAGAGAAGAAATTAAAAGAGAACTAGAAGAAAAAAATAAAGAAGAACAAAAAGAAAAAAAAAATAAAAATGAATTAAATGAAAAAAATAAAAACGAACTAAAAGAAGAAAAGGAAAAAAAAATATCAGATGACAAAAACGAAGATTGCAAAAATAATCAAAATGATGGATCAAAATCTGAAAAAAGATCAGATAATTACAATTGGCGAAAGAATAAGTAAATTTATTATTTATATATAAATAAAACATTAAACAACAAATATTAATAAAATAATTTTTAATTATATTATCACATTTTCAACATTTTATATGTTTTATTCTAAAAAATTTTTACACACTCTAACATACAAATAAACGCAAACATACTCATGCACACACACAAATACATTCATTAAAAGTACTCATATATAAATCATACACAATTATTATTAATTTTTATTTCAGACATCAAATATCAGATGAAAAAAACGCCGAGTGCAAAAATAATCAAAATGATAGACCAAAATCTGAAAAAAGAACAGATAATTACAATTGGCGAAAGAAAAAGTAAATTTATTATTTATATAAATAAAACATTAAACAAAAAATATTAATAAAATAATTTTTAATTATCCCTACTAAAAAATCCGGACGAAATCCGGATGAATTCCGGACGAATTCCAGACAAAATTCCGGACAAGTCCGGATTAATGCCGGATCTGGAATTAGTCCGAAAGTGTCCGATTTAACGTAGGTTTTTGGCACGAAATTTAGTCCGGTCTTATCCGAAATAAATCCGGCCGTATACAATCCGGATATAGTCCGGTACAGTCTGGAACAAATCTGGTCCGAAGTGTTGTTTAAATCCGAAAGTAGTCCGGTACAGTCCGGAACAAATCTGGTCCGGAGCGTTGTTTAAATCCGAATGTAGTCCGGTACAGTCCGGAACAAATACGGTCCTAATCGTTGGTTAAATCCGGATGTAGTCCGGTAGAGTCCGGAACAAATCTGGTTAAACTTTTTTTGTAATCCGGATTTAGTCCGACTTCATCCGGAATTAGTCGGAAAAGCAAAAAAAAAAAATTTTTTTTAATTGTTTAAGTCATTTTTAAACAATGTTTGGAACTTAACATTACACAAATATTCATACATTTATTACAACGATTATATACAACAGTTATATTAAAGAAGAAAAATCGCACGCATGAGGGGAATCGAACACGGGATGTTACGCACGCAACGCAGAACCTAAACCGACTGAGCTATACGAGCTCTGAGGTTCAACTTGTTAAATCAAACATACATGTAATCTGTGGATTAAATCCGGAAAGAGTCCGGTAAAGTACGGATATAATCCGTCACTAATTCTTAATTCCAAATAGAACCCGGAGTATGTACGAAAATAATCCGACATTCGTTTTGCAATCCGGAAAGAGTCCGGTACAGTACGGATATAATCCGCCACACGTTTCAAATTCGGAAAGAGTCTGGTTTAGTATGAAAATAATACGGTAATCGCTTTCACATTCGGATAGCGTCTGGTTTAGTATGAAAATAATCCAGCATTCTTTTTATAATTTTAAAAGAGTATGGCAAAGTACGGACATAATCGGGCACTCGTTTTGAAATCCGGATAGAGTTCACTTTATTACACGGTAACAAGGGAGATATAGAAAATACAGTAAGACCCACGTATATCGGACCCTATATATCGGATTCCCGCTTATATCAGATATTTTTGCCGGTCCCTTGAATTTAAATATAATGAATTTTTACCCGAATAAATAGAATTCCTGCTTATATCGAAAAAAATTCTCAGACCCTTGGAATCCGATATGTAAGGGTTTTACTGCAAATAAAAAATGGATTCGGAATCTATTTATAGCTCAAGTGTGAAATCCGTTTTTAGACCGGTCAAGTTCGGCAACTATCCGGCACAAACTTTACAATCCATTTTAAGTCGGGTTTTATCTGGAATTAGTCCGAAAATTCATTTAGATATTATTTTTAGTTAAAGTGAAGTCCGTTTTTAGTCCGGTCACGTCCAGAAACTGTCAGGTGCAAATTTCACAATCCGCTTTAAGTCTGGTTTAGTCTGGAATTTATCCGGTACTTAATTCCGAATTTACTAAACTTATAGTCTAACTAAAATCCGTTTTTCTTCCGTTCACATCCGAAAATTGTACGGCAGTCAATTCCGAAATTATTAATGGTCAAACTGAAATCCGTTTTTTGTAATCTGTTTTTTTTTGTCCAAATGTTACTTTTATTTATTATCATTTTTATTACAACGACACATCACGACATGGCTAAGCTAAACGACCTCAAGAAAAAATTGTTTTAAAAAATGTGTTTCCTATTTTCTTAATAAATCGTACTATAATCTAGATTTAAAAACATGTGACGGATAAAAACAGTATTTGTCTGGCTTCTCCGGATCGCAAAAAGAATGCAGGAATATTTTTGCACTAAACAGGACTCTTTCTGGATTTAAAAACGAGTACTGGATTATACCCAAACTTCACCAGACTCCTTGCCATTCACTTGACTCTTTCTGGATTGTAAAAGATATGCCAGACTTTTTCCGTATTCCGGTAAAAAGGGCGAAATAAAAAATAGTTAAAAAGATGGAGATGTTCTTAGAAAATGCAGCGAGCCAATTTAACTGACGAAAATTCAGAATCTTTTGAAGCGAAAGTAAAAGAAAATCATTCAGAAATTGAATTATTTTTAATGCAACTATTTTCCGACTTCCTATAATTAAAAGCAATAAAATTTTCTATTTTTCTAAGATCCATTGCAAATCTTTTTAGATGTTACCATCCAATAAACATTAGCGAATTATAAAAACATTTCAGATTCCTAATTTTCTTTAATTAGCTCAATTCGCTACTAACAGAAAATGAATGCTTTTGCAGATATTTTACTGCTTTCAGACGGGATTAAAAAACAGAAAAGTCGCATATAAAATATAATTGAATGTTCCGCATGTTCTAAGAAAATTTCCAAATCAATGAATCTCCAAAATCACCGGAATCCGGAGGTGAGCGAACGGGGAAGGGAAAATAGGATGACTATAAATAATTTCGGAATTGACAGCCGAACTAATTACAGATATAACCAGACTTAAAATAGATTTAAAATTTATTCCGGACAACTGCCGGATACGAACGGACTAGAATCAGATTTCACTTAGACCATAAATAATTTCGGAATTGACTACCGGACTAATTCCAGATAAAAGCAGACTTAAAGCAGATTGTGAATTTTGTGCCAGACAGTTGCCGGACTTGACCAGACTTAAAACGGACTTAACTTTCACTAACATTAATATCTAAATGGACTGCCGGACTAATTCCAGATAAATCCAGATTTAAAACGGATTGTAATTTTTATGCCAGACAGTTTCCGGACGCGTCCGTACTAAAAACGGAGTTCTCTCTAACTAAAAATAATTTCTGAATTGACTGCCGGACTAATTCCAGTTAAAACCAGACTTAAAACGGATTTAAAATGTATGCCGGACAACTGCCGGATGTGACCGGACTAGAATCGGATTTCACTTAGACCATAAATAATTTCGGAATTGACTGCCGGACTAATTCCAGATAAAACCAGACTTAAAACGGATTTAAAATGTATGCCGGACAACTGCCGGATGTGACCGGACTAGAATCGGATTTCACTTAGACCATAAATAATTTCGGAATTGACTGCCGGACTAATTCCAGATAAAACCAGACTTAAAACGGATTTAAAATGTATGCCGGACAGCTACCGGATGTGACCGGACTAGAATCGGATTTCACTTAGACCATAAATAATTTTGGAATTGACTGCCGGACTAATTCCAGATAAAACCAGACCCTAAACGGATTTAAAATGTATGCCGGACAGCTGCCGGATGTGACCGGACTAGAATCGGATTTCACTTAGACCATAAATAATTTCGGAATTGACTGCCGGACTAATTCCAGATAAAACCAGACATAAAACGGATTTAAAATTTATGCGGGACAAGTGCCGGATGTAAACGGACTAGAATCAGATTTTACTTAGATTATAAATAATTTCGGAATTGACTGCTGGACTAATTCCAGATAAAACCAGACTTAAAACGGATTTAAAATTTATGCCGGATAACTGCCAGATGTGAATAGACTAGAATCGGATTTCACTTAGACTATAAATAATTTCGGAATTTATTTCCGGACTAATTCCAGATAAAATCAGACTTAAAACGGATTTAAAATTTATGCCGGACAACTGCCGGATGTAAACAGACTAGAATCAGATTTTACTTAGACTATAAATAATTTCGGAATTGACTGCTGGAGTAATTCCAGATAAAACCAGACTTAAAACGAATTTTTTATTTGGTCGGGTTATTTTTCGGATGTGAACTGACGACAAACGGATTTCACTCAGACTATAAATAATTTTATACATGACTGCCAGACAAATTCCAGACTAAACCAGACTTGAAATGGATTTAAAATTTATTCCGGACAACTGCCAGATGTGAACAGACTAGAATCGGTTTTTACTTACACTATAAATAATTTCGGAGTTGACTGCCGGACTAATTCCAGGTAAAACCAGACTTAAAACGGATTTAAACATTATGCCCGACAACTTCCGGATGTAAACGGACTAGAATCTGATTTCACTTAGGCTATATATAATTTCGGAATTGACTCTGGACTAATTCCAGATAAAAGCAGACTTAAAGCAGATTGTGAATTTTGTCCCGGACAGTTGCCGGACTTGACCAGTCTTAAAACGGTCTTAACTTTTACTAACATTAATTTCTAAATGGACTGCCGGACTAATTCCAGATAAATCCAGACTTAAAACGGATTGTCATTTTTGTGCCAGACAGTTTCCGGACGTGTCCGTACTAAAAACGGACTTCTCTCTAACTAAAAATAATTTCTGAATCGAATGCCGGACTAATTCCAGTTAAAACCAGACTTAAAGCGGATTTTAAATTTTGTGTCGGATAGTTTCCGGACGTGACCGGACGAAAAACGGACTTTACTTTGATTATAAATAATTTCGAAATTAATTGCCGGACAAGATTCGGACTATTCCGGATTAATTTCAGATCAAATTTTTTGTGTCAGACAAATTTCGGACTAATTCGGATCATTTCCGGACACATTTCGGATTAATTGCAGATAAGACCGGACTGTTTTGTCTGGAATTCGTCCGGAATTCGTACGGAATTAGTCCGGATTTTTTAGTAGGGATATTATCAAATTTTCAACATTTTATATGTTTTATTCTAAAAAATTTTTACACACTCTAACATACAAATAAACGCAAACATACTCATGCACACACACAAATACATTCATTGAAAGTACTCATATATAAATCATACACAATTATTATTAATTTTTATTTCAGACATCAAATATCAGATGAAAAAAACGCCGAGTGCAAAAATAATCAAAATGATGGATCAAAATCTGAAAGAAGATCAGATAATTACAATTGGCGAAAGAATAAGTAAATTTATTATTTATATAAATAAAACATTAAACAACAAATATTAATAAAATAATTTTTAATTATATTATCACATTTTCAACATTTTATATGTTTTATTCTAAAAAATTTTTACACACTCTCACATACAAATAAACGCAAACATACTCATGCACACACACAAATACATTCATTAAAAGTACTCATATATAAATCATACACAATTATTATTAATTTTTATTTCAGACATCAAATATCAGATGAAAAAAACGCCGAGTGCAAAAATAATCAAAATGATAGACCAAAATCTGAAAAAAGAACAGACAATTACAATTGGCGAAAGAATAAGTAAATTTATTATTTATATAAATAAAATATTAAACAAAAAATATTAATAAAATAATGTTTAATTATATAATCACATTTTCAACATTTTATATGTTTTATTCTGAAAAATTTTTACACACTCTCACATACAAATAAACACAAACATACTCATGCACACACACAAATACATTCATTAAATACTCATATATAAATCATAAACAATTATTATTATTTTTCAGACATCAAATGAATAATGATCAAAGAAGGCGACAAAATTTTAATCCAATGAGAGGAATTAATAATTGTAAAAGAAATAAACAATTTAATTTTATGGAAAACAGAAAACAACAAAATTTTAATTATTCAACTTTTGCTCGAAGACACTACTCAAACTGTCAAATACAGCACCTAGAGAACTTATTAGAATTTAAAAGAAGACAGACTGACTGCATGTGCCATCAAAGTGCTGTATTTGACAGAAGGATGGATTTTAAAATTCCCAGATGCCCACAAAGATTCTACAATTACCATTCGTTTTATTAATATTATTTTCTTTTTTTTATTTCTATTCATTGTAACAATTAGATTATAATAATTAAATAAATATTTTTATAACACATCAATTATTTTTTCATTACAATTTTACAAAAGAAACGTAATCTAAGTAAGAAAAAATTCATAAGTTATTTATTTGTTAACTAAGATTTTTTGAGATTTAAAATTTTTTAAACCCTCCATCAATTTTTATAAAAACTCAAAAAAAGATAACAAATTTAATAATAATTTATTGCTATTGCTCATGACCAAATAAAAGAAAAAATAATTAAAATTTTTTGGCATATTTTTGAAATTACATAATTTTTAAATTACTTTTTATACAGCTATAAATCATCTATCAATTCTGTAAATATGAATTAAATCAATTAAAATAAAAATATAGTGGTTTGAAAATATTAAAATTTTATTCGCCTGTTGAGGGCGCCACGTACTCTCTAAATTTGAATTATTTAAAAAAAAAAAAATTAATCAAATCGTACCTGAGTTTTTATTTCAGCAATTAGTTAAAAATAAATAATTATTAGTAAAAAAAAGACTAATTATGAGTAAAAACATTACTAAAAAATAGATAAAATTCGACTAATTGAATTAGTAAACAAAATTTTACAAAAATATTTGTTATTTTGACATAACCTAAAAATGAATTTGATTAATAATTATTTTTTTTACTAAATGATTAGTAGAAATATAACTATTTGAATTAGTAACTAAGTTTTTGCATTCAAATTAGTTATTTTGAACTAATTCAGATTTAGAGATTTTTTTATGCACGAGGCTGGCGTGTTTAAACAATATACATAGAAAATGTGAAAATAATTTATTCTTATTTAAACAATATTCCCTTTCTTCAATTACTGTTAATGAGTAATGATATTTAATTTCTAAAGTTATATTTATTAATTTTTAGGTAAATTACGTTACATAAATATAAAATTAGATTAATTATGATATGAATATGTTTACTTTTTCTTGTTTTTAATTACAAAATAATAACTTTTATATAATCGAATTTTGAAATTAATATAATAATAATTCTTTGATTTTCATAAATAAAATATTAATTTAGAATATATTATAATTGAAAAATAATTAAAATAATTTAAAAATGATGAAAATAAATTAAAATCTCATAAAATAATTTAAATTTTAGAAAAATAATTTTAAAAATTAAAAACTGGAAAAAATTATTATAAAAATCAGAAAATTAAATGAAAGTTTAAAAAAAAATTAAATTTTTAGAAATTAATCTGAAAGTGATAAGAATAATTTTAAAATGGAAAAAAATAATTTAAAAGTTATAAATTAAAAGAAATAATTGCCATTTGAATTGATTTATTGAAAATTTATGAATTTACTTAAAAGAAAATGAAAAAAATAAAAAATAAAATAAATTAATAAATTAATTATACATGAAACTTAAAATTGCAGTAAATAATTTAAATTTAAGAAAAATAATTAAAAGAATTCAGAATAAACTTGAATTAAAAAAAAAATAATAAAAAATGATTTAAAATGTTAAAAATAAAAGTAAATAATTTAAAATTGAGATAAATATTTTAAAATTTAAAAAGTTAATAGAAAGATAATTGTAAGGTTTCAAGGTGCTGAGCCAGAAGTTTCGTAGGGCTGCCTAACACTTTTTTTGAAAATTTTCAAAAAAATCTAAAGAACCCGAACCAAATTTAATTTTTCTTATCAATTTTGACCAACATATTTAAATAAATTTTTTTTATTTTATTTATTTAATTTTTATTCAATACATTTTTTTTATTTCATATTTTATTTTTCTCCTCCCATTGTAGAAATGCTTCCAATACTTCTTCGTCAGATTCGGTTAATTCTGTTAAAAAAATTATTTTTATTATTCTATTATTTTATTTTAAATTAATTATATATAAAAACATATATCTGAAGTTCCGGACGTCAGCGCTGACAAAATTAAATAAGTAATATTTTAAAATAATTTTTTGAATAGTGCTTTCATCCCTTATAATAATAATATTATTAATATATATAGTACATTATGAAAACATTAACAATTTTTTAAATTAATTAATTATTATTAATATTATCACAAAAAAATGAAAAAAAAAATTAATTTAACATTAAAATTTTTGTTCTTACCGATTTGATTTTCAATATTTACTTGTTGTTGTATGTTTATTTCTTCATCATGTACTTCTGAAACATTTATTTACAAAAAAAAGTTATTTTAATTATTACTCTATTTTTTTTATTTTATTATAATTTTATTATTTATAACTAAAAAAAACTTTGAATCATTTCTTTAAAGAACATAATAAATTAAATTATTTAAATAACCTTCTACGTTTTCAATAATCCTTCCGTCCTGATGTCCTTCTCCTTCTTGACTTCCTACTTGACCTTCTTGACTTATTCCTTCTTGTTGTTCATTACTTCCTCCTTCATTTCCAGCTTCTTCAAATTTTTAAAAAAATTATTATTTTATTATTATTATTATTATTATTATTATTAAATAATATAATTAAAACAATATTAAATTTTTTAAGTATTATATAAAATAACACGTTAAAATTTTTTTGTCCGTTTAAATATACTGATAGTATGATAACATTTTCACGATAAAATTAATTTGTCCATCAATTACTGTTTTAAATATATTTATTGATTAATTAAATTAAATTACAAAATAATAAATTCCTCTAAGTATATGGGGGTTTTTTTACATTTTTAAGCAAAGCGGATGTAAATAATAGTATTAAATTATAAATATAATTAATTAATATAATTATTAATATATTATTATTATTATATAACATATTTTCAAAACGCTGAGCGTTAGAATCTAAAAGGACCTCCTGTTACTTTGAAGAATTTTTTATTTATTATTATTATTTAATTTATTTAATTAATTGATTTATTAATACTACTATAAAATATTTTTTAAATAAAATTTCTCTCCTTAATTTTTATCCGGATACTGTTATTCGCCATTACATATTACTTTTATTAAATCTATATTAACAAAATTAGTATATCCTACTAACCTGACGTATTGATAATATTTTAATATTAATTTTTTTTAAATTACCATTTTTATTTTTTTTGGACATTGATTCATCTGGATTTTTTTCATCTTTGCTTTCTGAAAAACATAAAAAATGTTATTAGTTAACATTCTTATTATTATTTTTATTTAACTTAGGTTAAATACTTATTATTTATTATTATTATTATTAATATGTTTTTTTATTATTATTACTATTACTTACTTCTTTTATCTTCCTTCATTGAAACGAATATCAATATTCCAATCAGTATTTCAATATTTTATTTGAAAACAATATTTCTGATATCAATCAAAACAACAACATTCAATCTGTCAATTTGTTCATTTCTTTTATAAATCCAAAACAAAAGATTAATAATGATAATAAACTAATTTCAGAACTAATAATTTGACATCTATAATTGTTTATAAACAATCTTTATTTACATGTGATTTTTAATTAAATAATAATAACAAAATATTCTTCATAAAGATAAACCAAAAGAAAAACTAATCTACAAAGGTAAAATCTTCTTATTAAAAATATATTTTCATATTCATATTTTTTATATTATTTTTTTTTGTATTTTTTGTAAAATAACTGTTTATTTCAGGAATAGAAAATATTTATTTGTGTTATTGATAAACATGGAAATGTTCTAAAGCAAATTTTTTGTAACAATAATGATTTGATATTTTATTTTTGTAGAATCCTAATTTTTTTTTACAGAATATCAACATGAAACATAATAATATTACAGAATATTACATAATCGTTACATACTCAAAAATTAATTTTACTCAAAATCATTTTGACAGAATCTCAATTTTTGCAAATAAGATTTTAATATAATATTAATTTTGCAAAATATTATATAATATTATAAAATTAATATTATGTATATTTTATTTTCTGTAAGATTAATGTTTTCTCAAAAAATTCTATCAAATCATTATTCTAAATAAATAAATAATTTACTTTAAAACATTTTCATTATTCTTATATTATTTACATCAAAATAAGTTTCATCTATTTTTTACTTTTTTAGCATCTAATCATTCTATTTATCGCTTTATATCCCACTCTATGCCCTATTTTTTAATTTAATTATAAAATTCTTCTAAATAAAAAAGTAAAGATTGTTTCACCTATCTATTTTTTTCCTATTGTGCTTCGAGTTTATTGAAATTTAATAATAGTTTATAAAAAACTATTTGTTTCATAAATTATTTATTATCACTATTTTATTTTTATTTTATATATGTATTTAATTATTTTTTAACTCTACTTACCTTTAATACTCTAACAACTGAATTAATTAACTGTTTAAAACTTTTTATCAAACTGTTAAATTATTCCTATATTATTAAATTCTTTACTTTCATCAGCTTGTATACTTGGAACTTATTACTCGGTATTTTTTATTCTCATTAATTACTAATCCCAAGTTATTTAAAAAATTAAAAATTTTGATCCAAAATTGCTGTCTAAAAATGTATCGACTAATTTAGTAAAAATTAGTCTAAAATTAATAAAAAATAAAATAATAAATTTTAAACAAATCAGACCAATGTATTTTTTTTTTTAAATATTTTCTGCCTTCATTGTTATTTTTGTCTATGTGTTGTCAACTCTTTTCTTACTAAAACCAAATGTGATTTAAACTTTTTACCCCAGATTTGTGACTCTAAAAATCCATTCAAAAACACTAGGTTCCATCTTATTCCCAAAAAATTTAATATTTGCAGGGCATTGTTATTATCTTCAAAATATTACTATTTATTTATTTATTTATTCGTTTCATATTTAGGAAATTACTGAATCAACAAATAATGATGAATTGTCAATAAATGAATATTTTTACAAAATATAATTATGAACTTCAAATTGTGAGACACATATTATTTTATATTAAAAACTTTTTTAACCCAAAATATTGTTCATTTATGCTTTGAATAAAATTTTTATTTTATTAAAAATGGTTTATTCAAAAAAAATTAGTGAAAACATAAGACTTAAACGAAATTTAGAAATTTTGTAAAATCAGCGTGCGAAAAATAAACTATTATTGCATACAACAAAAGAAAAATCGTGAAATTATAAAAAAATATCATGCACAAAATGTTTGTTATAAAATATCTGAAAATATCAAGAATAAAGAAAGATATAAAATTTATCGTTCACAGAAAAAATATAAGCAATTAGAAAATTTGAAAAATAAAGAACGGAATTTGATTTTACGATCAAATACAGATTACAAAACAAATTCAAAAAATGATTTGTGCCAAAATCCACAAAATATTTCTTATAAAATATCCGAAAATCTCAAGAATAAAGAAAGAAATAAATGTTATCGTTCACAGAAAAAATATAAGCAATTAGAAAATTTGAAAAATAAAGAACGTAATTTGATTTTAAGATCAAATACAGATTACAAAAATTCAGAAAATAATAAGTGCCAAAAGAGGAATAAAATTCTAAGATCTAACTCGGTTTATCTTAAATATGAAAATATTAAAAATAAAGATCGTATTAGAATTTTAAGATTAAATAAAGATTTTGAAAAATCAGAAAATAATAAAAATAAAAAAAGAAATAAAGTTTTCAGAGAAAATAAAGAATATATTGAAAATGAAAATAAAAATATGTTAAATATAAAATTTAATAAACTGTTGAGATCAAATAAAGAATATGCGAATTTAGAAAATAATAATAACATCAAACGTAATAAAATCTTAAGATCTAACAAACAATATATGAATGTTGAAAAAAATAAAAACAAAAACCGCAATAAAATATTAAGAACTGAAAATTATATTAAAAATGAAAGAATTAAAAATATGGAAAGAATAAAACGTATAAGGAAAGATAAAAATTACTGTGTAAAAGAAAAAAGAAAAAATAAATTATACAAGGGTAATTATAATATTGAAAAATATAATATTATAAAAGAAAAAGATGTTGTTCGTAAGAGAGATATAAGGCTAAATGCATTTTTGAATTATCGAGAAAAGTATAATTTCAAAATTAAACGAAATTTGAAAGATAAAATTTTGTATGATCAATATAAATTGATTAATGACTTTATTACAAATAGAAAAAATGGTCCTGATATAGCATGCGTTTGTTGTGACAATTTATATTTTCATAAATCATTAGACAAATTTTCCAAAGAAAATTTTGAATTGAAATTAAAAAAATTACAAGTCGATATTGATAAAATTTTGAGTTTAATTATTAATAATGATTCAAAATTTATTTGTAAAACGTGTAAAAAACATATTTTAAACGGTAACGTACCAAAAATGGCAGCAAATTCAAATTTACAATTTCATTTTGTTCCTGATATTGTAAAAAATTTATCACCAGTTGAAGAACGTATGGTTTCACTTATGTTACCTTTTATGCAAATTAAACCTTTATTACCTTATTCTTTAAATCCACAATTGTCATTAAAAGGAAGTGTAATAAATATAAAAGTAGAAATTAATGAAATGGTCAATGTCCTTCCAAGAAATTTCGATAAATTATCAACTATACAAATAAAACTTAAAAGACATCAAGATCATGTATCGTATTATATGTTTGAAACAATAAAACCGTATAAAATTTGTGATGCATTAAAATATTTAAAAAATACACCCCTTTATAAAGAAAATAACATTAAAATCGATGATGAATTTTTTGAAAGATACGACAAATCTTTTGAAAATGAAATTAATTTTATAGTAAGTCCGCGTGATAAAATTAATGAAATTGAATTTAAAAATAATATAAAAGAAAATATCAATGATTCAGATAATGATGATAATTCTTTTTTAGAAAATGAAAATATTAACAATAATGACGAGATTTTAATAATTGATCGAAATAATAGCGTTTCTAAAAAAATTATTGATAATAATATCAATAATTTGGTGAAGGAAAATTCCCATTGCCATGGCACGTTATAAAGAATATTGATGAACTTTGTTTCCCAAGTATATTTGGAGGTTTTCCATTAGATGTAGAAGGAAAACTATCATACTCTGAACGAGTAAAGTCTGAATGTAGACGTCGAGATAGAAGATCATGTATTCCTCAAAGAATTTTATTTATGGCTGATAAAAAAATAGAATTATCTGTGATGTCAAATTTAAATATTTGTTTACGAAAGCATAAAACTAAAAATATTTTGAAAGTTAAACATGTAAAAGACACTGAAATTCTTAATGAAATTATAAAACATGATGATGGATTTAGATTTTTAAAGTAAGTTCGTGGTTCACCAGCTTATTGGGAAAATAAAAAGAAAACTTTGTTTTCATTATTAAATTTATGTGGTATTCCAACATTCTTTATTACTTTTTCCGCAAATGAACGTCAATGTCCAGAATTATTAAAAATGTTATATAATTTAAATTTTAATAGAGCTATTAGTACTAAAGATGCACTTTTCCTTGATAACGATACAAAAACTAAATTAATTCGCGATGATCCTGTAACTTGTGTAAGATACATAGAAAATAAATTTAATGAAATTAAAAAATTATTAGAAAACAAAAATGGTCCTTTTGGACAAAACTATGTTACAGATTTCTTTGAAAGAAGGGAATTTCAAGTCAGAGGATCAGTACATACACATAATTTAGTTTATTGTAATAAAGCTCCTATATTTAAAATTAAAGACAATAACTCACGTTTTGAGTGTACAAATTTCATTGATAAATTTATAACGTGTAGCTATGATCCAGATAATCCATTAACTAATTTACAACGTCATTCTCACAAACAAACATGCTACAAAGGATTAAAAAATAAACAAAAATGTAGATTTCACTTTCCAATGTTTGTTATTAATAAAACAATAATATTAGATCCACTTGAAGATCATGAAAAGATAAATTTAAATGAAAAAGTTAATAATTTGAAAAAAATAAAAAATTTAATGAAACAATATTTTGATGAAATCACATATATATCTTTTAAAGATATTTTAATTAATTTAAATATTTCTGAAGAACAATATATTGACTCAATTAGATGTACATTAAAAAGATCTAAGTTATTTTTAAAACGTAGAAGTCAAGATGTTTCTGTTAATCCTTATAATATTACTCTTTTAAATTTAATGGAATCTAATATGGATATTCAATTTGTATTAGATCCATTTTCATGTGCATCATATATGATAAACTACGTTACAAAAATTGATGCAGGTCTTTCAAAACTATTATATGAAGCAGCAAAAGACGTTAACAATGGAAATTTAAATTTAAAACAAAAATTGAGAAAAATTGCAAATGTCTTTATTAATGGACATGTACTCTCCAGCCAAGAGGCAGCATATCATGCTTTGTCATTACCTTTATCTAAATTCAGTAGATCAGAAATATATATTAATACTGTTCCGGTTGAAAAACGTGTAAGAATGTTAAAACGAAATAAAGATTTAGAAAAATTGGATAATAATAGTATTGATATATATTACTCAAATATATTTGACAAATATTCAAACCGTGAAAAAAGTTTAGAAAAGATATGTTTAGCAGACTTTGCAACTGATTTTCAAAAAATAAATTTAAATGTAGAAGTAGAAACTAGTGATGATGATTTTGAAGAAAAGCATGTTGCCAAGAAACGAATAAAAAAAAAGATTCTTAGATACAGAAAATATAAGCAAATTCAAGACCCTTTCAATTATTTTCGCGAACAAATATTATTATTTTTACCATGGCGAAATGAAGAAACTGAAATTGAAAATTTAAATCCCGAAGAAAAATTCAATAATAATTTAGCTATTATCAAAATTAATAGAAACAAATTTAATTTACTAAACGATGATGAATTAGATGAAGCAATTGCTGAAGCAGAAGCAGTTGTTGATAATGAAAATGATGATTTCGAAATTGAAAATAACTTAAATAACAACATAGTTGCAGATATTTTTGAACAATCAAATAATAATAATAATAAAAGTGGTATATATAATACAATTGATAACGGTAATAAAAAAAATTATAAAATTGCTGTTCCAGTAGTTAATGATAAAGAAATTATTTTTCAACTAATGAGTGAGTTAAATTTAAAACAAAGAATTATTGCTATGCATATTTTAAATTCTTTTAAAACAGAACAATTACCTTTAAGAATATTTATAAGCGGTTCAGCGGGTGTTGGAAAAAGTAAACTTATTAATGCAATCTATCAATTAATTTCAAATTATTGTAATGAAAATAAAAATTTTAATCCAGAAACAATTAAAGTTTTACTCTGTGCTCCATCGGGTAAAGCAGCTTTCTTAATAAATGGAGTTACACTACACACTGCTTTTGCTTTACCAGTTACTCAATTCGGTGGCCAAATTTCTGAGCTTTCTTCAAGTATCGCTAATACTTTAAGAGAAAAAATTAATGATGTGCAATTAATTATAATTGATGAAATTTCGATGGTAGGAAGTAATAATTTATCTAGAGTCGATACCCGCTTAAGACAAATTAAAGGTGTAAATGAAAGTTTTGGTGGTGTTTCTGTAATAGTTGTTGGAGATTTGCATCAACTGCCCCCAGTTTTAGATCGACCAATTTATCTACCAGCAAATAATTTAATGCTAAATATTTTTGAGCAAAATATTCTTTGGGATGAATTTTCTTTTTTTGAATTAACAGAAATTATGAGACAAAAAGGAGACCAACATTTTATTATCGCATTAAACAATTTAGCAAAAGGTGAAATGTCTTCACAAGATAAATGTTTATTATCATCAAGAATAGTTAATGAAATTGATGTTCCAGAAGACGCTATCCGCTTATATTCAGAAAATAAATTAGTTGATATTTACAATGAAATTAAAATTAAAAGAAATGTTAATGTACTTCACGTTTCTATAGCTACTGATCACATTTATGGAAAAAATGATTCAAAATCAAAAAATAATTTAAAGAAAATTATGAAAAATAAAAATAGAAATCAATGTGCTGGTTTATCTTATAAAATATATTTTAAATTTGATATTAAATATATGATTATTACAAATATAGACGTTGAAGATGGATTAGTAAATGGCGCATGTGGAGTTTTAAAAAATATTACTTTAAATGATGAAAATGGTAATTTAAAAATGCTTTGGCTTGACTTTAATAATGAGAAAGTTGGATACAAACTTCGTTGTAAATATCAACAATTTATGATTGAAAAAAATATAAATTTAAAATTGGTTCCAATAACTAAAATTTGCATTTCCATTTGTGAAAATGAAAGAATAGGATATAAAGTCTTAAGAGAACAGTTTCCTTTAGTTCCAGCAGAAGCTATAACTATTCACAAAAGTCAAGGCCAAACTTATGATAAAATTTGTGTTGATTTCACTTCAAATTATAGAGTTACTAAACCTATGTTGTATGTTGCACTGAGTAGAGTGAGAAATTTAAATGATTTATACATTCTTGGAAATTTAAATTTTTTAAGTAATTTAAAAAATAATCAAATTATAAATGATGAACTTATAAGACTAAAATCACAAAAAAAAATTGAAATTATCATACATAAATGAAATACAAGGAAACATTAAAGTAATTTATCAAAATTCTTGTTCATTACAAAAAAATTTAACTTACATATTATGCGATTCATGGTATCAACAAGCAGATGTTTTAATTTTTTCTGAAACGCGAATTAAGAATATTGATAATATAAACATAGCAGGATTTAAAATTGCGTTTATGTCGGAAAGTAATAAACCAAAATTACCTAGAGGAGTAATATGTTTTGTTAAAGAAAATATTAATTTTGAATTAGTAAACTCTGTTAATGAAACAACTATTATCTCTGGTTATCAACATCATATAGATTTATTTCATATAATTATAAACAATGTTGATTTAATCAGTGGGTACAAATCTCCAAGTACGGCAAATAAAATGTTTTCAATTTACTTTAATGAAATCATTAAAAAGACAAATAACATTAAAAAAGTTATAATTAATGACTTCAATTTTGATTGTTTTAATCAAGATTCTTTTCTTGAAAATTTTTTATTAAATTACAATTTTAAAAGAGCACTTTTGTGTAATGTCTCAACAACTAACAATAATACACAAATTGATGTTATTTTTGTTTCTAAAGAAATAACAAATTATTGTTCCGGTGTTTATGAAACCTTTTTTTCAGACCACAAACCAATATTTATTGGATTATTAGCAGAAACAAATGTCTCCGAAAATTTTGAGGCTGGAAGTATAAATAACAATTCATTAAATTCGAAACATTTAGAATTATTAACAAACAAACAAACAAAATTTGTTTCTAATCCGATTGTAAATAATAATTTATATTCAAATTATTTAGATACTTTAGAAAAAAAAAAATGTTTCTCATAAATATAAAAATAAAAATTTGTTAGAAAATTTATCTTTCAAAAAAACAAATAGACGAAACTTACCACTATCAATTAGTGTTAAACAACGAATTTCACATTTAGAAGCTTGGTTGGAGGACATTGAACTAGATAAAATCATGGAAATAATTTGCTTTAATACATCATATGAACCAATTACGGTTTTATGTTTACAATCTCCTGAAGTTATAAATAAAACAAATAAAAAAGACATTCAAATTATTGGTGGAAGGCAATCAAATCATTGGAGATGTCTTTACTACAATGAAAATAAATTACACATTTTTGACAGTTTGTATTGGGAACAATTAAATTATAATTCTTTGAGTTATGATGAAAAAATTTACATTTTTAAACGTTACGGTAAACTAAACATAAGCAATATAATTATTGAAAAATTACAACAAATTCAACCTGATTTATCATCATGCGGTGTTTATGCGGCTGCTTTTGCAACGTCTATAATTTTAAATAGAAACCCTTGTAAAATTCATTATTCGTTAAATGTAAAATTGATGAGAGAACACTTTTTAAAAATTATAGAAGATGAAATTCCTAGTAATTTTCCTGAATGAACATCTTCCATAAAATAAAAAGGACAAAAGCAATCCAAATGCATCACTAATCAATTCGACCGTCCATAAGTCGGTCCGTCAATTTACTTTCTCGTACAGTTCTTCCGATCTTACTTCAGTCATTTTAACAATACGTTCGTCCGTCTGTCCGTTCGTCCAACTGTACATTCATTTAAACTGGTTCTTCATGTCAAGCTAACGCTGGTCCGATAAGTTTTCATCATGAAAATAAAATTTGCGCAAATTTACAATATAATATTTGTAATCACAGCCTCAAAAAACTTATGCCTATTTCCTATTTTAAAGAAACTTAATATATTTAATTATTTTAAGGCTCTGATTACGAGTATTACAATGAAAATTTGCTAAAATTCATGATAAAGTCGTGTTGAACCAACGTTAGCTTCACATGTAGAATCAGTTTTATCCCTCCGTTCTTCAACACCTATGTTTGTTTGATCATCCGTCAGTTTGTCCATCCGTTCATCTGACAGTCAAATGAAATACAACCAATTTTTTTTTTAAAAAATCATGTATCTTTATATTAAGAGAAAATTGTTTGATACTCAAAATTATTAACAGTAATTAATTTGAAAGCATAAATGAAAAATATTTTTTAAATTAAAATATTAAATAAATACTTAATATTAAGGTAATGTGATGGACAATGGAGTCAGTAATATAATAAAATTTTGAGATCAAATTTATCTAACAATAACAATTTCTACTGAGAAATAAATAAAATTAACAGAAATATCATTAACAAAAATGAGGATTTACGATTCATTTGTGCTTGGTCGAATTCTTTCTAAAATCTCTTGCGTAACCTGTTAAATAATAACCATCTCCGGAGTTGACTACCGACTGTCGGCCCTGTCATTGCAAAATTTCTGTCGGCCCACGGTTGGGCCGGACAGGGTCTACTAGCAGCTTCAATTCTGAAAATTCAATCGAAAATTTTCGTTGGCATTATTAACAAACGTGAAAATTTAAAAATTAACAGAAATATCATTAACAAAAATGAGGATTTACGATTCATTTGTGCTTGGTCAAATTCTTTCTAAAATCTCTTGCGTAACCTGTTAAATAATAACCATCTCCGGAGTTGACTACCGACTGTCGGCCCTGTCATTGCAAAATTTCTGTCGGCCCACGGTTGGGCCGGACAGGGCCTACTAGCAGCTTCAATTCTGAAAATTGAATCGAAAATTTTCGTTGGCATTATTAACAAACGTGAAAATTTACGATTTATGATTGGCCAAAACATTCCTTCTAAAATCTCGGACGAGCCTGTTGAATAATCACCATGTCCGGCGTTGACTACCGACTGTCGGAACTGTTATTGCAAAATTTCTGTCGGCCCACGGTTGGGCCGACAGTACTGAGCCGATCATTAACTCTAATTCTTAAAAAAATTCAATCGGGAATTTTGGTGGGCATAAGTTAAAAATTTAAATTTTTTAATTTCATATTATCAACTAAATAGCCAACCTTCTGTCGGCTGTATGATGTCAATTTCCTATGAATTAAATCATCAATGCCAACCAAATAGGGATAGGCGTACCTTCTTAATGATATTTTAAGTAATTATAAGAATTATAATGAAATGATATTAAATATTTTAATATAAACTTAATGAAAAATTTTATATGTAAACCATACCACCACATTCTGCATCACATGAAATTAAATGTTAAAATATAATCTGAACAAATTTAAGTATTTATTTATCTATTTATTATAAACAAAAAAAAATAGAGGACGAAATTTTCTTTGAACAAATAATAATATTAATTTATGCCTTTTTTTGGTAAATTAAAAAATAGTGATTTAATATTTGTTTCAAAGAAAAAGGCAATCTCTTTTTTTTTATTTCCAATTTGTAAACAAAGTAATAGATCAATTTTTTTTAGGTTAAGATGCATGATTGGTTACCTCCTCGCGGTGCATCTTGGAAACAATATCATTGAACTTTTTTTTAATCATGAATTTCAGTAATATTGGCTAAAATCCAATCAAGATGAACAATTTAATTTATAAATTTTTGATTATTAAATTTTTGTTATTTTAGATAATTCCAATAGATGGATGTTCAGTATGCTAATTTTTGTTGAGAAGAATATAAATATAAAGCTTTCATTTAAAAAATTGTAACTCAAAGATGAATTATTAGTTCAAGAAAAAAAACTATTTCTACATATTAAAGGTAACGTGTATAATTATTAATTCATGTATTCATTTAAAAACAAAAGATTTTGTAAACACACAAGACCAGCAGGCATCAAAACGTTGCATAATGATACCATTTTTTAATCAATTATGAGAAATGATCTAAAAAAATAATTGGGGAAGTTGTTAAATAAAAAAATTTAAATGCAAAAAAATGTAAAAATATGAATTATTTTACGAATTCTTGATCAATTATAAAAGTCATATAGGTCAATCGATTCGTTTTGAGATAAGGAATATGATTTTTATATTCATTAAGTTGTATTTTTAGCATAAGAAAAATTTTTGAAAAAAACAATTTTTTTCGATGAAAAAAGGTGCTCAAAAAAATTTGGTTTGGTATTTTCAAAAATCCTTGTGTCCAAATTTAGATATTCATGAGCTTAATAAGTCATCCAAATTTTATTGGAATCCGTTTAAGCGTTCTCAAGATATCTTGTACACAAAAAACGCTATACACACACACACACACATACATACACACACACACACACACATAAATTAAATAATACTTATATAAAATTTAAGGAAAACAATTTTATTTTAAAAATCGCTCTCTATTCATAACTTCAATCAATGAAATTTTGTTGAAAATCAGTTGGAAATGAATAAATTGTCAGAAAAATTACTGACAATTTAGTCACTGATAAAAATTTTTATTATTTTATTTATTTATTTTATAAATTGTTTTTTCAATTTTTCACTGATTGATATAGATGGAAATAATTTTAAATTTCAGTAACAGCATTGAAAATTTAAGTTATTTTCTATTGATCAATCAGGTAAAAGTCATAACTGCTAATTCAGCAATTTTCAATTTATTTCAAATGAAAAGTCACTAATTGAAATCATAAAAAGACAAATTAATGTAATTAATTTTTTAAAACAAGATTTTATAATATTCCCTGATTTTTTAGGGTTTTTCAGGTTTTCCCTGACTACAAAAAAGTCAATCAATACAAAAAAATTCTGATAACAATTAATTTAATCTAAATAAATTCGTAATTTATTTTTTGTATTTAAACTATATACTGCCCAATGAAAAAATGCAAGGGAGCATATATTTTGTTAGTAAATAAATAGAGAACAGGTTAGAAAACTGAATTTTAGCATTTTAAATTGAAAATGCAATTTCAAATATAAAATTTTTTATAAGATCTTTAGGAAAAACGATATTCTTGAATATGAAATATGAAGGAACATTTTCATAAACTATTAAATAATTGTTAAGAAAATCTGGAGGACATGGTAAAGTAATATGAGTAAAATTTTGGAACAGTCAGCTTATATTAAACATACATAAAATTCTCTTCCAACCGTCGATACCAGGTAGCGAAATGCCGTGGCTCGCGATCGCGAAAGTTAAGCAAGATCGAGCGTGGTTAGAGCTTAGAGATTACTTGGGTGACCGTCTCCGTGATGTCGCTACAGCCAGATGTTTTTCACTGAAATTTGAAATATACTCTCAAATAAAAAGAACAACACTTGATAGACCAGACCTCCAGACATTCAACAGGAGGAGGGAGGGGTTGAACCGGTGTGAATTAAAGCTGAATAAGAGAAAGATCGATTTTTTTTATTTTACAATTATGTTTTATATTATTAAAGCCATTACATATTTATTCGAAGGATATTGAATATGCTGTTTGTTACATCAAACAAATATTCAATTCGCTTCTTGAAATTTTCTGTAGTTAATTAAATGCAATAGAAATTATTTTCATATCTTCCAACTTTTCAATTGCCTTCAATTCGCTTCTTGAAATTTTCTGTCGTCAACTATAAGCAATAGAAATTATTTTCCTATCCTCCAACTTTTCAATTGCCTTCAATTCGCTTCTTGAAATTTTCTGTAGTCAATGGAAAGCAATAAAATTTTCTTATTTCTTGGGTTTCATAATGGAATCTCAAAAAATGGAAAAATCGCGCATTGGAAATAATTCAGATTCTGAATTATTTTCTATTTCTCCCTTTTTACCGGGTAGTGCGCACGTTTACACAGCTGTAGTGCACTACTGCGCATGTGCAACAATATGTTGTGCATGAAAAAATGTTCAGTTTAACATGCTTGACACGAATAGTGCCAGTGCGCATTGTTACAAACTATAATAACATGGTAAAATGAACATTATTGTAAGTTGCCTATTGGAAAAAGTAGGTGAACTTTGAAGTGTGTACGACGATGAACGAAGTTTTCTCGGTATCGCATTAATATAATAGAAGATTTTGAAAAAGAACAAAATAATGAAATTCAAGAAAACCCTGAAATTACTAAATCCACTATTGAAGAGGATGATGATTTACATAATTATACAGTTAATATATTTTCAGAAATATGGAACTTCTTTCTAAAAATATCATTTCATACTTTAACAATTTAAATATATCACCTTGCATTTAATGGTATATCAGATCCTTACTTAAAAATATGGGTTAAACACTTTAAATAACATGAGTTTCTACCACCAATATTATTAATTAAATATTTTTTCTTATTCTGACGCAAAAAGGTACGTAACCAATAACGTTTTCATTGTTTTATTTTATTTTATTGTTTGTCAACTTCAGAGTAGTCTGCATTTACACCAAATTCAATTGTGAAAATGTCCACTTGACAGAATTCTAATTAATTGAATGAACACTCATCATATATCAATTTATTTGAAATTTCATTAATCATGAATTTTATTTTTTTAATATGTCATTTACTAGAATTCATTAATATCAAAAATTTCTTGTACAAGAATTCTTATTCCTCCCAAACTGCATTTATAAAAAATACTCATTTAACAAAATTGTCAATAACCAATAACCTTAGTTACCTGCAATAACAATTATCAATAATTTAATAATTTCAAAATTTTATTTAACGGAATTATCATATTTACTAAATTGCATTTATCACAATAGTCATTCATTCAAAATACAATTTATTAGAAACATCAGTTGAACAAAAATACATTGCTAAACATTTGTGCAAAACTCCATCATCCTAAAACTCCTTTTGAAGTTAATTTTTCATCCATGATTAACTCGGCAGAACAGATAGAAGAAAAAGAAGAAAAAGAAGAAGAAGAAGAAGTAGAAGAAGAAGAAGAAGAAGAAGAAGAAGAAGAAAAGAAAGAAACCTAAATTCCAATTAAACTAAATACCACTTAAGATAAATTCCGTTTAACCTAAATCTCATAAAACCTAAATCCAATTCAACCTAAATCCCATTTAACCTAAATTTCTTTTACCTAAATTCCATTAAACCTAAATTTCATTTAACCTAAATCCCATTAACAATAAATCCCGTATAATCTAAATTCTATTTAAACTAAATTTCATATAACCTAAATATCATTTAACCTAAATCCCATTTAACTTTAATTTCTTTTAACCTGAATTCCATTCAACCTAAAGTTCTTTTAACCTAAACTCCATTCAACCTTAATTCCAATAAACCTAAATTCCATTTACCTTACATTTAATTTAACATAAATCCCATTTAATGTAAATACTATATAACCTAAATGCCATTAAACCTAAATCCCCTAAAATCTAAATCCCATTTAACACAATTCCCGTCTCTGACAAAAGTTTTGGATTCAATTTCAATCAGTTTGAAAAAATCAGTCTAAAAAGGGATGTAACTTGTCGAATAATTCTTTCCGAATCATTCTGAATCAATCCGTTTCATATTCGAATAAACCCGACTAAAATTGGATCGAACTGATTCAGAATGATTCGGAATGAAATAACGGGATTCAAACGAATTAAAATTTATCTTCGGAATGACAAGGTTTAATTCGTAATGATTCGAAATGACCCGGAAGAATGCTCATTAAAACATATTAAAACTGATTAGAATTTTAACCGATACCTTAGTCAGGGATTTCATATAAATTTCATTTAACCTACATTCCATTTAACTTCATCCCATTTAACATAAATACCATTTAAACCTAAACTCCTATTATCCTAAATTCCATTAACCCTAAATTTCATTTAACCTAAATCCCATTTCTGCTAAATCCCATTTAACCTAGATTTCAATTACCTTAAATCCCATTTAACCTAAATTTCATTCAACATATATACCATAAGACCTAAATCCCATTTCACCTAAAGCCAATTAAACATAAATTACATTTAACATTATCTCATTTAACTTTAATCCCGTTTAACCTAAACGCCATTTAACCTAAATCTCACACAGCCCAAATTCCATTTAACCTTAATTTCAAATAACCTAAATACCATTTAACCTAAATCCTATTTAACCTAAATTACAATAAATTACATTTAACCTAAATTTTATGCAAACAAAATGCCATTTAACATAAATTCCATTAAACCTAAATCCTATTTAACCTAAGTTCCATTTAACTTTAATTTTATTTACCCTACATGCAATTAAACATAAATCGCATTTAATGAAAATACTATATAACCTAAACCCAATAAAATCTAAATCCAATTTAACCTAAAATCTATTCAACCTAATTCCCATTTAACCTAATTTCCGTTTAACCTAAATTCCATTAAACCTAAATTTCATTTAACCTACATCCTAATTAACATAAATCCCTTTTTAATCTAAATTTCATTTAACCTAAATCCCATGTAACCAATATTCCATTTCACCTGAATCAGATTTAACTTAAATTTCAATTAACATAGATTACATTTAACCTATTATGCATTTAGCCTAACTCACATGTAACCTAAATTCCATTCAACCTAAAATCGGTTATCAAAAACTCCATTGAAACGAATTTTATAATGTGAAATTTAGGTTTCATGGGTTTTAGGTCAAATGGATTTTAGGTTAAATGGTATTTAAGTTAAATGAGATTTAGGATACATGCGATTTAGGTTAAACGGAATGTAGGGTAAATGGAATTTAGGTTAAATGGTATTTGGATTAAATGGGATTTAGGTTAAATGTGATTTCAGTGAAATGGGATTTAGGTTTTCTGGGATTTAGGTTAAATGGCATTTAAGTTAAATTGAATGTATTATAAATTGTATTTATGTTAAATGGAAATTACGTTATAGCGGATTAAGGTTAAATGTAATTCAGGTTAAATTTAATTTAGTTTAAGTGGGATTTAGGTTATATGAAATGTAGAGTTAACGTCATATAGATTAAATGGAATTTAGTTTAAGTGGGATTTAGTTTAAACTGAATGTAGTTAAATGAAATTTAGGTTAAATGGGATTTAGGTTAAATGTGATTTAGGTCAAATGGGATTTAGGTTTAATGTTATTTAGGTTAAGTGGTATTTAAGTTGAAAGGGATTAATGTTAAAAGTGATTTAGGTTAAATGTGATTAAGGTGAAATGGCATTTAGGTTGTAACGAAGTGAAATTTTTCTATTCTCCGAATTTGCTCGCCGGATCCAAGTTTCTCAAATTATATTCACTTATACTGGAAAACTAGATTACTGACCATAAATTTACTTTACTTAATTTTTACTGTCGCGTTGGGATAGGTAAAGTCAGTAAAACTCACAGGATTTCTATTAGTCAGAAATAACAAATAATACATTGTGACAAAAATTAATAAATGTACAAAATAATATAATATATATTGAAATGAGTTTAACAGAATATAATCAAAATAAAAGAATTTAACAATAAAAATATATAATAAATAAAATGACAAATAAATGTGCTTGAAGAGCCGACGATAAATAATAAAAGAAATCGAGTTCTATTTTCTCCTTAGTCCAGGACTACGTCCTGCCAGTACTCCGGTAAATTCGGTTATTTCGGAATCTATAAACAAATAAAAAAAATAATGTAGATTATCCGGAATAATCGGGCGCGGATTGAGTCGGTAAAATCCGTCTCCAAAACAATATAAATTACGGACGAACCGCTAAAAAATTATGCCGCCGTCATTCACCGTGATGTTAAAATAAAATCGACCATCTAGACACGTATGTTCGATTCGCGGATACGTAAAATAAAATTATATATCAGGTAAGAAAAGAAATTAATTAATTCATTACTAGGTTAATTACGCGTTTCAGTCCGGTAAAAAACAATTAAATCTGAACGCGTAATTTCAGGTGCGTGGTGGATTTTTTTGAAGAACAGTTAAACAACGCGGGAGTTCACCTAGCATAGTCTGTCCTCCAATGACGTAGTACAGGGGAAGCCCATGTGACAATCCACGTCAATGATTCAGCGCGGGAGATTTTAAAATTGTTTCGAACACTTTCCTACGTCATAAGTGTTCTAGCAATTTTCTCGAATTTCTTGACCATTCGTGATGGACCACGACGATGATCAAGAATTCGTCACGGAGTAACTTTACTCTAGCCAGGATTCCTTCGTCTACGAAATAGATGTCCAGAACTTTATCGTGTCTGAGACTCCACGGTGGACCGTGACAAATCTCACGACGATCCTAGCCAGAGGAAAGCACAAGGGTTTTGTTCTTTCGATTTTCATTGAAGGACTAATGCTAAATCTCCAGAAACTTCTCAAGGTACCATTCTTGAAGGACCAAGTCTATGGCATCAAGCAGGTCAATATATTGAAGCGGCTCGCTGTATAGCTGCGCGTTTGTACCACTTAGCGCCATCTGCGCTGTGTCTAGCGTTCCGCGCCATCTTCCGTCGATGCGCACATCAGGATGTGCGGCTGTCTAGCAAATACTTCTGCTAGCCACGTTTTTGACAGCTCCATAAATAAGACGAAAGTGTAACTTAACCTCAAAGTTAAGTTTATTTATTTTTACTTAAAAATAAATTATCCAATTAAAAATTAAATGTCAAGTGCAATTGTCAGGTTCGTCACAAGGTTAAATGGTATTGAGTTTAAATATTATTTAGGTTAAATGGTATTTAGGTTAAGTGGTGTTTAGGTTAAATGGGATTTAGGTCAAATGGCTATTAAGGTGAAATAGGAATTAGGTTGAATGATTTTTAGTTTAAATGGAATTTAGGTTAAATGGGTTTTATGTTGTATGAGACTTAGGTTAAATAGTATTTAGGTTAAATGTGATTTAGGTGACATGGGATTTAGGTCGTATGGGATTTAGGTTAAATGGTATTTAGTTTAAGTGGTATTTATGTTAAATGGGATGTAGGTTAAATGTGATTTAGGTGAAATGGGATTAATATAGTATGGGATTTAGGTTAAATGGGATTTATGTTGTATGGGATTTAGGTTAGATAGTATGTATGTTAAATGGTATTTATTTTAAGTGGTATTCAGGTTAAATGCGATTTAGGGTAAACGGGATTTAGATTAAATGGGATTTAGGTTAAATGGGATTGAGGTGGTATGGGATTTACGTTAAATTGTATTTAGGTTAAATGGAATTTAGTTTAAGTGGTATTAGTGTTAAATGGGATTTATGTTAAATGTGATTTTGGTGAAAAGGGGTTAAAGTAGTATGGGATTTAGGTTAAATGAGATTTAGGCGAAATGGTATTTAGGTTAAATGGTATTTAGGTTGAATAGGATTAATGTTAAATGGGATTTAGGTTAGGTGGGATTTATGTTAATTGGCATGCAGGTTAAATGGGATTTAGGTTAAATGTGATTTAGGTGAAATGGAATGTAGGTTAAACTGGATTGAGGTTGAATGGGATTTATGTTATGTTGGATTTAGGTTCAATGGGATTTTGGTTAAATGGTTTTAGGCTAAATGGGATTTAGGTTAAATAGGATTTAGGGAATATTCATACTCCTCATTTAAGATGTATGTCATTTGAGATCTATGTCATATCTATTTATATCAATTGAGATTTATGGCAATTAAGTTTTAGGGAATATTCATACGCCTTAGCCTTGATATGTCTTTTACTTTTGGAATAAAGTTTTTTAAGTAAACGAAGTTTTCTAGATTTGATCTATAATTCTATTAAACTGTTTTTATTGTTTATATCTATTTATGTATAAAAAAGTATATATTTTGAGTTGTTTCATGTTATAATTGGGTATTAACTATAATTTCTGGTACTAGATTAATGAAAATATTTCAACTATTATCAATGAGGATTTATCTGAGGAAAATGTCTGATACTTTACATACATGGGAAGAATTATCAATGAATGCAGAGAATCACGTCGGATATGATTTGGAGTTATTAATTAGTACAGTGTCTCATGAAAGAGATCAAGGACAAGTTGACTATTCCATGTTAAGTATGATTTTAAATGAAGGTTTCGAATTATTAGTTGGAAATGTTGTATGTGAGACTCTTGGACTTTATGTAAAGAACAAATTGACAAAAAAGGCACTTGAAGACTTGATAAAATTTGTAAAGAATATATTGCCTCAAGCAAACAATTATCCTAATAATAAGTACTTCTTCGACAAATTCTTAAGGGAAGTTGTTGCTTCTCATAACAGATCTATAATCAAACATAGGTATTGTGAATTGTGCTGGATGTACTTAGGAGAAGGGTCAAGTACAAGGAACATTAATAAGTGTGAAAATTGTGGTAACGCTAATCTTAAAGGATTATTTCATATTGAATATGATTTAAAACCTATGCTAAGAGACGCATTTGAAAGACGTAAACTATATTCTTTAATAGATGAACACTTTGAAAAGTTACAAGAAAATAATGACTGTATATGTGATCTTAGTTCCGGAACAGAATTCAAAAAACTTAAATTCAACGTTATTCCTAACAAATATGATGTATGTTTACTATGGAATACTGATGGCGCACCTATGTCTGATAGTTCCAAGGGTCAAATATGGACAATTCAAGTTCAAGTAACGAATATTTCGCACAAATACAGGCGTAATTTTCAATTCGTTTGCTCAATGTACTATAGCAACGTAGGGAAACCAGTCAATATGAATGCATTTTTAAAGCTATTTGTAAATACTCTTAAAAATCTATATGAAAAAGGAATAGATTGGTTCCACGCTCCAAGCGGCAAGATGGTGAACAGCAAAGTAATTGCTCTTTTAGCAGCTCTAGATGCGCCTGCTAAATCTGCTACAGCAAAGCATATGCAATATAATGGGAAATTTGCTTGTCTTTACTGTGAACATCCTGGAGAGTTTTGTTCAACAGGAAAAGGACATAACTACGTTTTCCCCCCCACTGGGTGTTACGCTACCATTGAGAAATAAGCAAACAGTGTCACTTCAAGCTGCTAAAGCTACAATTTATGATTTAGAGCACGTAATGGGGGTCAAAGTGATAAGCCGTATTACATTAAAAAGCGTGATCAGTAAGAAATTAGTAAATTCCTATTAGAAATAAACTCTCCCGATTATATAAAAAGAACTCCTAGAGATTTAAAAAACATGAAAGATTGGAAAGCAACAGAATTAATGGATTTTCTGTTATACTATTCTCCCATTGTATTAAAAGGTAAACTACCTACAAAATACTATGAAAATTATTTGACATTGGTGTTTGCTGCAAATATTTTATTCAAATAAAAAATTCATATTAATGAATTAAATAACGCAGAAAAATTACTTTTGCTTTTTTCTTCAAAAATTGAAGAACTGTATGGAACGAACAAATGCTCTTTCAACGTCCACCAATTGGTCCATTTAGTATACTTTGTAAAACGTTGGGGCCCTATAAGTAATTGGTCTACTTTCCCCTTCGTGGACGGTAATCGGCATATAAAAACATTAGTTCATGGAACAAACAAAATTGACATGCAAATTGCTAATTCTATAAATTATGTCAACGCGTATGAAATTTTAAAGAACACCCTAGACCTTGAAACAAAAGATTGTCAAGTTATTTCTCCTCTTGGAGCACCATGTAAACATCTTTTAAGTGAAGATGATATTAATACCTTAAGAAATCTTATTTATTGACAAACTAATCATAAAAAAATCAATATTAATAAAATTACAGTTTACGGAAGAATTAAAATTGGCAACGAAATTTATAAATCTGAAATATACGAAAGGCAAGTTCAGCGTAATAATTTTTATATTGTAACAAATGATGGAACATTCGGAATTATAAAATATTTTGTTGCAACAGAAAATTCTGTACTTGCTACTTTAAAAAAAATTATTAGACATGACTCACGAGATAAAAAAATCTATCACAACAGCTTAAATTTAGATTTTTCTAGTTACATTATTCGGATTATTGAAACTTATTGTACTCAATTAATTGATTGTACTAATATTGAAAAAAAAATATTGAGAGTGGGAAACTATGTATGTTTAATGCCTAAAGGCACAGAACGACGATAACTAGCAGATAAGACTCATGTATTTGAATGTAGAATAATTTTAAAAATAATTATAATAGTTCGTAATGGATGTATCAAAAATGGTTTTTTAATTGTTCGATATTTGTAAAGCTAATAAAAATAGAAAAAATACATTCTAAAATGTTCATTATAATATAACTAAAGTTGAATTCATTTGTATTAATAGAGTAATTAAATTATAAAAATCGGGCAAGTACAAGTTACACCCGTACCAAAATCTAGGGTTCCGTACATTTACGAAACAAAGATATACCTTATTAACAAACAGAGAGCTCTAATTTGGTACACATATGTATTTTTACGTGTAGATTACAGGAAAATTATAGGGAACATTATCTGGATTGACAGTCAAAACGTTGTTAAAAAAAAGAAAAACTGCAAATTTTCCAAAAAAAAAGTTTTTTCCTCATAACTTTGAAACTAGTTGAGCTAGAGGGCTAAAATTTGATACATTTGTATATTTTTATGTACAGATTATGAAAATTAATTAGAACGTACAAATTATGAAAATACTTCTACCTTCAAGTACATAAAAACTTTTGCTTAAGGATACAGGCTTGTATTTCATATAAATAACATAAAAATCAAGAATTTTTTTTTGGGGGAGGCCCTGAAATTTTTATAGGGTTTTAGGGCTTATAACAGTCTTGATTATAGGTCCTGTGGCAGCCTTGATCAAGCCTTTTATAAGATTAAAATTTTTTTTTTTTTTTTTTCATAATTTTTCAATTATTTTGAAAAAAAAGTGATAACAATTTTCAATTGCGTTTTATATATTTTTTTTAAATTCTGAGTATACAAATAAAAATTTTATTGGTTTGAGGGGTACTGTAGGACAATTAGGGTGAGCTCTAGCATAGGGGTCTAAACCTCTTTTTGGTGATTTTTTGAATTTTGTTTTGTGACCTCATAATATTCAATTTTATATCCAAACATAATTTTTGCATAATCTGCATGCAAAAATACACGAGTGTACCAAATTTTAGCCATCTAGCTCAAATAATGGCAAAGTAAGAGAAAAAAACCTTATTTTTCGGAAATTTGCAGGTTCTCCTTGACAACGCTATGGCCATCAATTCAGATCATGTTCTCTATATTTTTCGTGTAATCTACACGTAAAAATACATATGTGTACCAAATTTCAGACCTCTAGGTCAAATAGTTTAGAAGTTAAGGGGGGGGGGGGGGGAATGGTCCATTTTAATGCATTTTTGCTAAAAAAAAGTTGTTATTTCCTTGACAACGCTATGAACATCACCTTGAATCATGTTCTCTATATTTTTCGTGCAATCTACACGTGAAAATACAGAAGTGTACCAAATTTCAGCCTTCTAGGTCAAATAGTTTAGAAGTTAAGGGGGGGTGGAATGGTTTTTGGCTACGGACGCACGAGTCTCGCTATAAGGGTTTCGACGAACACCAAAGGTGTACGGAACCCTAAAAAGGATTAATTTGGAATATTTCTCTATGAAAAAATTATTGATATTTCTAATGAACAAATTTAAAAATTCTTATACTCGTTGACTAGGTGATTTTTTAAGTAAAGTCATTTAATGTTATATTATTACACAATTTTTTCTCAACAAATTTCTGGCCTTGAAATTTACACAAAAAATCAGTACAAATACAGGCGTACCAATTCGATATACATATATATATTTATGTATATTTCGTTTTCAGTTACTGAACCTTTAAAAATCACTAATACACTTTAGAATATATTTTAAATTTAGGTGTATTTTTTCAACGCCGCCAAGTAAGGCATTTACGTAAGAATCGCCCTTATAGGTAGGTAGTTTTATTCAATATGCATCAGCAGAAGCCTAAACTGAACCTACCTTTAATAATATTTGTTAACTATCACTCGGTGTTATTAATTCACATGCATAACTGAATTTATCGATTTCTCCGAGTCAGTAAACAATTTAAAATTAAAGGTTAAAAAAACACTTTTTTTGACGTTTCGACAGACAATGCTGTTCTCATCAGAACTGTAAAAATTTTTTTAAAAATGGATAAGATACTTTACAAAGAAATACATTAATAAAATTTACAATATGAAAAAAATAGTTGTAAGTTACCTTATAAAAAGTTTTTTTTTTAAATTTAAATAGAAAAAGTCATAAATATAAAATTGTTAAAATTATTTTATACTTGAAAGAGTCAAGACGTCAACTATACATACAGTGTCTGACAAATAACTGAATTTAATAATATTAAGATCGATGATTTAAGTGTATGAAGATTACAAGGTTAAATTTTAAAAGTTAATGAGGGAAAACAATAATTACATTTTTCGATTTTCAATCGTATTTGATATTTCTTAAAAATGGTTTATATTTATGATTCAAATATTGAATATCTTCTTTTTTATTTATCGAATAGTCATGTAATTGGATTTGTATCATTTCAGAAATTAAGCGTTTTTGTCGGTTTTCTTCTCTGTCTAAAAATATGCTGTTATTCCAATAAAAGTCGTGATTAAAATTTTCTCTGTGTGTTGCTATTACTAGACCTTTTCTAGTTTTGTGTTCGTTGGTGCGTTTAAATAGGGGTCTTTTTGTCTCTCCAATGTAACTTGCTGGACAGTTTTGACAATTAATTTTAAAAACAGTATTCGTTAGATGTTTTTAAATGAATTTTTGCATTTCTGATGAGGACAGCATTGTCTGTCGAAACGTCAAAAAAAGTGTTTTTTTAACCTTTACTTTTAAATTGTTGACTGACTCGGAGAAATCGATAAATTCAGTTATACATGTGAATGAACCTACCTTTGTTTTAAAACACAAAACTGTACATGGCAGTTTCCAATCAGCAATAAAATATAGTTGATCTGCCCATAATTATTGCAGTTCCATGGAAATATTTTTTTCAGTCTACATCTATGCCTTTTAAGTGCTGAAAATTGGTGCTCTCATCTAATTATGTTTTAAGTCATCCATTGAATAGTTCTACTCATTTTAATAATTGAAAAAAATTTTTTCAGTATATAAATCAAATTACTAAAAGATTAGTGTCGTTTATTCAACTATTAGCTAACTTTTGAGGATGGAAAATACTTTCTTTTTTTTTAAATATTACGGAGCATACTTTTAAATAATAAATTGTACCTGTTTTCAACAAAAAAAAAACAATTTTTAGGGATTTTATTTTAATTTTTGAAAAATTAGTGTCGTTTATTCAATTAAAGGTTAACTTTGTCGGTCAAAGACACTTCTGTCAGCTAAAAATATTACGGGGCATCCATCTGAATAATTCTACTCATTTTCACAACTGAAAAAACTTCTGGAATGTTTAGATTTTTAGATCTTTTTCATCTTGTCTTTTTACAAGAAAAACGTAGGAGAAATTAAGTTACAGGGAAAAAATTTTGATGCAAAAATTACCGCTACACGAGATAATATCTACCTTGCCTAAGGAGAAACTTGAGTTCAATAAATTTTTTCATTACATTCTTTATATTTGGAGCTACATATCACAATAAAGAATTTTAAGGCGCATATTTTTCTTCTTGCACAAAGTTATTTATCTCTATTGGTTTTCAAAATAATCGCAAAAAACTAGATTTTTTTCATAGGCAGAAAATTTAATTATTTTGTCTTCAACTCGTGACAGCTTCTACAATAATCAACATTTTTAAATAAAATTTTGAGGAAATATGCACTGTTCTATCAACAAAGCAACAGTGTTTTTCAAATTTAGATAAATAATTCGTGAAAATTTATAAAAATTATTTTCTGCCACCTGACGTTTAATCGGTACTTAAATTTTCAAACGCTTCGGGAGTCGAAGTTATTTTAAGAAATCAAAATTTAATTATTACCAAAAATACGAGCAAAGTTCAAGGAAGTTTTTTGCAAATGTTCAGATTTCTGTTGTTTATAGTTATCAAATAACAATTAAAAATTCTACGGCGCCGTCGCGTCTCTTACACGCGTTCGGTGAAGTAACAAACGCTGAGCTACAATCTTACAACGTTTTCTAATGCTAATATACATAATAACAATCTTGTTTTATTTTTGTAATATTACAAATAAATTATGTAATATATTGTTTATAAATATACATAAATACGCAACTATTCAAAATTTTAATTAAATACAATATAAAAATAAAAAATTGGGCAAGTTCGAGTTACACTCGCACTAAAACCGAGAGTACCGTATACAAAACAAAATAATTTTTAAAATATTTGAGACTATTAAATATATGATATATAAATATATTATACATATTATAAATAATATAATATATAATGCATTTTTTTTATAAAAAATGGACCCTATCTTCCAAAATATTTTACTGAGAGACTTGAAATTTTGAACAGGAATGTATTGTCAGGTGTAAATTACATAAAAATTATGGAGAACGTGATGGTGGTAGCGCTGTCAACGAAAAATCCAGAGATTTTAGCTAATATCCATAAAACATACTCAAAAATCATTTTATTTCCTTAACAACGCTATGATCAACTTCTACAATCATGTGTTCTACAATTTTTCTATAATCTACACGTGAAAATACATTTGTGTACCAAATTTGAACACTCTAAGTCAAACTGTTTGGAAGTTATGGGAGTTTCAGCATTTTTTTTAAATCGTTGGTTTTTGCTTGAAAACACTATAACAACGATCTGCAACAAAGTTCTCTATAGTTTTTCTGTAATCTATACGGCAAACTACATATGTATACCAAATTTCAGCACTCTAAGTACAATAGTTTGGCAGATATACGGCATGAATTGTACATTTTTAATGCATTTTTGCTAAAAAAATGACCGTATCCCCCCCCTTATCTGCCAAACTATTTGATTTAAAGAGCTAAAATTTTGGACACAAATATAATTTTGGGTGTAGATTACAGGGAAATTATAGAGAAAGTGATGATCATAGCGCTGTCAAAGTTATAGCACTAAATTTAAGCCAATATGTTAAAAAAATGCTCAAAAATATTTTTATTTCCTTAACAACGCTATGTTCAACACATACAATCATGTTCTTTATAATTTTCCTGTAATCTATACGTGAAAATACATTTGTGTAGGGGAGAGCGGGGCAATCCGAACCGGCGGGTAATTCGGCTCATTAGCGATTTCACGCCTTAATTAGAATCTAGGAGGGAAAGGTCGCTATAGAATATAGGTCTCAACATTTTAGTTAGGTAAACGAAATTTAGTGTAATTCTATTGATTCAGCCTCGTGTCAGGTAGAGTGTTATGTTTTTATGCGTTGCGCGTACACTTTTTACTTACAAACTTTTACGTTTTTAGTACATTAATTTACGAGCCTAATTTTTTTGGGTAAGTTTTTTTTATGCTCTCAGGTGTGCTCTTTCGATACACCTATGCTATTTTATTTATATGTATCAAATGTGACTTGTATTTGTTTTAAAGTGCCAAAAGTCAGGGTGGAGTAAATGGGCTCACGCGACGGTTAATCATCTTATCCAAAAATACTTTGTCTTGATCCGCCCCTGCTTAATTATGATAAGAACATGACTACTTTTAATAATTACCAATAATGAGTGTACTAACTTTTTTATTTTTTATAAAAAAATAAAAAAAAGTAAGGTCTAATGAATTTTCTTTAATTTTAGGGGCCCCAGTCCCCCCCCCCCAAATTTTGACCTTGATCCATCACTGCATAATTATAATAAGAATATAGGTACTTTTCATATTTACAAAATAAAGGTTATTGAACTTTTTTATTTTTCGTAAAAAATAAAAGTCGCCGAATTGCCCCACAGGGTGAGCCGATTTACCTGCCAAATTTGCAGTTTAAGAATTTGGTATATCTGCATTCAAAATTATCTAGAGCTAAAACTATAAAAGATAAATCAAAAAGTCCTTGCAAATTTGAAAGTGCAAATGATAGGCTACTAAATGATATATCCATGTTTGGATTTAAAAAATAATTTCCTAACTTTTTTCCTGTCTGACCAAAAGTGAGCCGAATAGCCCCGGTCTCCCCTACCAAATTTGAACTCTCTAAGTCCAATATAATAGTTTGGAAGTTAAGAGGGGGGAGATACGGTCATTTTTTAGCATTTTTAAAAAAAATCGTTTTTTTTTTGCTCGAAAACGGTATGATAACATCCTGCAACAAGGTTTTCTATAGTTTTTCTGTAACACAGGCACACAAAAAAAATAAAGTTCTCTGAGCTGGGTATGAGACCAATATTTTCCTATGTATTTTGATGCGCTGAATCCGAGTCCGTCATCAGAATTACTCAACACGTCACGTTTTGACCCTAACCTCAAAATCAAAAAAATGACAGTTTTTGTTCTTTAGAATCTAAACCCGACTTAACTTTAATGCGTGCCTAGCGCCAATAGAAAGCTTGATTTATGACCTTTAAAGTGCCTTTTTAAAAATTGTTCTACGCTGATTTTTAACAAAGATATGGTATGTTTTTCATAAAATAATTTTTTTTCATAATTCACTGTTCACGCGTTTTTAACATTTTAAACAAATAATATGTTACGTAAAACATCATATCTCCATTAAAAATCATCGTAGAACAATGTTTAAAAAAGCATTTTAAAGGTCATAAATCAAGCTTTCTATTGGTCATAGGCATGTATTAAAGTTAAGTCGGGTTCAGATACTAATGAACAAAAACTGTCATTTTTTTTATTTTGAGGTTAGGGTCAAAACGTGACGTGATGGGTCAATTCTGATGACGGACTCGGATTCAGCGCATCAAAATATATAGGAAAATATTGGTCTCATACCCAGCTCAGAGAACTTTATTTTTTTGTGTGCCTGTGTAATCTACACGTCAAACTACATATTTTTACCAAATTTCAGCACTCAAGTACAATAGTTTGGCAGATAGAGGGCAGGAATGGTACAAATTAAACGCATTTTTTCTAAAAAATGAACGTATTCCCCTCTTATTTGCCAATATATTTGACTTAGAAAGTTCAAATTTGGTACACAAGTGTATTGTCATGTGTAGATTACAAAAAATATAGAGATCGTGATGATGAAAGCGCTGTAAAAGAAATAGCAAGAGTTTTCAGCCAAAAAATATCAAAATTTCTCAAAAATCTTGTTATTTTCTTGACAACGCTATGATCAACCCTTAGAATCATGTTCTCTATAATTTTTCTTTCATCTACACGTGAAAATACATATGTGGGTCAAATTTGAACTTTCTAAGACAAATAGTTTGGCAACTAGGGGAGGGGGTGTACGATTTTCGATAGTCTTTCCAATAGGGTTCCGTGCGTACACTTGTGGTGTAGAGAACCCTAAAAAGAACTTCTGTTTTCAAACTTTTATTGTTATAAATAAAATATTTTAATATATTTAATTTAATTTCTTGAATTATTGTCAATATATCAGTTTCTGTTTAAATATTGTACACTCTGTACCTATTATAATTTATTGCTTCGTCATAGAGAAAGGTTTGTGATTGTTCAGGTTCTTAGTTTTCCAAAAATAGTCTGAAATGACTTATTTTCATCTAACAAATCTAAATTTTCATTCCTAAGCAAAAGTCCAGATGTGTGTGTGTGGCAGTCGATGGACCCTATAGGAATCATATCGTGGACATCACAACGCGTGTCGTCGCGTTGCGTCTTGAATTAAAACAACAATATAAACAAAGAAGAACCATGTTTACATCCTCATACAAAAGAAATGAAATGAAAATTGGAGAATGTTTTAAATAATTCAATTTATCATTATAAATTGTTTTAAAAATTAATTAGTTAACCAAATTGTTACAAACAAGTGTAAAAATATTAGAATCCTTATTAGAAAAAAAAATTCTGGAAAGTGGACAATGTATTATATAATTAAATTAAACATTATAAATTGTTTAAAAAATTAATTGTTTAAACTGATTGTTAGATACAATGGGAAGAATATATTCTACTTATTACTTTTATTATTCAAATAATTTGATTTTATTTGGAATCTCAGATCTGACTTTATTATTAATTTACAATTTTATGTCAGGCTTCATCATTGATTTCACGAACCATCTGAACAACAAACATTAATAAAATTAAATGAACAAAATAATAATTTTAGTTTATTATTGAATTTAAACTTTACTTTATCAAATTTTAGTTGTAAGCAAAATAAGGAAATCAGAATTATTCTTATTTAAAATTTCCAAAAATTAAAGAATTAAGATGTCTTTTCAATTCTAATGAAACTAACTTCTCAAGAAATAAAATTAGCAAATTTCGCCAGCAAAACAATCCCAAATTATTATCAAATTTTCAAGAATCTAAAAACAAAATTTATTAATTAATTAATTTTTTAATTTTAAATTTCAATTTTTTACATCTTCAAATTGTCCTACCTATATGTCGTAAAACAGACTAACTTCGCTCATGTACACAGAAAAAACCAGAACTCATATTAAGCCCGTTTTTGCTCGTTTTGATACGCAGCGGAAATGAGATTCCCATTAATCTTGTTAAGTTTTACTCCAAAAAGTTGCAAAATAACTTATTAAAACTGAAAAAGTCTTTTTGCAACTTTTTGGATTAAAACTTAACAAGATTAATGGGAATATCATTTTCGCTGCGTCTCAAAACAAGCCTAAACGGGTTCAATATGAGTTCAGATTTTTTCTGTGTAGGGTAACTTCGCTCAGAGGAAACTTTTTTTTCAAAATTTATTTATTGTTATTTCTAGGAAGAAAAATATATAATTTGCAATTGCTAATGTTAGGAAAAGTATCAAACTGTGTCTCAAGGATATTTTAAAGCAGAATTATAGTCAAGTTTTAATAAAAATAATATTTATTTAAAGATGTCTATTTTGCTCATTGAACAAATAGTGTGTAAAAGTAGCTTGTAAAACCTATATTTAAAATATTTTATGTTAAAATCATGTAATAATCTTATTTCCTATATCCCTGACATGATTTAGCAAAAATAAAATTACTAAAAAGTTGAATAGATTTTCGAAAAAGTCATTTTAAAAAAAATATTTCATATTTGTTGGGTAATTTCGTTCATAAATACAATGTATCATTCAATTGTTTATCAAGTATCTAAGGTTATTTCTCATGACAAAATTCTAAAATTTTATCACATTATAAAACATAAAACGTGGTTAAATATTTATTCTGATGACTGTAAATGTTATTTAAATAATATTATTTTCTTTCTAATGATTTTATAGAGTGATTATAGCAGGGGCGGCTTTAGGCAAAATGTTTGGGAGGGTCGATATATAGGATAGAAAGAGATAGCACCATATTGCCATCTCTCTCTCTCTCTTATACAAATATAAGATTCTGGGGGGGGCGGTCGCCCCAATCGCCCCCCCCCCCCGTAAAACCGCCACTGGATTATAGCTTGTAAACTAACATATTTTTGTTGTTAAAAATTAAAGCCATTAAAGTTGAGCGAAATTACCCCACATTGAGGTGTAATTTCGCTCATAGTAAAAAGGTATATTTAATAGGTTTACGCTATATATAGTAATTTTTTTATTTTGTGAAATTAAAGAGGAAGAGTCAGAGATTATATATTTTTAGTACCAAAATTAACTATTAACTTTTTCCTATACTTTTTTCAAAAAAACATGAAAATTTAAGCGAAATTAGCTTGTTTTACGGCGTATTTTATTTATTTAATTATTCAATTTTGGTTGTCGCCAAACCTACCTGCTACCCTCCAAAAAGTTTCCAAATCGAACAAAAATTACCCGTATTTTTTTAATTGAAATCGGACAATATTTACGGGTGGCTCAAAGCCCATGAAGTTTCCCATGTATTTTGCATGGGAAAAACGCACTTTTTCGGAAATTTGCAATAAAATCGTTAAAAATCACTTAAATAATTTATGCACCGAAAGTGTTTAAAAAAACAGTATTCCATAATTTATTTATTAATTTGTTGATATTAACTATTTTTTATGCACTTTCAAAAAACCACCAAAATTAAAAAAAATCAAAAAATTAATAATAGTTTAATATCAACAAATTAATAAATAAATTATGGAATACTGTTTTTTAAACACTTTTCAAGAACTGATTCGGTGCATAAATTATTTAAGTGGTTTTTGACGATTTTATTGCAAATTTACGAAAAAGTGCGTTGTTCCCATGCACAATACATGGGAATCTTCATGGGCTTTGAGCCACCCCTAAATATTGTCCGATTTCAAAATAAAAGAATACGGGTATGTTTTTCGATTTGGAAACTTTTTGGGGGGTAGCAGCAAAACATTTCAGACTTTCGTCTTATGGACCACCCTATATTGTTACAAGCATGGTTCGGCCATTTCCTATAACACTCCGTTCTTGTTAAATCAGGTTTATTAAAACTTTATCATTCAACAAAGGAACTTCCTAAAATCAAAAAATCCTGGATGGTTGATGCAGTGAGATGCAATAAAATACGTTCCCAAATATGTTTTTAATACCTTCTTTGAGTTTTCTAAGAGTTTTATTTCCTGCACAATTCCAAGTACCCTATGATCTTTTTAAGAGTTTCTACCCAATGAAAAATTGACAACTGGCGCGGTAGCGCGCCAGTACTGGACAGTCTTGACGAAGTACTGGGAGGCCAATAATGGCTCAACTCTGGTGGAATACTGGGATGATAACTCTAATCAGTACTGACTGCCAACACTGGTGCAGTACGGCATGCCAACTCTGGCGAAGTAATGGTACAATAATGGCATCAGTGATGTGCCGGTATTGAATTTATTTCTAGCTTACTATTCAACTGCAACGAGAAATTAATTTTACGTATTAATAAAATATGCTCTTATAAATTTATTTTAAAAAAATATTATCAGTGACTAGAATTTAACAATTTGTTTATATAAATTTTATTGTTAATAATATTTACACTTTTATTTTATACATTATTTATTTATTTGTTATGTCCGGAACGGACATTCGCAGGCTACAAATCTATCTATTTTAATATTTTACCCCTGATTCATTTACAAAGCCAACGGACTTTGAACTAAGGGAACAGGGAAAAGAAAGTCCACTGAACAAGCATCAATTGGATTATATAATTCTCAAACACTTTATTTTATTGAATACAATTTTTAGAGGAGTAAGAGAAGGAAGATGAGAGGAGAAATCCCTTGTTTTGTATCCTTGGTTGTTTTAAGATATCGTCATTCACTGAAACAATGAATGATATTTAGCTAGGGAAATTATTTTGCTCGTGATAAAAGCCGAGTAAAATTCTTAACTTACTGTGTTTATTAGTTGAAGAATGTCTCAGTTCAATTCTCTGAATATACAGAGTGATCGTTCAAGATGTGTAGAAAGAAGGGTCGATGAGATTTATTAGCTTCGCAGGTTCGTGCTCTCCGGGAGAAAAATAGAAATAGGCCGCGACTCAATTCAAATGAAGTAAGGCAGTGCGTAGGTGTTGTTCTCCACTATCCCAATAGCATGTTTATATATATCAGACCGAAGGTGAAACCTGGTCCTTCCTCAAGTAATTGGTGAACGATCGAAGACAGCTGGCTCGATGATTTACAATTTTACTGTTCAATAAACTGTTTACTGTTTTTTTTGACACAAGGATTAAAGTCAAGGGTTAGAAGGATTTAAATTGTTAAAGGGTTAAAGGATTGGAAATTGTTACTGACAAATTATGTCAGGAGTTCTTACACCTTCACTAGATTCACAGTTTCACTTAATCTCTATACCAACAGTACTCCAATTTTATAATTATAATATTATGAAAAGTTTCTCACTCGCTACAACACGTAAATAATTATTCGCAACCGACACAGTACGAATTGACAATATTAACCGCAGAAATATGTTACGATAAGTGTGAGAACTATGTTTGAATATAAGACTTAGAATTGTAGACTATGCTACCAGTCAATCTTTACAGAAAGTGAACCGGAGGTGACCGTGGTGAAGGAAGAACTATTTAAAAATGACAAGTTCGATTATAGCGAGTTCCTCGGAGTCACAATTAAACAAATCAATTCCATATAATTATGGAGTAGAATTTGATTATTTAACTCGACCAACAATGACTGATAGATATAATGTTGCCGAGATATAAGATTTATATTGGCGCGTTACGAGACCGATAATGGGGAGATACAATATTCGCGGAGCTTAAGAAACTTCGTTGCGACTCCGGTGATGGTAGCTGAGGAACTGATTTTTGGTTTTGCTTAATTATTAAAGAAACCTCGGTTCTCTGTATTTTCATCCCTTCCAGGATTTAGCGTGGGTTTCATGAAAAACGCAGGGAAAATCATACATCCCACGCGAAAAAGGGTGCTACACCTGAGGGTTGCATATCCGCATCCGGTTGGTCAATTAAACCTTCGAAAGAACAAATATTATTTAGACAAGGGGAGAGTTTGATCTCATAAATCTGTCTTAGCTCCCCTCGGTCATTTACCAAATCCCAAATTCTCAAACTCGTCAAGATTCAAGTATTGATTTTTAGAAAAATTCAAAAATGTAGTATGATATTTGTAAAGTTCATTGGCATCTGAACTCAACAAGTCACGGGGACGTGACATATTATTTATAATAACTATTTAAGAATTGTTTGGACCTAAATAACGCACTTACAAATATACAAATAAAAAATCGCACGCTTAGAGAAATCGAACCCTGAAACTAACGGACGCAATGTTGACGCTTTATCCGACTGAGCTAACACGACTAATGAGTACGGGCTTTAGAAGTTGGACCTTGTATATAAGCTGCTTTTTTATTCAAACATGATGCAAAAAAAATACCTGAATACAATGATAAACATTAAATTTATTATTGGTTACCAATTTAATAATAAATAATATAAAAAATAATAAATAATATTTAGTAATAACCAAATAAAAATAATTTAAGTATTTTACATGTATAGTTTGCATATTTTTTATAACTTTTTTTATCTTCCATACAAAAAAACTTAAGATCTTTATTCCAGGCTATACTTATTTTAGTTCTTTTTAGTCAGTACTGCGCCAACATTGGTTCAGTACTGGACAGCCATTACTAAGGTAATAATGCTGGCGCAGTACTCGTACATTACTGCAGCTATTACTGCGGCAACTTAGGCACGCCAAGTTTCGGCAGATGCAACTGGCGCGGTACTGCGTTATTAGTCAACAATGGCAAAACATTGAAAATTTCGGTTGGGTATTAGGTTTACATAAAGTAAAAAATTAGGTTTTACGTTTCTAAATATGTTTTTCTAATGCCTTCTATGAGTTTTCTAAGATTTTTATTTCTTTCACAATTGCAAGTAGGTAAGTACACTATGATCTTTTAAAGATTATTTATTGTAAGTCGTTTCGAACAATTTCTAACATCGTTTAGAAAAATTTCTTCTTTCTTTGAGAAATTTAAAATCCTATATATTTTTCAAAAAATTTTGTAACTTTTTTAAAATTCTAAAAATGTTAATAAATTTCGAAATTTCTTGGGAAAAATGGAATTTTGTATCTATTTTTAAATAGGTCATCATCAGTTAGTGAAAAATGACCAAAAAATAGTTAAACTTTGACTATTTGAATTAGTAAACAGAATTTTACTGAAATTTTAGTTGTTTTCACATAACCTAATAATCCTAATATTGAATTTCACTAATAATATTAGTTATTTTCAACTAATTCAGATTTAAATAGAGAAACATTTGGCCCAAAATAAAAGACAATTAAAGTCACTCACGTTCTATAACATATGATTTTTCCTAAAATTTTAGTGTGAATTCATGAAAATTCTATTGAATATGCTTTTCCCCAAAAATATACAGAAAATTCACCAACATATTCTATTAAATGTGCTTTTCCCTAAAAACTGGGAGAAAATTTACCAACATTTTATTGGATATTCTTTTCCTAAAAAACTTGTTGAATTTTTTACAATTTTTAGAAATATTTCTTAAAAATTAGGAAAAATTTAACAATTTTTTAGGGAAAAATAAATTTATTGGATTTTTGGGAATTTTTCTAAAAGCTTTGTGAGAAAAATGACATGTCACAGAAATCAGGGCTTCGAGCATTGCGCGCTTTTCAAATTACATTAGTAAACTCCTGTTTAATATATTTTTTCTTTTTTTAATGTATAAAGGGTTGCATCGCAGTGTTTTGACTAAAATAACTGTCTGCTTACTGTATACTAAACAATTCTGAAATAAAGTTGATTTCCTTATCAAAGCTTACCCATTACAATTGTATTTAAGTCTCCAATTGATATCTAGTTGTTTTTCTGGATTCTAAAAAGGTATCTATTTCATTTATACTGAACACAAAGGCTACAAAGGTGTTTTTAGTTACAGCATAATTGGCAGGTTATGTGAAATGACACTTTTCTCAAATAAAGTTCATTTTCCCTAAAAATTTTTCACTTTACAAATTAATTTAACTGAATTTGACCCTCCGATTACACAGGTCTACAAAATCAGACTTTTTTTTTTTTATTAGATATCGGAGTGGTTTCCGATGTATTTTTGTGCGCTGAACACGATGCCGGGTTCCAAAATTGCGCATCACGTCATGATTTTGAGAAAAGTGGGGGTAAAGACCCCCAAAAACGTGTTTTTGGTGGTCTTTAACATTTTTTTCCTTTTTAACCTGACGTGCTAGAAACTTCAATAAGGTCTTAAATTAAAGCTTGAAATGTGCACTTTAAGATCCATATTTGAAAAACCAAAAAAAAATAGAGGCTTTAAAGAAAATTGGGGGTAAAAACCTCAAAAAACTCGATTTTGGGGTTTTTCAGTAGTTTTTTTTTCTTTAACCTGACGTGCTAGAGACTTTAATAAGGTCTTAAATAAAAGCTTAAAATGTGCACTTTAGGACTCTAACACCTAAAATTAAGGAAAAAAAATATTGGAAAATCCCAAACAGACGTTTTTTGAGATATTTACCCCCACTTTTCTCTAAAGCCTCTATTTTTTTTTGGTCTTTTAAATATGAATCATAAAGTGCACATTTTAAGCTTTCATTTAAGACCTTATTAAAGTCTCTAGCACGTCAGGTTAAAGAAAAAAAAACTATTGAAAAACCCCAAAATCGAGTTTTTTGAGGTCTTTATCCCCACTTTTCTCTAAAGCCTCTATTTTTTTTTGGTCTTTCAAATATGGATCTTAAAGTGCACATTTCAAGCTTTAATTTAAAACCTTATTGAAGTTTCTAGCACGTCAGGTTAATGAAGAAAAAAATGTTGAAAACCCCCAAAAACACGTTTTTGGGGGTCTTTACCCCTACTTTTCTCAACATCATGACGTGATTCGCAATTTTGGAACCCGGCATCGTGTTCAGCGCACAAAAATACATCGGAAACCACTCCAATATCTAATAAAAAAAAAGCTTGTAGACCTGTGTTATTATCTAGTTATTAATCTACCCGATAAGAAGCTATTTCTCTTATTTAATTTGATACAAGATTAGTTCATATTGCGAATTCTAGGATTGCCTGTTGCGGAAAAGGCTGCAGTCGGGAATAATCCTGATTCCATCAGCGTTGCCCACTCGGTCAGACGAAATTATGGAACCGGCTTAAAGCGCCGGTTCAACCGGCGCTTCAAAATAATGGTACACTATGGTACGCATGTGTAGCACGCATGCGCGGCGCGAAATTCAAACTTATAAATTTCCAAGAACTATTAACTAATGCTTTGTAAACCAAATTTTTCTTATTTCATTATTAATAATTGATTGTTAAATTAATAATATATTTATTATAATATTAATTAAAATAAAATTATAATCAGGATGCCAAATTAATCATTTGATAGTAATAGAAACACAGTTTAAGTCATTTAATATATTTATTCGATATCAAATGAATCTAAACAATTTCATTAGTAGTTTATAAATTTTTTAAGGAATGTAGCTTTCTTTACAATTTGTTGAAAACAACAGAAAATAAATATTGTACATTTATAATTTTGTAAGCTTGAAATTAAGCTCTTAAATTGCACAAAATATTAAATACTTTTGTTTAAAAGTTTAGTAATATTTAGTAATACTTTAACTCTTAAATTTCCAGGATTTTAAAACATTAATTTTAAATTAAATAATATAATTTTTTCTTTCAATTATTTCAGTATTCTTTTGTTTAAGCGTTAGACGTTAGGTTTATAGTATTTAATTAAATATAAAATTTATTAACTACTTAGAAAAATACTTTTTAACGCATATGAACAGTCGGAATACGGAACAAGCAACATGATTCAAGATTCGTTGAATTTAGAACGCAGAATGAACCAAAGAGTTGTCTACGGATCTCACTTATTGCAAATTTTGCTACCTTTTTTTTAAAAAAAAAAGTATAATTTCACAACTATGGTACTTTTTATGGTACATTTTAAGTATTTTTAAAAATTATGGTACATTATGGTACTATGATACGCATAGGATTTTACATGGTACGAGGGCTGAAATTATGGTACGATTACATAATTATGGTACGGGTTGGGAATGCTGGATTCCATGTTCCGGCTTTAGACCCGCAATCGGGAATCTCTGATCTCGCTATTGAATTTTTGTACAGGGCAGATAAAACAAAACCTTATAGAAACATCTTAAAAGAGAGTTGAAACTTCATATTGTACTGATTAAGCCATTTATCGCGCATTAAAAGACATTAGAAATAGAAGACATTTGAAAGCTCTTTAAACCTTATAGAAAGGCAATAAAAACCTCTTAAAAATAAATAGGAGAGTTTGTAAGCTTAAAATCAAGCGTTGCGTGGCCTCGTGGTTAGGAAATCGAATGCGTGCGTCGCCGGTTCAATTCCAACATCGGTGCGAATTTTTAATTTATAGTTTATTTGTTTAGGTAATAATAGTTGTTAATTATATGTAAGTGCATTCGTATAATTATCATTATTTAAATCAATAAATAATAAAAATGTTATAAAGTATAATTAAAAAAAAATACAACACTTAATTAACAAAAAGAATTTAAAAAGTGGGGGAAAATTGTAAATCTTATCATAATAGCACTGAACGTTATTTAACTTCCAGATAACGTTACATTTAAACGTCCTGGACGTTAAAAGGTAACGTTGTTGAATGTCGATCTAACCTTAAAATGTCTGGGGTAAAAGTAAAGTTCCCTCGGAACGTTAATGAACGTTATATTTTAGGACGTTAAGTAGACATTCAAATATGTTTAATTATCTAATAATGTTAATATTGCGCGCAGTAGTTTTCTATCGCAACTAGAGCTGCGCAGTTGATTTTAGTGACTACTGTTCTTAAAAATCAATAAAATTATCAACATTGATTAAATAGTAAATAAACAAATTTTCCGCAAAAGTTTTCCGCAACCCGTACTGCGATTTTTCGAATGTCTATTCAAAGTCCCGGACGTTTAAGTGTAACGTTATCTGAAAGTTAAATAACATTCAGTGCTATTAGGGTAAACCTCATAGGAATAAGACAATAGTAACCTATTAGAAATGACGTACAGAAAACACTTTGAAACTATTAGAACCTCATAGAAAGGTAATATATAACCGATTGGAATCCAGAGGAAGAAGACAGTTAAAACCTTATAAAACCTCATAGAAAGGCCGAACAAAAACCTACTATAGAAAAATCTTAGAAAGACATAAAAAATAAGTCAATAATTTTTCTTATGTCTTTTTTAAGCTCTTAAAAGCACCTGTACTCTGTTTAACAAGAGAATGACTTCACAGAAAAAACCTGAACTCATATTGAACCCGTTTAGGCTTGTTTTGAGACGCAGCGAAAATGAGATTCCCATTAATCTTGTTAAGTTTTAGTCCAAAAAGTTGCAAAAAGACTTTTTCAGTTTTAATAAGTTATTTTGCAATTTTTTGGACTAAAACTTAACAAGATTAATGGGAATCTCATTTCCGCTGCGTCTCAAAACGAGCAAAAACGAGCTTAATATGAGTTCAGGTTTTTTCTGTGTTTGGTCGCGCAGTTTTTTTCCTTCAGGGCGTTGCTAAATTTAAAAATGGCGTTTTACTACTTTTTTTCTCCAATAAATAGCGAATGAAAATTTTGTCCGTCCTCTACTTTACAGCTGGGTCATGGGCCCTATAGCTATACAGAAGAATTATTTATGACGTTAATACCTGAAAGGGACATTTGAATGGTAACGAGTTTATGAAAAATATAGAATACGAGTTTATCTCAAAAAATTGTTAACGTCATACTTGAAATCCATATATTGTTATTCACTTTTTTTTCAAATATAAATGGGACATGTACAAATTATTATGTAATGATTTTAACAGATTTTATTTTTATAATTTTTTTCCGTTTGCCTCTGATATATTCAAATTAAAATATTATAAAATAAGTAAATAATGTAAATTAAATTAATTAAATGTTAATAACATAAATAAACCTATAAATAAAGTATGAAGTATTAAATTGGGAATACGATTCTATTTCAATAATCGTCAAATTAAATTATATTAGAATTTAAACCAAATACAACCCTGGTGAAAGTATCGGATTGAATTCCAATCAGTTTGAATAAGTTTTAATCAGTATTCTTCTGAAGCATTCCGAAATTTGTTTCCGATCCAATCAATTTTTATCCGAATCTAAAAATTGATGTAATATGACAAAACATTCTTTCCGAATCATTACGATTTAATCTATTTCATTCCGAAGCTAAATTTTAATCTATTTGAATCCCGTTATTTCATTTTGATTTATTCCGAATCAATCCGTTCCAATTTTAGTCGGATTTATTTAAACTATTTTTTATTTTTTTTACTAATAATTAGTCATATTTTACTAATAATTAGTTATTTTTCACTAATTGTTGAGACCAAAACTCAGCCACGATTTGAATAATAATTAGTTATTTTTTACTAATTCAGATTTAGAGAGTACCGTCAAGTGGGGCTATTTTGTGCACAAAACCGCTCTTTTTCCACTCTATGCTTTATTAAAATTCAGAATCTGAAAAAATAAAGAATTTATCTATTCAGTTGTGTTGTAGACATCCTTCTAAAGGTGTCCTATGAGTTAGCCGACAAGAAAAAATTTTTTGTCTGAGTTATAGAAACTCAAAGTTGTGCACAAAAAAAACCCCATGGTGGGGCTATTTTATGCATCAAAGTTTGCTTATGTAAAAAGTTGTGTAAAAAATTTTTTTAAACGTTTTTGCTGTATGAAGTATTATTTCTAGATATTCTAGAGTACACTAAAGAAAAACGAAGCCAGAAATATTTTTTTTCTAGGAATTGTTCTAATTTGAAAATAAAACACTAAAATTTCACAAAAATGTAGATTTACAAAAAAAGTTATTTCTTTAACAAAATTTTACTTAAAATAACTTCTATTACACTTCTTGAGTTATTTGAAGAGAAAAAGTTTCAAAATTAACTTGAAAAGCATGTAATTATTAATGTTACTTTTTTGAGGTTTTTAAGACACCATTTGTAAAACTGAAATTTTAAGCTTATTTCTTGTCTTTTATAACAAAAATAAGACAAAAATGTTTCAAAACGAAATTCTAAAGTAATTTTTACTAACTACAAAACAAATTATTGAAAAAAACTTGATTTTAAAGAATGCACAAAATAACCCATCAAATCCTGGTTTTTTCAGTTTTTTACACTTTTTTCTTAAAATATGCAATAAAAAGTTAGCGCATCACGTATTCATCATCAAAACTGAATGGTCAACAAGTATTATTAATACCTTTAGAAACACTTTTAAACTTCCGGAGATATATATATACCAAGTAGCAAACTTAAGCAACTGAATATAAAGATTTTATTCATTAAAAACCTCGCGTGTACAAAATAGCCCTAAGGCGCACAAAATAGCCCCACTTGACGATAGTTACTTAATTTAATAACTTGTAAATATATAATACACTAGGTACAAATTTAAAATTTTTATTTATAAAAAAAAATTACATATCATTGGAATGGAGAGAATCTGTATATTCTGAATATATTGTTCAAAATTAAATAACTAAAATATTAACAAATTTCTAATTTTTTATTATACTTTGAAGTGTCGTTTATTGAAACTCTCATAAACTTGGGCCTGCGAAACAGCAATGACCGAAATTGAGAATATGGAGCATGTGTTTAGGCCAAGGCTTAAACTACCTTTTCTCGAAAAAGGCGGCCCTAGATTGAAAACCACGCAAAAACTTTTACTTTTATAACATTCTGCGCAAACTGAACCAAAATTCGTCGTTTTAAAAAGTCATTCTCTCGTTGAATATAGAAAGGTATTAGAAACTCATAGAAAGGTAGTACAGTCTATGAGAATTCAAACTAGGAAGATAGTTAAAACCTCATAGAACGGCCGAACAAAAACCTACTAGAAAAAGCTTAGAAAGTAATAAGAAAATAAGTCTATGATTTTTCTAATGTCTTTTTAAAGCAGGGTGGGATATATATCAAGCATTTGTTGAATGTGGATACTAGTGCCTCTAGCGACAATACGTAAAGGCTTCTGAAATGCATGATGACTGGTGGGAAATAAAACTGGGATGAACGTAACGTGTGGCGTGTATGAGGTTAGGAGGGGAGCCTATAAGATACTACAGTGGGAGAGACGTACTCTGGCAGCGCAGTCTTGACGAGTTTCGAGCTGCGTTGATTGTAAGGCATGTAGAATATCAGTATGAGTTGAAAAGAGTGTGTGGTGATCTGTTCGCGCGTGGAGACGGAAAGACTGACATGGCGGGGCAAAGCCGGCTTACAACGCGACAATACTGCGCTGAAGGTTTAGTTGCCTGTGATCCGACTGTGTGACCGGAGTGTTTTTATTGTGTTGTGTTCTTTCCGACTCTGTAAATATATAATTACAAAGTTTTTTATTGAAACTACACCTGTCAATTTATCAAATTATGTTATTATGTTCTTCTCATTAAATTAAGTGACATCTGTAACAGATTATGTAAAACTACTAAACTGATGTTTTGTTATTAATATGAATAATGGATGGCCTAAATCTAAAAGTAATATTAAGAAATATAATCGTTAAGGTTCTATATTTATATCTTATGGAATATTTTAAAAATAATGGTGCTATATTCAAAAGTAAACCTTTCAACGTATATAGGACTGAATATTACCAACACTCAAAAACGTAATTTAAAGTAGCAGATTATACAGGTTATGTTAGCCTTTAAACAAACAGCTGAAAATTTACAACTTTCATCACATTGAAAATTGGTAATAAAAGTTCCTACCTTTAATGTCGTAATTTTACAAATTTACGCTTAACTCTACTTTCTTGTTGCAGATTTAAAAAAGCTAGTAAATTCATAACGCTAAATGTTGCGATAATGCAAACATAAGTAAAAAAAATTTGAAAATGTGATCGAAATAATTTATATATATATATATATATATATATATATATATATATAATGGATATAAACCCTAATATAAATGAACTATTCAAAATCTTCAAGATCTGACGTGGAACCGGTTAAGGCCATTTACGTTAAGCACGAAGACCGCGTGTTTTCCTACTACAACATCCCAATCTTCACAAAAGTTCTTTTGAAGCTAAAATATAGTTTGGAAATGTGCTTAATCATTCAAGTCTTTACATCAATTAATATTTTATTTACGTTGTATTTTATTATCTGACACGCCTGTCGGCAAGTGAATTCTTTGAAATGTAGTTATTGCTATTTATTTACCTGTGCAGCAGTATTGTGTAAAATGTAATAGTGGTAAAACCTTCTTAGTGACAAGTGTATACACCAAACCTCCTACGGAATTATTATTCATCTATCACCATAAATTCAGTAACGATGCATATATTCTATTCTTCAAATCTTCCGAGGTGAGATATGTCTTAGCTTAATTTCATAAATAATTATTTTGTCTAAAGACTTAAAAATTGTATAAAATAAACTTAACGTTTCTAAAAACTTTTCAATATTCATTAGGTAAGGAAGTAATAAAAAAAACAATGAAGTGCTAAGATTTTTTGCAAATTAAATTTGAACAGAAAAATATTAAAACAATCAATTATAGAAAATTTATCTATGAATTGTTTTTTGAATCGTAACCAAAATCAGAGTCATAAATTAAATTCAACTGACAGTTGATAATAATAGTCCTTTGATTGATCAATGCGTTGCATGTGATTTTAATTCACCTTGGTCTTAAAATTAAACCTGATTGTTTTCTATGTAAAATTATAAATCAGCCGACTTCTAATTAGTATACATACATATTAGCGTTCATGAAAATTAACTACATATTATTTTTTATTATAGTAAAATTAATTCGAAAATCAAATATTGAAAAATTGTAGCCAAAAATTACACTGAAAATGTATGCAGTTAAATTGTTACTATAAGTATGGAAAGTAATGTCAAGATGGCATACCGGCCCACATTAGTCTGAAACCCGATTCTAGCTGGACAAAACTATTTACTCAAAAACGCTTTGATGCAATTTCACACCATTTTGTTTCTAGTAGTTTGTGAGATCGCTGATTACGAATCTGTAGTCAAATTTCCAAAATTCAAAATGGCAGATCCAATATGGCGGATTAAAAATAAAGAAATTATGGTATATCAATAAAACATGGTAGTTAAAGGTTTCTGGGGGTATTGATTACGAATTTGTTGTCAGATTTTAAAAATTCAAAATGGCGGATCCAATATGGTTGACCTAAAAGGAAAAAAACCAGTGTATTTTAATAAAATATGGTATCTAAGTGTATTTGGGGTCGCTGATTACAAATCTGTTATTCAATTTTCAAAATGAAAAATGGCTGATCCAATACGGTAGACCTCCAAATAAAAAAATTAGTGTATTTTTAATGAAACATTAAGCTTGGAAAAAATTTTTTTAAATATTTTAACATAAGAGGTTATTCACGGAGCGAAATTTAGGACAGAAGCTGCACCAAGAAGGTCGGCTGCTGTCTTTTCTTTGGAAGGAATGCGCGCCCAAGAAAATACAAGGCAAATTCAATAGTAGAAGTCGTGGCTACGCAGCTGTCCCAAGACTAGTGCATTAGATTTCACCAGTCAAAAGTTTGGGAGAGATGCGCTCCCACAGAAGAGACAGCAGCTGTTCCAAATTTTTCTCCGTGATATGTATAAAAATACATTCATTTTTTAATTTTCATGTCCGACATATTGGCTCCGCTATTTCGAATTTTTCAAATCTAACAACAGATTCGTAATTAGCTACCTTGAAAACCCTTAGATACAGTGTTTTATTAAAACACACTAATTTTTTTATATTCATATCCGCCATATTGAATCCGCTATTTTAAATTTTTAAAGTCTGAATTGAGATTCGTAATCGCAGCGACCTTGAAAACCCTGAAGTAGCATGTAATATCAAGCTAAATTTTTTTTTTATTTTCAGGTCCGCCATATTGGATTCGCCATTTTGAACTTTCTAAATGTAACAACAGATTCGTAATTAGTGACCTTGAAAACCCTTCAATACCTTGTTTTAATAATATAGAAAGATTTCTTCATATTTTTGTCCGCCATATTGGATCCGACATTTTGGATTTTTGAAAATTGACTACAGATTCGTAATCAGCGATCTCAAAAACTGCTAGAAACAAAATGGTGTAAAATAGTATTGAAGCATCTTTGAGCAAATAGCTTTGTCCATCTAGAATCGGGTTCTACGGACCGCTTTAAACATGAAAATATCAAAAAGTGGCAAAAATGTTAATGGTTATGGAAACTTTAAGTCTTACTAAACATTTTCCCATGAATAACTTTTTAAACAAATTTAAATAATTTAACTTTTTTAATTTTGGATTTTGTAATATAAGCAGACAAACCCGCACCTTTGTCGTCTGCTTTCAAATATATACATAAAAAATAGAATAATTTATGTTACACTATCTTACAGAATGTAAATCATACTATAGAAGTCATATAAAAAATATATAAATCATATAAAAAAAACTTTTTTTAAAGAGATCGATTTTCCGACTTTTGTTCACCTATATTTGGAATTCTGACCTAATTAATAAACTAATTTATCAACAATGATCATTTTGCACATAGAATATAGTAGGTATCTTTATTTAGATATCAGGCAAAGTTTATTATTTGTTTAATCAGAAAATGTGTTTTTGGCGATTTTTAAATTTTTTTTCTTCCTTCACTTAAATCGTGTTTTTTATGTAAACAATGTTTAAAATTACATATCAAGTTTTTACATCTGGATCAATGATTACGCTAGCAGATAAGCACCAGTTTATTTGTGTAATGGAAAATAATTTTTAGAAATTAATTTCAATATTTTATTCTTTATGTGGGGGCAAGATTGAGTCCAGATAAAGGCTGTATTATAGGTATACATGTCAATTAGCTATATTTTCATAACATATAAGAAAAAACAAACATTAATTTCATTTGTTGACAATGTATTTTTTCAAGATTTGTATTAACGCATTTCAATTTTTACATCAAAATCTTGCACAGAAAAAACCTGAACTCATATTAAGCCCGTTCTTTCTCGTTTTGATACGCAGCGAAAATGAGAATCCCATTAATGTTGTTAAGTTTTAGTCCAAAAAGCTGCAAAATGACTTTTTCAGTTTTAATAAGTCATTTTGCAACTTTTTGGACTAAAACTTAACAGGATTAATGGGAATCTCATTTCCGCTGCATATCAAAACGAGAAAAAACGGGCTTAATATGAGTTCAGGTTTTTTCTGTGTGGTTACTCTTTACATATTTTAAGATATAAAATTCTTATTACTTTTAAATGTTTCAATTAAACTGAAGTAACAAAAAATATGTGTTTAAACGATGCAATGTTTATATTTTCATTTTGGTTTGATGAGTAAGTTTTATCAATAAAAATTAAGAAATTTTCCTAAAATATACAAAGCAAAATTAATCAAGTTATTAGTATGTTTGGGAAATTAATTTAATTTAAATTTTCTATTATAACAACAACAAAATTACAAGTAGAAATTTAGATAATTTAATTTAATTAATTTTTTTTAGAGTTATTCTCTATAAAATCTGAAATACGCAAATAATTCAATTAATATTTTTAAGATTTTATTTAATAATCTATTTTGTATAGTTAATTTATTATAATAAAGAATAACATTTTTATATTAGAAAATATTTATTTATTTTTATGAATATGATGTATCTAGATTATCTTTCTATTGTTACGTGTTCTTTAGGATAAAAGCAATACAAATAAAAATTTTAACAATAGAAAAAATATGATGATATTATAAATAATTTTTATTTAGTCAAAATGTATGTTTTTTAAGAAAACGTTTTTCGATGGGTTTAAAAAATTCCTCCTTTCTTTGCACTTGAATTTAGAAATTTCCATCTTTACTTCTTAGCCCACTGCATCGCAACTCCAAGCCAAATTTAACAACAATTGTACAGGGATCAGTAAACCATTTTTTCAAAAAATAGATAAAAATGTGCATTCTTTTTGGAGACGAAAATCATTACAAGGAAAGAACGCACTGCAATTCCAATTAATATCAATTATCTAAAGCTTTGTTTCCTAGATATATTGTTGGTCCAATTGCTTATTGTCAGTCCACTTAAGTTTATTTATGTTTTTTATATAAACTAACACAAAAGTGTAAATTTTTTATTATGATTTTTATAACTTACCGCGAAATTTCTATGAATCAGCGACACCATAAATTACCAAAACCAAAATTTTAAACAGTGCACTGAGAAAACGGAATTCTTATATTAAGTAACTTTTACTATTTAAAAGTAAAACCTAAACTGACTGGAATTTCTGCGCAGGTCAAGCAGTTTTTACTATTTCCGGAGTAAATTTTACTATTTCTGAAGTAACTTTTAGTAAAATAATTAATACTTACTTCGGAAATTGTAAAAATTGCCAGATATGCGCAGAAATTTTGGTCAGTTTAGGTTTTACTTTTAAATAGTAGAAGTTACTTTATCTTTTTTTTCAGTGTGGTTTGTGCTCTCTAAAGTTGAATAAGTGAAAGTTTACTTATAAGATGTCAAAAGTCTTCCACTCTTTTAATAAGTGCATATATACTTACAATAAGTGACATTTCACTCTATACACAGAAAAAACCTGAACTCATATTGAACCCGTTTAGGCTTGTTTTGAGACGCAGCGAAAATGAGATTCCCATTAATCTTGTTAAGTTTTAGTCCAAAAAGTTGCAAAAAGACTTTTTCAGTTTTAATAAGTTATTTTGCAACTTTTTGGACTAAAACTTAACAAGATTAATGGGAATCTCATTTCCGCTGCGTATCAAAACGAGCAAAAACGAGCTTAATATGAGTTCAGGTTTTTTCTGTGTACACGTAAATCTACATAAGTGTACCAAATTGCAGCATCCTAAGTCAAATAGTTTGGAAGATTAGGGGGGGGGGACATGGGCATTTTTGTGCATTTTAGGGAAAAAAAGTGGTTTTTGCTGGATTTTGGCATGTTTATGAGCTCGAATCGCGTTTTCCATATCATTTTTGTAAATCCAAGGTGAAATTACATATGTGTACCAAATTGGACGTCTCTAGCTCATACACTGAAAAAAATATGTTTGTCAAAATCAACTATTTGTCTATAGTTGAAGCCATTTTAGTTAAAATGACAAGGATTCCAAGTTAAGCTTGCAATCGAAGCAAAGTTAGTTCTAATACACATCAAACTTGTTTGTTTGTTATTCTTAAAAACGGGGGAAAAAATTGTCAATCAGCTAAAAATGTACAGTTTTCTATAGTGCAAATGAGTAAAGTTGTATTACATAATCTTAAAATAATACAAAAGTATACATTAAACTTTTAATAATGTTTTTTGAAAATGTCAAATCAACATAACCTTCAAATATATGACGGCCACAACTAAGTCATTTACCGTAACCACTAATGTTTTAGAGATAGAAAATATTAATGGGTCAAACCATGCCTAAAATATCAAAGTTGTCCCCTACATCTCTGATTTTGATGAAACTTGGTGAAAGTGTATAGAAATACATGCAGAAGAAAATTCCAAAAGCGATTTTAAAATTTTTTTAAAATTTTTGGATTTACAGGCGATTTAATTTTTTTTTTGAAATTTTCAAAACGTCATAACTCTGACAATTATTATTGGATTTTATTGATTTTTTCAGGGATTACTTATTATTTGGCAACATTTGAAGAAAAATTGTGACCCAAAAATTTTTTTTTATTTAACATAAAAAAATGAAAAATAAACTTTAAACAAATTTTTTGTTGAAAAGCGTATCTTTTTTCTTTCTAATATCGATTTTTCAATTCCTTATGATTTCACGAGTATTTTAACAAAAAAAAATTGATGAAGGGTCTGAAACTTCCGGAGATATTGCAGTTTTTGTCCTTGCGCACAGCTGCGCTGAGTGTGGCTCAGCGCGTAGACGCAGTTGCGCCATACGTGCATCCAAGTACTAACAATCACCTACAGGCTGTAAATTTCAGTTGAATTAAAATCTGTTTTTTGGCAAACATTCTGTGATAAACTGATATAAAATTTTCTACCTGTATTTCCTAATTATTAATTAATTAAAGTTTTGTAAATAAACAAATAACCTGCAAAAATCTAAAGCTTTTTTTAACATATATATTTTTTCAATACATTAATCTAAATACATAAATCTAAAGCTTTTTTTAACATATATATTTTTTCAATACATTAATACCAATAATGTCTGAATAACTACTAAATTTACTTATACTCAACATTTTCAGACAAAAATAATCTCAATTGCATGAAAAATAATTATTATTAATAATTATTTTCAAAAAATTCTTAATAAAATTAGTTTTTTCAGAAATTTACTTTTCCTTTCTAGAAATCTGTAAAAATTAATTATTATTAACTCTATTTTTGGACTTCAGGAGTGGTTAAAGTGTCCTTTTTTTAAATTTTAAATTTTTTTTTAATTTTAAAGATTAAAAAATAGTGAACATTTTTGGAAAAATAAAAAAATCTGATTTTTTCAAAAACGTTTTTTCTCTTTATTTTTTTTAAAAATTTTTTGTTGTTAGAAGACATATAAACTTCTCTTATCTTATCTTTTTTTTAGATCCTAAAGATGTTTCTACTAAAAGAAATTTTTTTTAAACATTATCACAACATTTTTTTGCAAAATGAACATTTTTAACACTTTTAATATGAAGAAAATAATTGAAATTTGATGAAAAAATAAAATAATTAAATAAATTTAATTTTTAATTAAAAAAAAATTAATTAATAAATACTTGACAGTAAAAACACTAATAAAAAATTGTTGAAATTTGAAGAAAACAACAGAACTTTGTAGAAAAAAAATAAAAACCGTGTATAATAAATTAAGAGATTTATGACCACAAAAAAAGACTGAAAAATATTATCAAAATTAGGTGAAATCAATTCAAAAATGACAAAACTAACAATTTTCGTATTTTTCGAAAAATATTCTTGCGTCTCTGATCACGAATTTGCAGGTATAGTAAACCTGATGTAAATAATTTTACTATATCAATAAATTGTTTTTATATCTTCTAACAACAAAAAATTTAAAAGAATAAAATAAAGAGAAAAAACATTTTTGAAAGTTCAAATTTTTATTTTTTTTGTTATTTTAAAATTAATAGTGTTATTTTTCATGTATACTGCTTGCAAAATAATATTTTTTGCTTTCTCAATTATTATCTACAAATTTCAATTATTTTTGTTATTTTTCGACTAGTTTATTCATTTTTACTTATTTTGGACATTATTCAATTAATTTCTTTAAGCGCCAATTTTTAACTCAAAGTTTCAATTATTGGCATCAAATTTTTATTTTGTTTGTCTATTTTTCCAGTCTTCTCTACAAAATTCTAATTTTTTACCATATATATGTTTTAATTTGTTTTGTCATCGTTTAATTTTTTTCTTCAAATTTAAATTATTTTCTTCAAATTTCAATTATTTTCTTCATATTAAAAGTATTAAAAATTTCCATTTTGTAATAAGTTTTGTAATAATGTAAAAAAATCTTTTCTTTTGGTAGAAACATTTCCTGGATCCAAAAAAAAGATAAAATAAGAGAAATTTATATGTCTAATAACTCCTAAAGTCCAAAAATAGAGTTAATAATAATTAATTTTTACAGATTTCTAGAAAGGAAAAGTAAATTTCTAAAAAAACTAATTTTATTAAGAATTTTTTGAAAATAATTATTAATAATAATTATTTTTCATGCAATTGAGATTATTTTTGTCTGAAAATGTTGAGTATAAATAAATTTAGTAGTTCTTCAGACATTTTTGGTATTAATGTATTGAAAAAATATATATGTTAAAAAAAGCTTTAGATTTTTGCAGGTTATTTGTTTATTTACAAAACTTTAATTAATTAATAATTAGAAAATACAGGTAGAAAATTTTATACCAGTTTATCACAGAATGTTTGCCAAAAAACAGATTTTAATTCAACTGAAATTTACAGCCTGTAGGTGATTGTTAGCACTTGGATGCACGTATGGCGCAACTGCGTCTACGCGCTGAGCCACACTCAGCGCAGCTGTGCGCAAGGACAAAAACTTCAATATCTCTGGAAGTTTCAGACCCTCCATCAATTTTTTTTTTTTTTGAAATACTCGTGAAATCATAAGGAATCGAAAAATCAATATTAGAAAGAAAAAAAATACGCTTTTCAACAAAAAATTTGTTTAAAGTTTATTTTTCATTTTGTTTTTAAGTTAAATAAAAAAAATTTTTTGGGTTACAATTTTTCTTCAAATGTTGCCAAATAATAATTAATCCCTGAAAAAATCAATAAAATCCAATAATAATTGTCAGAGTTATGACGTTTTGAAAATTTCAAAAAAAAATTTAAATCGCCTGTAAATCCAAAAATTTTAAAAAAATTTTAAAATCGCTTTTGGAATTTTCTTCTGCATGTATTTCTATACACTTTCACCAAGTTTCATCAAAATCAGAGATGTAGGGGACAACTTTGATATTTTAGGCATGGTTTGACCCAAGAACTACTATACTCGAGCTCGAAGCCTCGTACGATTTTTGGACTACGCAAAGCACTTTGCTTAATTTTTTATCAAGTATTTTTTCATTTTCTGGAGTTTCTAAGATTTTTAATAACAATTTTTTACAACAAATAATTTTAAAATATTATTTTAACTATAACTATTAGATGCAGTTTTTTTTCAACGAATCTATTGATACCAAAAACTCATTTTTCGTGAAAATGGCGCTTGCCAAAGTTTTTCCTTAGAACGGCACTCTCTAAATTTGAAACAGCGCAAAGTATACAGCTGTTTCAAAACAGCGTATACACAGAAAAAACCTGAACTCATATTATGCCCGTTTTTGCTCGTTTTGATACGCAGCGGAAATGAGATTCCCATTAATCTTGTTAAGTTTTAGTCCAAAAAGTTGCAAAATAACTTATTAAAACTGAAAAAGTCATTTCGCAACTTTTTGGACTAAAACTTAACAAGATTAATGGGAATCTCATTTTCTCTGCGTCTAAAAACAAGCCTAAACGGGTTCAATATGAGTTCAGGTTTTTTCTGTGTATACGCTGAACAAAAAGCGATTTTTTCACTGATTAACAGCGAAATTCACTAATTCACCAGCGTATATTCGCTGTTTTGAAAGAGCTGTATACTTTGGGCTGGTTAAACAGCAAATTTTTGCTATTTCAAATTTAGAGAGCAGAGTATTGGTCTCGTTTAGTTCAGGATTAGATTGTCTCGGTTTGTTGAAGTCTGGTCTCGGTTTAGTATCGTATCAAAAAAGCGAGACGATACGATACGGCAACACTAATAAATATGCATAATTACATTTGTTACAATATCACAATCATACCTACATACCTAATGAGTTATTTTATAATAAACTAACTAACTAACTAACTAATAATACCTTAACTAAGTAAGTTTTTATAATAAACTTACTAACTTATCAAGAATTAAGAAAATATTAAATACATATTAACTTAAAAAGTTTAATATTAAAATAAGAATGATAGTTATTAAAATAACATAATACTCCAAAGTTTCGAAAATAGGTTCCTTAGTTTTTATCTTGACTTCTAGCCATGAAATACCTTCTGGATTACAATTTTTTAAAACATTGTGTTTCTGGTTTTAATTGTCAGGAAGAAATCCAATCTTGAATATTTTAACCTATACAAGCACACTTTTTAAATTTTAATAACTATTACACAGAAAAAACCTGAACTCATATTGAACCCGTTTAGGCTTGTTTTGAGACGCAGAGAAAATGAGATTCCCATTAATCTTGTTAATTTTTAGTCCAAAAAGTTGCAAAATAACTTATTAAAACTGAAAAAGTCATTTTGCAACTTTTTGGACTAAAACTTAACAAGATTAATGGGAATCTCATTTTCTCTGCGTCTCAAAACAAGCCTAAACGGGTTCAATATGAGTTCAGGTTTTTTCTGTGTATACGCTGAACAAAAAGCGATTTTTTCACTGATTAACAGCGAAATTCACTAATTCACCAGCGTATATTCGCTGTTTTGAAAGAGCTGTATACTTTGGGCTGGTTAAACAGCAAATTTTTGCTATTTCAAATTTAGAGAGCAGAGTATTGGTCTCGTTTAGTTCAGGATTAGACTGTCTCGGTTTGTTGAAGTCTGGTCTCGGTTTAGTATCGTATCGAAAAAGCGAGACGATACGATACGGCAACATTAATAAATATGCATAATTACATTTGTTACAATATCACAATCATACCTACATACCTAATGAGTTATTTTATAATAAACTAACTAACTAACTAACTAATAATACCTTAACTAAGTAATTTTTTATAATAAACTTACTAACTTATCAAGAATTAAGAAAATATTAAATACATATTAACTTAAAAAGTTTAATATTAAAATAAGAATGATAGTTATTAAAATAACATAATACTCCAAAGTTTCGAAAATAGGTTCCTTAGTTTTTATCTTGACTTCTAGCCATGAAATACCTTCTGGATTACAATTTTTTAAAACATTGTGTTTCTGGTTTTAATTGTCAGGAAGAAATCCAATCTTGAATATTTTAACCTATACAAGCACACTTTTTAAATTTTAATAACTATTACACAGAAAAAACCTGAACTCATATTGAACCCGTTTAGGCTTGTTTTGAGACGCAGAGAAAATGAGATTCCCATTAATCTTGTTAAGTTTTAGTCCAAAAAGTTGCAAAATGACTTTTTCAGTTTTAATAAGTTATTTTGCAACCTTTTTGGACTAAAACTTAACAAGATTAATGGGAATCTCATTTCTGCTGCGTATCAAAACGAGCAAAAACGGGCTTAATATGAGTTCAGGTTTTTTCTGTGTACCCTTAAATAATACTATAGTATTATTACAAAAAGTGTTACTATACTTTTTCAAAATATAAATTTACACTAATTTAAATAATGTTAATGCAAATATTTAAAAAAATACACTTTCAGCTTCATCATACAAAAAATTGTAAGATTAAGTTGATACAAATTCAATATTTCGCTTTACTAATGCAATATTAAGTAAATGAAAATTTATACTTACTTCATTTCTTCCTTAAAAATTCTTCGTAACACGATTTAAATTATAATATAACAGATTTATATATGTGCTCATAAAAAATATAACATGTAGTTTACGCTGTTTACTTTAGAGTTATGTTTTGATTTAGTTTTTTGATTTGACAGATCAGAAAATGAGAATTTTCACGAGATTGAGACGAGATGAGACGATCAAAACATGCATCATGCATCACTATTTAGTACACGTTTACAGAATTTATCCGACAAATAGTTTTAATGCTATCATAAAAAAAATTGATTTTTCTTACTTTCCTCTTCGGTCTTTCCTACATTCATACAATGGTAAATGTTCTTGAGTAAAAAACCTGACAAAAATAGAAAATCTAAAAAAAGCCGACCGGACAGCTGAAGTTACGCTTCAAAACTTCGCCCTGCCCCTTTTTAAAATAATTTAATGTCATCTTAAATAAACTTTGTAAATAACTATCTTATTTAGTAACGATGTTAATTTTATTTGTTTTAATTTCATTTATTTAACCCTAAGCTTACAAACTCAAGCTTTCGCCCTTCAGTAACGATGGGCCTCTTCAGGAGTTTATTAAGCTGATGCAACATATTTTTATCGTATTAAAAAACTATTATTCAGTGTGATAAACATAATATATAGAACATAACCTCAAAAGCTTACCACACAGAAAAAACCTGAACTCATATTGAACCCGTTTTGGCTTGTTTTGAGACGCAGCGAAAATGAGTATTATGCGCCAGTATTATGCGAGGCTGGCGCAGTACTGTAACCCAGTACTGGCGCAGTATTGACCTAACTCTGGGATGATAACGCCATTCAGTACTGACTGCTAGTACCAGCCTGCCAGGGCTGGCGTAGTACAGTATGCCAGTACTGGTACAGTATCGAATGCAAATACTACTGCAGTACTGGTTGCCAATGCTGGCGCAGTACTGACCTAACTCTGGGATGATAACGACGATCGCTACTAACTGCCATGGCTGGCGCAATACGGCCCTGCCAGGGCTAACGCATTAATGGTGAACAGTATAAGGGAGCGTTCACATATGACGTCACGCTATAAGGGGGAGGGGGGGTCTTGATCAAACGTGACAAAACGTGACATGGGGATGGGGGGGTTGTCCTAAACGTGACGTCACGAAAAATTTTTTTAAATCGAAAATTAATTTAAACTACCATTTAAATTTTGTAACATCAAATAATTTATCGCAGTATTCTCCTATTTTTTTATATGAATTGTTTAATACTTAAAATTCAAAGTATATGATGTGAACTGGTCCTCAATGTATTTATTGTTGGAAAAATAAGAAAATTCTGTAATCACAATGTAATAATTTATATTAACGAAATATCAGGAATGAAAATGAATGAGTGCAAATTTAAAAAATACGGAAAAAATGTTTCGGGTGACTTTTACTTTATTTATGATAGACCTCAGATTAAGGTAGTAATATACTTTGCATCGATCAAAAAACCGACTTTTTTTTATTTTATTTTTGTGGTCTACATTACCTCAAGAATATAATTCCCAAATTGCAGATTAAAATTCGAAGAAATAAAAAAGTTATACACATGTAAAAGTTATACATATGCACATCGGCTCATTACACACAAAACTTTAAACGCGTTTTTCTCAAAACCATGTTTTTTAAACTGGCGGACAGCATAACTCAAGTTCTTTTTAATCGATTTTAAAAAACTTTAGATCAATTTCTTCGTTATGAAATCCTTCAGGCATCCCCCCTAAATCCGATTATCTACTTCATTTTTTTTGTTTTTTAACAACTCAAAAATGACAAAAAAATACTCTTTTTTTGTGATTTTTTTTTTAAATTGGCGCCATTTTTTTATTTTTTCATATTTTTTATCGGGGTTAGGAGGGATGCCTAACCAGATGTATCAGCTTTAAAACCACATTTAAATTTTACAGATGGGATGTTTCTGTGAGGCTGTAGCTTGTCTGCCTATTTATAGTTTATTTTTATCTTGACTTTGGCGCCCTCTAGTGACGAAACAGGCACAGTAAAAAAATTTTATTTTTTCATTTTTGACAGACAAAAATGTCAAAAATATGATGCAAAAACTTTCAATGCTTCAAATAAAATTATCACCGAGAAAAAAATTGTTTTTTAAAGTCATCTTTGACAACTTACAAAGTATAATACTACCTTAAAGTCGCAAATACAGAATTAAACTCATATTTTAAAAAAATTATTTCCATATTTCTGGTAAATTTGAGCAAAATTATCAGAAACATAAAAATAAGTTTCTAAAAACTAGAGTACAATTTTTCACTTGAGACTTTAATCCGAGGTTTATCAAAAATAGGGTAAAAGTTACCCAAAAAATGTTTAAATATTTTTTATTTTCGTAATGAACCGATTGACAATTGTTAGTTTAGAATTTTTATTATTAAAGTTAAAAAAATTAATACAAAAATAGGAGGGGGGGGGGGGTCAAGAAACGTGACGTCCATTTAGGGGTAGGTGTCTACTCTTACGTGACAAGACGTGACAGGAGGGGGGGAGGGGTCAAAAAATTGGAAAAAATGCGTGACATCATATGTGAACGCTCCCTAAGCGTATATTGTCAAGGAGAATTTCGGGCGGAAAAGTGGAATCAAATAACCCAAGGGGAAAAAAGTCACTGGCGCAGTACAATTTTGTTATTAATTTACTATTTATCATTATTATTGCTTATTTGAGCAAATAAAAATAAAATTTATATTTTTGGAATACAACTATTATGTACAATTATTTCATTAATCGAATTAAAACTTCGTCTTGCAAATTTTATTTTGAGATTTTATTAGTTAATTTAATTTGTTTAAACAAATTTTAACATATATGATTAATATTCGCTATACCTAAACAATTAAGACTATTATATAAAACGAAAAATCGTCCGCTGGTTGGGATCGAACCCGGGACCACGCTGGCTTAGTTTAATATTTACAAAAATCAATATTTGAATTTCAGATCAGTTATGGAGAGGACCATTTACTTTTTTTAATAAATATTTTTTAAACTGTAGTAAACTCTGCCTAAATAATTATTAAGAAAAATTGTTTGAATAATATTCATAAAAATTAAACATTCAATTAAAGTTGTGCTAGTTTTAGTCTATATAAAGTATTCAGAATTTTCTAACTTTTCATTTTGAGGATTCACTTTTGAATTATCTAATTTTTAAATCTTTATATATGGCAACTTTTATTGATAGCAATAAAGATTAAAAATTATAATAATAATATTAAAAAACATAATTTTGAAAATACTTTAATCTATAAGAATAACGTGTTTCAATTTTTTTTTAAGTAATAAAATACAACAACAACAACAATTAAAATAATCGAAAATGAAATACGACTGCCAAAACAGTACATCAATATTGGCGCAGTACACATACAGCGTTACAGCTAGTACCGCGCCAACTCTGTCAAGCCAACCTTTGGCAAAAATAAGAAGCGCGGTACCGCGCCAGCATTGGGCTGGTACTGACTGCCAATGCTGGGCATCAATATTGGCGCAGTACTGATACAGCGTTGCAGCCAGTACTGCACCGACTCTGTCAAGAAATTTTATTACAGATCTTGGCAAAAACAACAGCCGCTTTACTGCGCCAGTATTGGGTCAATATTTACTGCCAATACTGGGTATCAGTATTTGCGCAGTAATGATATAGCTTTATAGCCAGCACCGACTTTGTTAAGAAATTTTTTTGACAGACCTTGGCAGAAACAACAATCGCAGTACCGCACCAGCATTGGGCTGGCACTGACTGCCAATACTGGAAATCAATATTGGCGCAGTACTGAAACAGCTTTACAGCCAGTACCGTACCGACTCTGTCAAAACATTTCTATGACAGACCTTGGCAGAAACAACAGCCGCGGTACCGCGCCAGCAATGGGCTGATACTGACTGCCAATACTGGACATCAACATTGGCGCAGTACTGATACAGCGTTACAGCCAGTACCGCGCCGACTCTGGCAAGCTAATCCTTGGCAGAAACAACAGGCGCGGTACCGCGCAAGTTGTAAGCATCGGCATAACCCATAAATTTTTCATTAGGCATTAATCTTGTTAAGTTTTAGTCCAAAAAGTTGCAAAAAGACTTTTTCAGTTTTAATAAGTTATTTTGCAACTTTTTGGACTAAAACTTAACAAGATTAATGGGAATCTCATTTCCGCTGCGTATCAAAACGAGCAAAAAACGGGCTTAATAGGAGTTCAGGTTTTTTCTGTGCAAATAGTATTCCATCCTCAAATCTAATCATTAAACATATAATTTAAAAAACGTGGAAGAATTGTCCATAAAAAGATATTAATTCTTTTATTTCAATTTTCCAATTATTTGATTCATGAAGGTTTTTATCTTAATGTGTGCTGGCTTATTTATTTCAAAAACACCAATTAATAATTTTTTTACTTAAAAATTTTGCAATACCAATTTACTTTTCTTTCCCCTACTATTATTATATAGTAAAAATTTTTTAATCTGTGCGAAAATTTTTTAACTGTTTTTTGTTTTTGTCAGAAATATTCTACAAAGTATTCTGAAAAATAACTTTCAGCGATAATTAATCCGACACATATAAATATTTTTCTTTTATTTTTTTAGCTTTTTTATTTAAATATTTTACACAATCTGCCACCCTCAATTAATGTTTAAATAATTGGAAATTGTAAAAAAAAGAGTAATTTTTTTATGTTTACCAATGAGTGCACTGAAAAAATAAGCCTCTAGCCTAGTAGCTTTATTTCTAGGTTAGAGTTCTTCGGAAGAAAACAAACAAGATAACGGCGATGACAACCAAATTTCAAGGTTTCCGGAGCATTTACTCTGCTAAAATCAAAAAAATGCTTTGACGATATGTAACAATTTTGTTGAAAAATTCTAAAGAAACTATTAATTTGTAATTGAAAGAAAATTATCATTTTTTCATTTGTTTTTAATTTATGGAGGGTTGTTTGTAACTCTATAAAAACTAGTTAATATTAATAAATTATTACATAATTTATGGAATATTGTTGTTTAAGGACTTTTGAAGATGTGATTCGCTGTATTGATGTTTTGAGTGGTTTTTGAGGATTTTGTAGCGAATTTACGAAAAAGTGCGTTTTTCCCATGTGAAGTCAATAGGAAATTTCAAGGGGTTTGAGCTACTTCTAAATATTGTCCGATTTAAAAACAAAAAAATACAGATTTTTTTTTTTTTGAATTTCGAAAGTTTTTGGGGGTTGGGAGCAAAACATTTAAAAATTTTTTTTTACTATACATTTTTGGACCACCCTAATGCAAAGCAAATTTAATATAGATTTATATTATATTTAGGTATGTTAATTTTTATTAATTTTAAAATGCATGTATTTTAAATTCAATATCATATACATGTAGGTATACATATAAAACACAATACAGAAATTTTTAAAAGTGTTGTTGTAGGTATTTGAAACTTAAATGTTCAATGTTTAATTAACAGTATAAACATTAATATACTAATGTTGTTCGTTTTATTTTGATGGATCATTAAAAAAATTACGGCCAACTCCCCCGGACTGACCCTAATAATTCTAATAATTTTAAGATCCTCATAAAAAGTCAATAATAAGTAATTAATTTGATTTCAAACTCGATTTATTAGATTGACAGGTTAAACTTAAATGGTTTTATTGTAATACTTTGAAATATATACCTGAACCAAACTTAGGCTCTCTATTGAAATTGTTCGTGTGGTTTGCTGGAAAGCAGGTATAGTGTTAGTTTTGTAAAGAATTGTACAGTCACCTGCTCAGTAGAGTGATCAATTGGTGATCTTGTTGTCAAAGCAAACAATATCCACCTGTCTTTGGCATTTAAGTACTCCGGATTATTTGGGACTTATTTGACTCATTGTCAGGTGGTCGGAAGTGTGAGCTATAGTAAAGGAAAATTGGTTAAATCGAGAAGAAAAGGGCACGTGTTGCAAGCAGGTAGTTTTCTTTTCAATGCACCCCTTATAGTATCAAATGAAGTTTCTTCCAAAAAATGTGAACATATTACTGGCGACATTATTATGTTACTGTAATTCTTACAGTTTTTTATATTAAAAAACAAAGTACAGTTTTATAATTAATTAATCTTTAAGCAGGGGCTTTAGTATTCTTGAGGCCCGAAGCTATTATATCATCCAAGGATCTTTTATGAATAAGTCGAAAAGGGGGAGGGAATTTAATGAACACATGAAAATAGAGTTATCAAGGAAAGGGAATAAATTGAGTTACCCTATATTTGTATATGAAAAACCATGTCAAAAATGTCATAAAGCTTATTTTAAACTCGTGAAGTTTGAATATTTAATTAATATTTTAGTGAAATTCTGTTTATTAATTCAATTAGTCAAATTTGAACTAATATATTTTAGTTATTTTTCTCTAATTACTGAAACAGAAGCTCAGCAGTTATTTTACTAATAATTAGTTGTTTTTAACTAATTCAGATTTAGAGAGTAATTTTTTATATGCATCTTGATATACTTTTGTACATCATTTATCATGTCCTTTTTCATATATTAATTTCTGTATGATTTTTCACATAAAAATTTTCAATAGGGTAGAAACAAAATTACAACTTTAGAAACAAATTTTTATGACAAGTCCTGTGAAAAACGAGGTCCCCTCGGAGACGAGGCCTAAGTCCTCTGGTTAACTCGGGCTAAGGCCCAAGACAAATTCAGTCATTCTATATATAATTAAAGCAACTACTACACACACTAGTGTGTAGTAACGCCGCGGCGTTTTCACAATGCATTGTCTGTCATGTGAAGTCACAGCTATCATTCTAAGTCTTGGCGGACTGAAACTCAGCTTAAGTAAAGACTTTTTAAAAGTCAATATTGTCTTTTTCATTCTTAAGACCAGTGATAATTGAAAATCAGCCAAATAACGAGCTAATTTATAGTAAGAGAAGCACTTATTCAGGGCCGGATTTATATGTAGGCAAACTAGGCAACTGCCTAGGGGCCCCCACCAAAAAGGGCCCCCACCAGCTATAAGATTTTCCACAAAAATAACTTCGAAAAATATTTTTAGGCATTTAAAAATCTAAAAAAAACCCAGTAAGAAAAAGAGAAAATTAAAAAATATTGAAATTTTATGATTTTCGAAGAAAAAGAAAAACTGTTCAATCTTTTTTAATACCTTTTTTGTTCAATCTATTCGAATTCGGTGATATCACCAACTTTTATCGAAAAGTCAATTTTTACTAATACGTTTCTTAATATTTTACAATCCAATGAATCCCTTTATAACGAAAAAACTAAAATGTATATATTTTAATACCCACAGTTCAGATTATTGAATCCAAATAAATCTCTTTATAATGAAAATAAAATTCAAATAAAATGAATATTTTCGAATACCCACTTTATATAGTATATACAGTTCTTTAAATTTGTATAACATTATTTCTTCATGTTTGATTTTAATAAAATTAATCTAAAAAAATTGAGAAAGCTTAGTTACATATTTAAGAAATTGTTTTTTACCTTATATTTGATTTACAGAAAAAAAATATTTGAATATTGTTTAGTATAACATTTACTATTCTGATTATTTATATAGGTTACATGAATCTGAACTGTAGGTATTCCAGAATATACCTTTTTTCATTATAAAGGGATTTATTTGGATTAAGTAAATCTGTATTGCGGGTATTCTAAAATTTTAGTTTTTTTGCGGGTATTCTTACTTTTTTCTATTTTTGTTAGAAAGGGATTTACTTGGATTCAATTAATCTTAACTGTGGATATTACAAAATAATAATTTTTTTTTAATTATAAAGGGATTCATTTGGATTTAATAAATCTGTACTGCGGGTATTCTAAAATATTCGTTTTACTTTTCTTTTATTTTCATTATAAAGGGATTTACTTGGATTCAATTAATCTTAACTGTGGATTTTACAAAATAATAACTTTATTTTTCTTATTATAAACGCATTCATTTTGATTGAAAAATATTTAGAAACGTGTATTAATAAGGATTGATTTTCGAGTAAAAGTAGATGCTATCGCCGGATACACATGTATTGGACAAAAAAGGGATTCAAAAGTATTAACAATGTTTGGTAAATCCGGGCCTGCACTTATTCTTATTTTCAGCTAATTTTAATTATTAAATAAAGTTTCCTACTTAAAATACGTCAAAAATGAAAGTAAGCGTGCATTCGATTTCAGACTTTGTTTTTACTGTGTTATTTGGATGCTGAACCTAAACCCCCATTGTGTCAGTTTGAGCTATAAAAATTTTGACACTCTAAATTTCACCCTCCAGTTTTCGCACTCTCTAAATTTCTTGGAGTGAGTTTTCACTCCTCTAAGAATGGAAATTGAGCCACTCCAATTAGAGTGAATGACCCACTCTAAAAGAGTGAGATCTCACTCTTAAAGAGTGAACTTTCACTCTAATTTGAGTGGAAATTCGCTCCAAAATTAGAGTGAGAGTTCACTTTTTGCTTGAAGTGAAAAATTCACTCTATAAGAGTGAGATTTCACTCTTTTAGAGTGGGTTTCTCACTCTTGATTGGAGTGGCTCAATTTCCACTCTTAGTGGAGTGAGAACTCACTCCAAGAAATTTAGAGAGCAGTGTAGGCTTCACAGAAAAAACCTGAACTCATATTGTACCCGTTTAGGCTCGTTTTGAGACGCACCGAAAATGAGAATCCCATTAATCTTGTAAAGTTTTAGTCCAAAATAAGGGGAAAATGGTAATATCTGAATTGGCATGTTCTTCAACTGTTATCTGGAATGGCGGAGTTTTCAGCACTACTCTGAATTGGTGTAGTTCTCCATTCATGCGACGACATGTCTCTGCCGGGACTGCAAATTTTGTTCGTGTAAAGCGAGTGTTCGTGTTATCCGAGTACGTGCTAACGAGGGTTTACTGTATTTAGGGGTTAAAATCGTGAACAAGTTTTCTCTTTTTCAATTAGTAAAAAATAACTAATTATTAGTCAAAAAGTACTAATTCAGTAGTTAAATAAAATTTAACTAATTAAATAGTAAAAAATAACAAATGTAATTAGTAAATAGAAATCTGCTAATTCTTTTAGTGCACTGAAAAAAATTCTTAGTAAATTTTACTACTTTTCTACTACTTTTCTTAGTTCAATAAGTCCCCAATAAAATTTTTTCCTTTATATCAACTACTACTGAAGTAGTTAATCGAAATAATAATACAATTGATTCAACCATTTTTCTCAGTAAAATTTACTACTTCTCTTAGTTCAATAGGGAACAATGACATTTTTGCAATTAAGTTAACGGAGAAATTACAGTTAAAGTAACTAAGAGTAACACTTGATTCAACCAATTTTCTTAGTAAATTTTACTACTTCTCTTAGTTCAATAGGGAACAATGACATTTTTGCAATTAAGTTAACAGAGAAATTACAGTTAAAGTAACTAAGAGTAATACTTGATTCAACTAATTTTCTTAGTAAAATTTACTACTTCTCTTAGTTCAATAGGGAACAATGACATTTTTGCAATTAAGTTAACGGAGAAATTACAGTTAAAGTAACTAAGAGTAATACTTGATTCAACTAATTTTCTTAGTAAAATTTACTACTTCTCTTAGTTTAATAAGGAACAATGACATTTTTGTAATCGAATTAACGGAGAAATTGCAGTTAAAGTTACTAAGAGTAACACTTGATTCAACCAATTTTCTTAGTAAAATATACTATATTTCCTAGTTCCTTAAATTTCCAGTGACATAGATTTAATAAATATTCTTAGTAAAATTTATTACTTTTTTTATAGTTTCTTCAATTTTTAATAGTTTTTTCTAGTTGAATTAACAATAGAATAACTATTTAAATGAGATTTTTTAAATGCTGATACTGTTTAATATAAGCCGACTGGTCGACTTTTAGACACAAAAAAGTCGTTTGAGTCGATTTCTTATTTCTTAATATTAATGAAAACTTTTATTAACTATTGCTATTCAGATAATTAATAAACATCAATTTGCAATCAAAAAAGTCCATAAAAAATGTTTTTCAATTTTATTTAAAATATTTCAATATTGTAAAATTAAACTGGGAAACGTTTACAAATTTTTTAATTTAAAAAAATTGCAAGTTTCTTTATTATTAAAAATTATTAAAGTCTAATTAATAATATTGATTTTCAAGATTTTAACTCATAAAGGTTTTAAAAATAAATCTTAACAATAGGTTTTTAAAAAATATTCAAAACTAATTTTCTTGAATTCCGACTTTAAAATTTTTTTTTACATTTTTAAATTAAAAAGAAATTTAAGTTCCCGTTTAATTAGGTATTTGTAATTTGGTTTACAGAAATTATTTTAGTTCAAAGATGTTCAGTAAAATTTTTGAGTTGAAATAGTCAAAAACTTTTATAAGTCGCACTTTTTAAGAAAATTATTTAAGGTTTATTCTTGAAGAATTCAAGAATTGTGGAGTTAAATAATAAGATATATAAATTACTTATTTAAGAATATTCTTAGGATTTCAACCAGTGGCGGATCCAGACAAGGTTTTTGGAGGGGGTATTGCATGAGAGAGAAAGAGATAGCACTATAGTGCTATCTCTCTCACTCTCATTGTTAAATATGAGGCTTTTAGGGGGGGGGGGCCAAGCACCCGTGGCCCCCCCCTGGATCCGCCAATGATTTCAACTCATAAAGATTTTTGAAAAAAATCTTAAAAAAATGTTTAAACAAAACTAATTTTTTAAAGTGCTGTTTTGAGTATAAACTTTTTAAAAATTACTAGATTTTTTATAATTCTTAAGTTCCTTATTTAAAAATTTTGAAGTCAGATTTTATTCTTGCCAAATTATTGAGTCATATATTATTAAAAAAATGTCTTGACTTTATCATAAAAAAAAATTTAAAACCAAGTCTAAATCAAAAATAACATTTTTACAATTATATTCGAAACTGATTTTTTTCTTTTATAACTTTCTTTATCTTGGAAATATTCGGTGTCTCAATTAATTTACCGTACAGCAGTGTTAACAATTAAGTGTGAGTTTTAATGTATACTATAAAAGTAAAAAAAGGCGCATTATATTAAAATAATTCATATACAATCAGAAACCTATATTTGAACTAAGATGAATTGTGCGATAAAGTAGAAATAATAAAACATACAAAAACGATATATTTAAACCAAGTTCAAGTTTATTTAATATAATAATAAACACAGAATATAAAATGAAAAATTATAAAAGCATTTTCGTAAATTAGTTACTTAAAATCACGCACATCTATTTATTTTGTTATTATTACTACATAATTAATAACAAACAACTTAAAGCAGTTTTATAAAATTTTTAAATTTACAAACTTTAGTGCTTCGCAAAATAGAATTTGACAAGAATATTAAAAAGTTTTAAAGTAAACGTCAATCAATGTCAACCTTACAAAATTTATATAATACATTTAAAATTTTTATAACCTATATACTTATACATATTTTGACTATCATTAATACTTCGCTTTTAACAGTCATTTTTTCTTTCTATATAATCTAATTTTATGCGCTTATAATAAACGAAATGAAAATTACAAGCATAGAGTGCTAGCTTACAATTAAACCCGGTAATCTTTTAATAATTAAACAAAAAAGTAATTTATGCATTTGAATCTATGCGAAAAATTTATAGAATTTAACCTGAAGTCTTCATGGATTCATAATCGATACTTCACGCATTTCTAAAAGATAGCTAAATTAAAATCTATCTATAGTTCCACAACAACTGTCGTGTCTCCAATGAGAACCTTACTTCTTATCTTAGTAATTAACAAACAAATGAAGTGTTATAATTTAAATTTAAAGCAAGTTTAATGATTATAAAACCCGCTATATAACACATATGAAAAGCCATCAGGCATGAGTATAAAATTCTTAACTTATGATAAGCGATATCTTTAAAAGCTAATGCTTTGGTTTCAATTAAGTCTCCAACGACGTAAGCTTGTAAATGTTCATTAAAACTACAAGTCTTTACGGTGCTTATAATAATGGTTAAATTCTCCAATTTAACATTATCGATATCACAATCCTTGCAATAAATTTGTTCAATAATTCCAAACAATGGAAACTCATCCTCTTTGGCAGCAGAAAGGAGTACAGTTGAACCTTCAGTATAATTGATATTATTAACTTCCAAAAACTTCAAGTTTTTATAATTTACGCCTTTATCAGGTAATAACAGTTTTTCAGAAAAACTTAAATCTCTATCAATAATTTTAAATCTGATTTCATTGCCAGCAAATGATTTGTTTTGTAGAAAAACATCACAAAGAGTTAATTGGTGTTTCTTTGCCAATGAGTAACATAAATCTTTTCTGTTACGAGTAACCCGACTGTAAATTTTTGATGGCTGATGTTTAGCTTCACACCAAAAACAGCCAATACTTCGAAGAGGTCCGATTGTTTCCATTATTCGAGGATAATGAGTCATAAAATGTTGTTTCGGCTTTAATTTTGGACCATAAAGTTTAAGAAATAGCTTGTGATGTTTTTCTACAAGTGATTGCATATTTTTAGAATCATTTTTTGTAATACTGTGTTGTAAAGCTATAACTACAATTTTTCTTAAAAGTATGAAGAGTTTCCATTGTTCATCATTAGGGGGCACAAGGTCACCGAATATTAGGGGCACATTGAGAATAAACTGTTGCATTTCAGATCCAGTCATTTTAATATTTTTCGATTTTAAATTATAAGGACTAATTATATTTGGGTGATTACCGTCAAACTTGTACTACTTAATACGCCAATTTAAAATTTCTAACTTAAAATACTGTTTGACCAAGATAAAATCATACAGCATTTGACTCAATTCATATGGACCTACGTCTAAAAAGATATCATGAGCTATATCTACAGAATAATTTGTTACGGCATGGAAATCATCAAGCTTATTAAAAACACAGTCTTCATTAACACCTGTCTTTTTTAGATTGTTTGTTATTATATCAGACTGATAGTTTTTCTCAGTACGCAAAAGTTTAGGTAACTCTTTAGACAATCTTAAAGCTTGTTCACTGTCTACTTGGCAAAATCTACAGTAGAAATTAGCATTAAATCCACCGGAAAATCCTAGCATTTTATTCAAAGCTAAATTATCTCCAATTATCAAAATTACTATAAAATATACGCGAAAACTGTTACCATTAATACATATTTCGATGCCTTCTCTATTCAATTTATTCAAATCCATTATTAATCTTCTGTAAATAATTTCTTTATCAACATGTTTATTGTCATCATCATGATATAATTGTGCCATAAATATATTATGTAAACGTGAACGCAAATATGGAGGTAAGCTAATAAAAACTATATACATAGCCGACAAACTATAGACTCCAGCATGTGATGAAAGAGGATTCCCGGTTTCATATGCATCTTCATATAAAAGAAGTGGGAATGTGATTCTGTCAGAACTTTTAATCTTAGATTTCCCAAAGTCCGTCTGAATAATATTGTGAATTCTACTGCAACTTTCCAACTCTAAAGAATAATTTTCTATTGTTTGAAATGCACCAGGCAATTCTAAAAAAGCTTTTAAAACTGAATCTAGTAGTATAATTTGTCCATTTAATTCTTTGAAATTTATATTGCCAGAGCCGTTATTATTTTCAACGCAATCAAAAAAAAAATTTCTGGCTTTATGTAATAGTCACTTTTTTCAAAAACTGACAATCTTTTATGATCAGAATTCAACTCCCTTAATGATTTTTGAAATGTATCAATTTTTGCAAAAATAAATTCTTTTTTCTCAATTGTATTGCAAACAAGAATTAATTCTTTTATTTTGTTAAGATAAGAACAATTTAAAAACTCATTAAATAAATAAATGACATGATCAACAAATTTAAATGTTACAGTTGGATCAGCGTAGCAACTGGATATAAGTTCAATGATGATTCTGTGTAATATAAAATCATCGGGAAACTGTTCACTTTCAGGTAGTTCGACAGAATCACATTCCTTTTGTTTTTCTGGTAAGAAATCTTTACAAATTTGCTGCATAGCAGGAACATTTTCTGATAAATCATTAATACTGCTAACTGATTGAACTTTTTTGTCTGATATTCTATGAAGATTGTGAGTTGTTAAATGTTTATTCAAACTTTTCATAGTAGAAAAAGACCTTCCACAAGATAATATTGTACACTTATAACAAGACATTATAGACTTATGTACGTATTTCATGTGTATGTCCATATTTGAAAATTTTATAACCTTTGAGCATATAGTACATTGTGAAGGCATTTTAAGTATTAATTTTAAAATTTAAATTATTTTGCAACAAAAAAATAATTTGAATACTTTGCTATCAGTCGATGTAATTTAAAATCGAAAAATATTTGAAAAATGACGATTTTATATAGAAATTATTACAGTTAACAAAACATCACCCTTTATTCGTCGCTGCTTTCACTTTCGTCGCCATCAGATTCATCAGAACTTGAGCTGCTAGTGCTGCTGTTGCTATCAGTACTTGTACTTGGTAAAAGCTCGAAAGTGTCTTGCAATTCTTGCCATAAAATTGTTTCATTTATAAAACTTTTGGATCGAGTTCGTTCGTCATCAATTCCAAGTAGATATTTTTGAAGGAACATCCACACCATTTCGCACTCCTTTCCATAGGCTGCGTTTAGAGCATAAAACACCTTAAAACAGCAATCGACTGCCCAACGAGACTAGACATTTCATATTTATGATTTTCAATACAAACGTAGTATTTTGCTTTCGTTAAAGGTCCAACTGATAAAATAAATGGTTGCAACGTCAATCCATAGGAAAACAATATGTTAACTCGTTTTATCATCTGTGATTCTAAATCACTAAGTGTCTAAAAAACAAATAATAAATATTTTTATGTAGATTTTATTTTTATTGTCTATTAAAATTTTAAGTATTTTAAATATTTTACAGTAACTTGAAGAATGAACCCTTCTGCGATTTCCTGTTTTGATGGTTTCCAGTATTTTTTATTTTTATTTTTTACATTAGCTTCAGAATCTTTAGATTTTTTAGATTTTTTGCTTTCTGATTTCTTCGATTTTCTTAATTTTTTTGATTTCTTGCTTTTATTGACATTATTAGTTTTATTTTCTTTTTCTGTATTTTTTAAATTTTTAGCTTGATTTTTAGAAGGCTTTGTTAGCTTTTTTTGAAAGATTTCTTTTGAATTTCTTTAATTTCTTCATGTGATTCAATTTTTCATTGATCACTTTAGGCTCAAATAAATATGGTAAAATGAGTAGTCCTTGTATGTCAATCTCAACGCCTAATTCTAGAAAAAATAAATATTTTGAAACTAATTTATCTTCATAACTGCATGAAGAAAACTTTTTTATAAATTTAGTATAACGCAATTCAAATTAAAGAGAACATCACTCTACAGGCAGAAAAAAAGACGTATCATTGATGATTTAAAAAAGGAATTTATTTTCTTATTAGAGAATTTATTATACACGTATTGAAGAGTCAAAAAAATTTTTTTCTTTAAAATTTAACTACAAAATGGCGGCGAGATATGCTGTACTTAAAATCGAATATTTTTTTATGACTAAAACGAGAGGAAAGTTTTTCTGAAAAGTTTAAGACCTGGATTAAAAATCCAAGAAATTTAAAAAACTACATACTATAAACTTTGAAAGTACCAGGGCTGATAAAAATCATGATTTTTTAAAATACATAACCAGTATATAAAATATCCAAATGTTTATTTGTATAAGTAGTTTATAAAAAAAAACGAAGAAAAAATGAAAAAGACAACACAAGAATGAAACTGTGACATGAAAATATATAAGAAAGTAAAAACTTTTTTCAAAAAATAGAACTATTTACTGTCATTTTTTTAAAATTAAAACAAAAAATAAGATGATAATAATCAGAACGTAAAAATATATTACTAAAGAAAACAAAATTTTGAAAAAATATAGATAAAAGATAGTGACACATCAAGAAAATTTAATTAGTAGAAAGAAAATGGAAAAATGTTTTTTTTCCTTAATCTAACAAACTATAAAAAATGTAAGAGTACAAAAAGTAATAAAATTATAGAACCTACAAAAAATCGGAATTATAAAAAAAAATAAAAAATGTATATATCTAGTTAATAAAACGTCTACAAAAGAAATTTAAAAATCCTTGAAAAATAACCAAGTATAAGCAAATTAAACCAAAAACATTTTTATAATAAATTACATTTAAATTAAGTCCACCAATAAATTTATAAACGAATTAAATATAAAATTTTTATGGAAGAATAAGTAAGTTTGCAAAAAATCTCGTAAAAAATATACAAGATGTAAAAAATAATTTAAAAAATTTACAAAAAAAGTGAGCTTATTTATTTTTAAAAATATGGAAATAATTACGAAAATCAACGAAATAAAAAGTTTAGTAAAATAAATACTAAATACAAAAAAAATCAAAAGTAGAAGGAGAAAATCTTAAAATTATAATAGTTTATTTGTTTTTGAATTATCAATTCATACAAAGGAGTTACATTGATTGTTAATCGGTACCACGCAATTTTTTTTTTATCATTCATTCAGTTTATTCTATTTTTTCTAACATTTTAATTATAAAAGAAGTTAATGATTTTATAGTTTCAGGTTGCGGGTAATCTAACACATTATAAAGAGTATCTTTTATAATGGAATGATCTTCGCTTTCGCATAAAAATTGTTTCCTAATATTTCTACCTACATCACATTCAATCAAAACATGGTATACCTCTCTCCCACTCAGTTCGCCATCTCCACAACAATGTAAACTATTCAATTTATAAACTTTATTTTTGTATAAAATCCTCATATTGTGATTATTTGTTAATCTAATTTGGGCTATAACTTTAAGAAGTGTCAGTGGTACATTTAGTTTTAAATATTTTTGTATTCCTTCGCTCAAAGTAAGTTGTGGAAATAGTTGTAGAGATCGCGAAGCTGATAATGAGTTAACATCTTCTGCTCGAAGAAAAATTTCGTATGTTCTGACTAATCTATCTTTATTCTCTCTAATATATTGTAGACTCCACACAATTTTTTCACCTATAAATTCGAACATTTTCTCAATTTGTTTACACCAGTTATATTTCAAATTACAATTTCCAGATTTTAGTAGAGAAATAAGCCTTAATAAACATATTTTTGGGAGTCTATCATTTTTCATGTTCAAAATCTTTTCAATCAAATTTATTGACAATTTAAATACTCTACTCGCTAGCTTAACTGCACCAACTTCCAATCTTATGGCATAATTTGGGGTGTTTTTAGGAACTAATAGAAGTCTCTTGTAAAATCTTGTTTGTATTTTTTCGATTTCTTCAAGAAATCGTAAGCCCCAGACCTGAATTGCATAGAAAAGATTACTTGTAACAAGGCTGTTAAATAGTTTAGAAATTGGTTGCCACATACTTAAATCCATTTTATTTACAAGGTCAAGGGTTGAATTAGAAGCTAAAGTAGCGGAAGTGAATGCACTCTTTAGTGCTTCTTCGTGTGATCCCGATTGTGATTGAGGGATTCCTAAATACGTATAATTTTTAATAATATCAATCTTTACATTTCCATAGAAAAATTTAAATTTTTTTCTTGGGTGTGGCCTCCTTTTTTATAAATAACAATTTTGGTTTTTTTTCGTTAACAACTAATTGATTTAAGGTACAATATTTATAAAACGCTTTTAATAGTTCTTTAAGTTTTGCTGGTGATTCTGCCACTAGAACGAGATCGTCTGCATATGCAAGCAGTATTATTTCATTACTTGGTCCAATAGATACTCCTCTTATACCTTCTGCTCTTAAAAATTGTTCTAAATCCGATAAGAAAAGTGAAAACAAAGTGGGACTACTAACCTCCCCCTGAAGTACACCTTTTGTAACATTAACTGGTTTACATTTATTGCCGTTAATATCGACCGATACGGTGGCCTTCGAATAAAAATCTATCAAAATTTTTGTTATTTTATATCCTAATCCCAGTTTATAAAGTTTTTTCCATAATAAAGAATGCGATACTGAAGGAAACGCATTGCTAAAATCGACGAACAGAGCATACAACTTTCCTCCCTTCATACTAAGTCGGTTCTGTACTAGAGCGTTTAAAGTAAATATATTTTCTATGCAACCTCTACTTTTACGGAAACCTGATTGAAATTCAGGGAATAAATTTTTTACTTCTGCCCATTTCGCAATTCTATCAGTAAGAACAGTTGTGAAAATTTTTGTTGTGCAATTCACTAAAGCTATTGGTCGGTAATTACCTGGCTCGGTCGGGTTACCTTTTTTGTAAATCATTTTTAAATTAATTTTAGACCAGCTATTAGGTATTTTTGCCTCCTGAAGTATTTGATTAAAAAGGAGATTCACATAATTAATCCACCTCCCGGGCAAGTTTTTTAAGAATTCAAATGATATTTCATCTTCTCCTGGTGATTTATTATTTTTACACTTTTTAAGAGCAGAAATAGTTTCTTCGATAGTAATAGGTTTAAATCTTAAAATTTTGTAAAAAAAAGAAATTATAAGAAGAAAATTAAACAATTTCGAAAAAAGGAAATCTCTTAGAAATATTGTTAAGAATTATAAAAATTATTATTATGAATATGGAAAATAATTAGTATTATTTAATTATTTTGCATTAATTAATATGCATTTAAATTTGAATTAATTGCAATTTAAAAGTTAGAACAAATTGGAATAATTGTTAATTAAATTTTGAAATTTATTTAAATTATAATGAATTGAAGATATAAAATAATAGTACTATTTTCTCCAATCTTCTTACCAAAAGTTGGTAAATCGTAAGTATTTTGATCATCTGTATTACCTCAATTTTTAAACTTTTTTAAAAATTAAATCAAAGTGATGTGAATTAATATAGGTTTTTTTTAAAATTAATTTCTGCCGAAGTGGGGCATTTTTTGAGTAAAGAATTCGATTTTTTGCCAAAAAATAATGTAGATCTTAAACTTTTTAAAAATACTCTTCTCCCGTTTTGGTCATCAAAAAATAGTCGATTTCAAATATCATTACCATTTTGTAGCAGAATTTCAAATAAAAATTGTTTACACACTTTAATATGTATTTAAAAACCCTCTGAAATGAAATTCAATTTCGTTTTTTTATTTTTCTAAAATAAATCATCAAAATATTTTTTTTATGTGGCTGTAGAATTATTTTACTTAAAAATTAATTTTTTCCTTCTTTTTAAGCAAAACTAACTTTCTCAAAAAAACAAACATGTATTTAAAGAATATACCTTTAGAACGGGAAAGAAGATCTTCGCAAATTTCGTTTTTCTTAGCATAATTTACTATACGTTTAGCTACATAGGGCCACTTTTCAGAAAATGGCGAATGTGAAATTCTAGACAATTCGAAGTCAAGTAACATCTAAAGAAAATCAATAAATCATAAAGGATCTTTCAAAAAATATGACACATTTATTAACATTTTTCACCTTTTCTTCCCTTATTAAATAAAAAATGTAGACTTAGGCCTCAAAGCGACTTTAAAAAGGTTTAACTTACTGATATAATTTCATACTAGAAAGTGGTTTTTCATACTGTATAAAAATATAATTGAAATTGATTTCACCCAATTTGACATTTTATATCAAACTCTTTAAATTCAAATTTGTATTATATGCCGGAAAATTTAATAAAAGAAGAATATAAGTAAATATAAGTATAAAATCACTGCACTTCGCTGCAAAACCAGATGTCTTATTTTAAGATAGTTTTAAGTGTCTTCATTTAAGCCAATGAGAGAGTCTTAGAAAATTATTAACCAATTAAATAACTTCTAAGACGCTTTCTAAATATCTAATGTCTTAAAACAAGACAGACGAAAGACACCTGTCTTTACAGAGTTGTGCCACTCTATTATTTTTAATAAATCGAGATTTTCTATTTTATCTATTTATCTATTTTATTTTTTTAAGAGTGAGAAATGTCGAGATGAAAATAAGATGAGTCGTTCCATCAAGAGATCTGATAGAAATAAAATAAATTTTAAAAAAAGTTTTGATTCAAACAATTCGGTCCTTTAAATTTAAAAATCAAAATGAATAAAATTTAAATTTTGCAATGAACAAGATTTTTACCAATTCAATCCCAATTGGAGCTCTGAGCACTGGATACGTAGAAAAATAATCTGTTATTGAAGTCCCTCTGTCTCTAATATGAAAAGTGCTTGTCCATAAGGTTTTTAAATTAATACTGTTAGGAGTAGCAACTCTCAACTCATCTAATGATTTGGCATCTTTTTCAGCAATGATTTTTTTGTCATCTTGATCAGCTTCTTCAATTTTATTTCCTTTTACTTTTTTCTTAACATTCGTGTACTTATCATACAATTTTCCCGTAGCTCGAGACTTTTTTATATCATAACAAGCTGGACTGTAATAAACTTCTGATGTTTCATGTTTAAAAAGACTTGTAATTTCTTTTGTCCAGAATTCAAATTCAGCTTTCTGGATTCTACGAGTTTAACACAAAAACAAAACACAAAAGTTAATTTTTTTACACATGTAAATATTTTTAAAATATTATTAAAAAGTTAATTTAAATACATACTTAATAGATTGAGCTAACAAATGATCGATAATAATGCGACACAATATTTTTCTTCCACTTTTGGTTATGCGAATTTCCTTCAATAGGTCTTGACCTCCTTTAGTTTGATTTAACAGACGTTTTAACCTCTAAAATCAAAAGTTTAACATTGACATGGATTAATTTTCTAGATAATTCAATTTGACTTAAAAAATTACAAAATTGAAACGGGCATTTTGCATTTGTATAGAAAAAGGTTAAAATTAAAACTCTACATAAAAAATAAATCACTTCTCCTGACATGATTTAGAGGTTATGTTGTCCTTATAATTAAAATCTTTCTTTTCTATAAGTGTCTTATATATTTTTTCACGGATTTCAAATTTTAAAATATTTCTTTTGTATTTACTATGATGGTTATTTCAAAAGGTTATGTATTGACAGTTAAATTTTAACTAAATTTTGTGTTATTCTATGATAAGTCGGAATTATATTTGAGAAATTCGTATAAACGGTTTAACTAAAATACCTTAGTAAAATTAAAGTCAATTAAATCAACTACTTTTGTACAGTAAAAATAAACTACTTTTCCCTGTGTAATTAAAATTATGAGTTCAAACAGTAAAACTAGAAACAAGAAGTAAAATAAGCAAATCAAGAAACATTGAGAAGTGTGGAATTTAGTGTTAAAAAGTAAATACTTACTTTGCCTGGTGCTTTTGACTCTGACGGGTTACATACAGATTCGCCATTCTCAATATTCTCATCATTAACTGAATCTAAGCGTTCTTGAGGAACGTTTGTTTCTGAATTGGATGCACAACACGGAACCTCAGACATTTTTTAGTTTTAATCAAAACACTCGTAATCAACGCACAGTTCACCAAGCATTTATTATTAACTGATTGTTAGAAAAAGATTAAAATTGATACGCGCAAATAGACGCTTGAAAGAAAAGACGTTACGAACTTTATAGGGTGAATAATGGCGGCTTGGCGGCAAAGGAAAATGAGGAAGCTTCTGACGGAAAGACGATAACTAACGATGATGCCCGAGAAACATAAAGGCAGGTGATTGGTGCTTTGTCCGCTGTAAGCTAAATTTGATTGGCTGATGTTTTTCATCAAGTTGATTGCTTCGTGATTTTATATTATTTATTAATAACCATTTTAAAATTCTAATTAAATAATTTTGTTAAATTATTTTATTATTAAATTTCGTTGCGGTCTCTGGCTAAGCTGTAATCTCTATGTACGCGGGGCCATGCATGTTGCATCCAGTCTCCCAAACATAAGAAACAAATGAAACAATGTATTTTACTGCTTAGTAAATTTTGTTACAACTACAGTTCTTAGTCGTTTCTACTAAAATTTATTCTACTAATTCTAGTCTATTAATTTTACTAATCGCGATATAGTGATTAAAACTTACCATTTTTCTGTACTCAACTCTACTACCAAGTTTTGTACATCAAAGTAACTACGTACTGTAGTTACTTTTACTAAGAATTTTTAACTGCATAAAAATGGTAATTTCAACTAAGTATCAACAGTTCAATTAATTAAAAATGTAAAAGGTTTAACTACTTTTCACTCTACTAAGGATCTGTAGTAGAATTTACCACAAGAATTTTTTTCAGTGCAAATTTGAACTCTCTAAGTCCAATAGTTTGGAAGTTCAGGGGGGGGATACGACCATTTTTTAGCATTTTTTAAAAAAAATCGTTTTTTTTTTGCAGAAAAACGCTATGATAACAGCCTGCAACAAGGTTTTCTATAGTTTTTCTGTAATCTACACGTCAAACTACATATGTGTACCAAATTTCAGCACTCTCAGTACAATAATTTGGCAGATAAAGGGCAGGAATGGTACAAATTAAACGCATTTTTTCGAAAAAATGACGGTATTCCCCTCTTATCTGCCAAAATATTTGACTTAGAGAGTTCAAATTTGGTACAAAAATGTAATATCATATGTAGATTACAGAAAAATTATAGAGATTGTTGTGGTGATAGCGCTGTCAAAGAAATGGCAAAAGTTATCAGCCAAAAAATATCAAAATTTCTGAAAAATCTTGTTATTTTCTTGACAACGCTATGATCAACCCCTAGAATCACGTTCTCTATAATTTTCCTTTCATCTACACTATATGTGGGCCAAATTTGAACTTTCTAAGTCAAATAGTTTGGCGGCTAGGGGGGGGGGATACGATTTTCGACAAAGTCTTGCCAATAGGGTTCCGTGCGTACACTTGTGGTGTACGGAACCCTAAAAATGAATTTTTTTATATTTATAGTTACGTTGACTATTTTTTCCCGAGACAGATTTTTTTTATTTTGCATTTTGTCCAAATTATGCGAAAGTTTGGAAAAATTTTCATGTTTTTACTTTTTTTTCGACTTTTATGGGCTATAAAAAAACGGAAAAAAATTTTGAAAATCGTACACGGGAAAAAATAACTGCATCATTTCTGAGTAATTTAAAAAAAAAAATTAAAATCGGACCATTCTTACTATACAAAGTGTTACTCAGCAGCTTCAAAAACACTACTTTTGGGGAAAACGAGTTTAAAGTTAACACATGGTGTATAACTTGATTGTAGTAACTTATGAGTTAATTTGCTAATATCGGGTCCGTACACGGTTTTTTGTTTTTATAGGGGTCTTTAGACATCAGCAAAGATAAAAAAATTATAAATTGGTAATTTGTTGATAATGGAATCGTTATAAATAAACAAATGTTACAAATGAACAAAAATTCGTGGGTTTTTTCGGTTCCCAGAAACATGCAAAAGAACGTGATTCTCACGAAATCCTTTCTGTGGCGTATTCTCAGATACATATAGATTGAAGTAAAAGAGAAATTTTTTTTTTTTTTTTTGAAATCCCGAGAGTAGAAGACCCCCTTAATGAAAGAATCTATGAAATTGACATCAATGACACTTTTAAACAAATTTCAACAGAGAATTTAAAACCCGCGTATGTTTTCTCTCTAAATTTGAAACAGCGCAAAGTATACAGCTATTTCAAAACAGCGTATATACGCTGGTGAATTAGTGAATTTCGCTGTTAATCAGTGAAAAAATCGCTTTTTGATCAGCGTATATACGCTGTTTTGAAACAGCGGTATACTTTGGGCCGGTTAAACAGCGAATTTTTGCTGTTTCAAATTTAGAGAGTTGAAAGAGATAGATAAAACCAGCGAACCCTTAAATTCAGTTAAATCAGACTTAAAGAACAAGAATATTAGTAGCTCTAACCAGGTGAATGGAAAGTTGATAGTAAGATCACCAATTATTGTTGCACAACCTACAGTTAATGTTAACGAAAAGTTAGATCATTTAAAGTGTCAAAATAAAAATGGGAATGCGAATAGCAACATTGATTTAGATCTGCCTCATGACAGCGGTCAACATAAGCACTTCTCAAATTCCGAAAAGAACCTCGAAACTCAACATAAATCGAAAAATAACAAAGTCGAACGTAACTCTACTCATGAATCAAACACTAAAAAGGTCAATTTAGAAAAATCAGGCAACGTGCCAATCTCTCAACGACCAAAAAAGTTTAGACCTAACATTCGTAGGAGAAAGGTCTCATTCAATAATAATTAAATTTAAATTACAAGTTAATTAAGGCTATATACATATTTATTTTTCTTCTATTAACAAAGATGTGTTCAGATAGCAATTTATACCTTTTGGATTGTATTCTTATAATTTTTATTTTTCAGTAAAAAAAGAAACATGAAACATAAAATATTTAAGATTAGTCGCGTAAAATGATTTTCTTCAGATTTTTTTAAAACTTTGTATCTTTATTCATGAGGTATTTTACTATTAAATGAGATCTATCCTATCAATTTTGACCACTTTTCAGCTTCAAAATATAAATTCAAAGTTCATACCTTTTTCATGCAATAGCACTAAATGCATGGAAAAATTGTCTCTTATATTCATTTATATAAAAACAAGTCGTCAGATTTTTAAATAAAACTACTAAGTTACACATTGAGATAAAATAAATCATTTTAAAAAAATTAACTTTATTGACCACGCCGAATAAAAAATACAATAATTTAAAAATTCAAAATTTTTTATTTTCACGTGGTTTCATTGAAAAATGTCGTAAACGTGTCAGCAATACATCACGATAACTTATAGTAGGTACATGACTCAAAATTGTAAAAATTACATATATTACATTAGAAGAGGTCACAAGGAAGCAAGTGAGTTGATATAAAAATGTATTTATTGTTCTTTTTATTTTGCGGGAGTTTTGCGGGAGCATTTACGCGACTAATACCGTAAATAATGTATATTTTCATTTTATGACTTTACTTAAAATGAATTATTTCCTTAAAGTTATTTTCTAATGTTAAACTTTATTCATTGATATAAAATTATAAAGTTTAGGTAAAATTAATGTTCAAATAATCATTTGTTCTTAAATATATTTTTTTCAATAATTCAATTCTCAATAAAAATTAAACTTCCTTCCTGACCACCGTGGAAACACTAAATATTTAGTTTAAATATTTTTAAAATATTTTTAAATATTTAAACCCATTTAATACATGGGTTTACTCGGCAAAAAAAGGCCTATTTTCAACAATTTTTTTTTATAAAAAGAAGAAAATATTTTATTATAACTTTTTAGTTTCTTAAATATATATATTTAAAAAAGAATTTTTGAAATTTGCGAAGAAAAATATTCAGAAGTCAGCCATTGAAACGTCATTTCCGGTGACCCCTCGGAAAAAAGATGCGTCCGCGTTGACAGCATGATTCCTGACACAATCATCTGAAAGTACTGGAGAATTGTATCTCGAAGGCCTGTGCAAAATTTCATGAAGATCGGTTGGGTAGTTTTCGAGAAATTTTGACAACCGATTTTGAAAACACAGTTTCGAGAAAAACGCATAAGTTTTGAGTAACAATAAAACTGGAAATAAAACATTTTTGTTAACTTCCATTGAATCGTCGATTCCTGGGTCATAAAGTAAAGAAACTGCAGCAGCTGTAGTATCTAGGGCATCCTTTTGCTCTTGTCTATGATGAATCCTGGCTTCGCGAGTCTCGCTCGTAGATTTTTTTTAGCTGCGCACACATAATACCTGACTCTGAGCACGCACCTTCCCAAGACTGTATCTCCGAAGCTTTTATTCGGATCGACTTGGAAATTTAGGATAATATTCTCGAGATGTTGTAGAAATTAATAAGATAATAAAAAAAAATTTATTTTTTAAAGCTGTGAAACCCATGTAACCCCTTAAATTAAATTGAAACGATTTTTTAATCTTTTAAGAAGGCTTTTTAAGAATAGCCTTTTTTTAAATTTTCTGTATTGAGCTTTATATACTAGTCCAGTTAAATTAAACATTTTTCCTAAAAAAATTCCAATATGGCCAATTTTTTTTGTATTCGATAGGGGCCTCTTAACTGTGCTTAAAACAAAAAATGCGACCTCCAGGGGTGGTAACTTTATCCGCCATATTAAAAAGAGGGGAGAATTTTTGTTTTTAAAATATCTTACGATCTATGACATTTATGAAAAAAAATGAAGAGTATAAATTTATAGGAAACGAAATTATCTATCACTTTTATTAACAGCATTTTTTTAAAAGACATATTTTTTTACATATATTGGAAAAAGTGAAAAAGCAGGAGGGAGGAAAATCGTATTTTGCGTTTTTAGCAACTTTATTGAAATGCTTTGAAAAAATTTGTCTTATAAAAGACGAAGCAAATTTGAAACTAAACAACTTTTACTTTAACATTTTTTTAATGAAATACATATTTAAGACTGGAAAGGGCAGTAAAGTGCTGAAATACGTAAATTGCAATGAATAACCGCCTTAGCAAGGAGTTCTTTTAATTACAGTTTTGAAAGATATCCATTACTTTAGATTACTAACTTGTTTTTTACTCAATAGGGGTCTATTCATTGAGCTTAAATCCAAGTTTGCGACCTCCAGAGATTTTTACTTTGCCGCCATATTGGAATCAGGGGTGATTTTTTGTTTTTAAAAAATCTAAAAATCCATGAGTATTAAAGTAAAAAATTGTAGAATACAAATTTGTAGGAAATAAAATTACCTATCATTTTTATTTAAAACATTTTGTTCCAACACTTATATTTTTCTTAATATATTGCAAAAAGTGAGAAAGTAGCAGGATAAAGAATCGATTTTTGGATTTTCAGCAATTATAGTGCAATTTTTTGAAAAAATATGTCTTATAAAAGAGGAAGCAAACTTTAAAATACACTGTTTTTCATTCAACTTATTTTAAATAAAATAAATAGTTAAGGCTGGAGAGCGCACTGAGAGGTGCAAATATCGAGACTTCCGATATATATATGTTGTAGGTAGTATTGTATATGGTCGCATCCACAGAAGTTCCTTTACTGCAGCATTTTAGAGAATCATCTAAAAGTCGATATCTTTTAAAACCATGTATTTATTTGAAATAATATTGCCTATTCCTTTTAATTTAAATTAGTAAAATTTATTTTAACTGTGAAATATTATTATTATAAAGCATTAAGGGTGTTGCAAGGAGAGAATTAACATAACCTTAAAAATAAGTTTCCATGCAGCGTACAATTGCTACACTTAGCAAATTTTTTTCAGAAAGAAAAAATGGAATTAAAAATATGGCCATGTACCCATAATTTAAATTTTCTGCAGATCTAAAACTTATTTGACATTTTAGAAATATGTATTATTTGGGCTTCAGTTACTGAACAAAATATTGAAAATTATGAACAAAAAAAAGTACACAATTTTCAATATTTTGTTCAGAAACTGAAGCCCAAATAATACATATTTCTAAAACCCACTAAAAAAGAAAGTATTTCGCTTAAGCGTATTGTATTTGGGTTAGCTTAAGCCAAACGCGGTTTCGCGTGTAAACCGAGATCGGAGGTTACGCCAAATAATTTCTGCTTGTCTCAAATACTTACCTCTTTTTTTGTTTGAATTGACGTTGAATGACTGGAGTTCGCAATATAATCAAAAGAATTGAATGTTCCAAATGTAAAAATGACGTTTGCGTAAAGGAAATATAAAATTTTGTTAAAATGTAAAAAAAGTGAAATGTTACCAACAGAAACACACTAAATCAAATGGTAATGTTCAAATTCAGTGGTTTCTGTGTCGGTAAAATTTCACATTTTACTTTTTTCACATTTTAACAAAATTTTATATTTCCTTTACGCAAACGTCATTTTCACACTCCGGAACATTCAATTCTTTTGATTATATTGCGACATCCAGTCATTCAACGACAATTCTAACAAAAAAAGAGGTTGTGAAAGCAGAAATTATTTGGTGTAACCTCCGATCTCGGTTTACACGCGAAACCGCGTTTGGCTTAAGCTAACCCAAATACAATACGCTTAAGCCAAATACTTTCTTTTTTAGTGGGAATGTCAAATTAGTTTTAGAATCTGCATAAAATTTAAATTATGAGTACATGGCTAAATTTTTAATTACATTTTTTGTTTCTGAAAAAAATTGGCTAAGTGTCGCAATTGTACGCTGCCTGGAAAAGTATTTTTAAGGTTATGTTAATTCTCTCCTTGCAGCATCCTTAAGGGGACGCCTAAGTCACCTTAAAACAATGCAAAAAGAGTCAAATTTCGGTACACTTTTCTCAAAAACTATTACTCCAATTGCGTTCTTTCTTGTTTTGTTCGATTACACATATAATCAATTGTATGAATAAGAAGTAATAAGACGTTATCTTAAATAGATACTTTTTTATAAACATGTATACCAAAATGTAAATAGTACTCCCAATTTTTCTGATTAAATGACTCACATCTCCGTTTATATAACTCAAAATGATGTCAAACTCATTATTCGTAATCTTGAAACCTTACTGAACAAATTAAAAAAAAACTTGTAAATCGGTTTAGTAGTTCAAGAGAAAAGTGTACTGAAAGATAAAAAAAAATTAAAAAATCAAATTTTACAGGAGAGACGAATAACTAAAAAGAAGAAAAATCTCATGAATTTCAGAATCAAATAATCCAAATTTTATCAAACTTGGTATACTGGGGTTTTTGGGGTCGCTGCTTTCAAATTCGTAGTCAGATTGTCAAAATTCAAAATGGCGGATCCAATATGGCGGTCGAATTTTTAAAAATTGACTGAATTTGCATTAATCTTGGTATACTGGGGTTTCTGGAGTTGCTAATTTCAAATTTGAAGTTAGATTTTAAAAACTCAAAATGGCGGATCCAATATGGCGGTCGAATTTTTAAAAATTGAATGAATTTGTATGAATCTTAGTATATTGGGGTTTTTGGGGTCGCATATTTCAAATTCGAAGTCAGATTTTAAAAATTCAAAATGGCGGATTGAATATGGCGGACAGATTTTTTTAAAAATTATCTGAATTCGCATAAATCTTGTTATCTTGGGGATTTTGGGGTCGCTGATTTCAAATTAGAAGTCAGATTTGAATTATTCAAATTGTCGGATCCAGTATGGTGATCAAATTTCTAAAAAATTACTAAATGTGCATGGAACTTTTTACTTTGGCATTTTTGGGGTCGCTGAATACAAATTTGTTATTTATATTTCAAATTTAATAATTTCGAATCTAATGTGAGGGTTGCATTTTGAAATATTGTTGGAATTTACCTGTATCTTGTTACTCTGAAATTTTCGGGTTTACTGATTTGAAATCTTAAATCGACCGCCATATTGTATCCTCCATTTTGAATTTTCCAAATCTGACTTGAAAATTGAAATCAGCGACCCCAAAAACCCCAATACACCAAGATTCATGCAAATTCAGTCAATTTTTAAAAACTCGTCCGCCATATTGGATCCGCCATTTTGAGTTTTCCAATACTGACTTAAAATTTGGAATCAGTGACCCCAAAAACCCCAACATACCAAGATTCATGCAAATTCAATTCATTTTTAAAAATTCATCCACCATATTGAATCTACCATTTTGAATGTTTCAAATCTGACTTCAAATTTGAAGTCAGCGACCTCGCAAACCCTAAAAAACCAAGATTCATGCAAATTCAGTCAATTTTTAAAAATTCGTCCGCCAGATTGGATCCGACATTTTGAATTTGCGAATCATGTCGAGAAATATATATGGAGTTTTGATTTATTCATTTTTAGTATAAAAATAAGAAATTTGAATACATTTGAAGCTTTCGTACATAATTTATTGATGAACTTAAGGATTTATTATTCTCGAGAAAAAGTATCCAACTTTACAAATTTATTTAGGCTACTTCTACTCATCAGAAAAGGTTTTTAATAATCTTCTTTTATTCCTAAATGAGTCTAGTTTTGGATAATCACATAAAAAGACAATCGTTTTTTTTGTCATTTTTCCACTTAGCCAGACTCAACCTAAAAGTCCTTGCTCAGTAAAATTTTTTTTCCTCGGGATAGTATATGGAAAATGGAATCTTTTCGCACAAAAATCAAAATAATCTGGGGAGCCGTTTTTCAGAACGGTCCCTTTGACTATTTTCGCCATTAAAAATACATTTCTTTAAATGAAAATAGCAAATAGAAATTTATTATTGTATTATAGTTTCAGGCATGGATCCAGGGAGGGTACATATGCATGCCCCCCAAGAAACACAGTGGGGGGGGGGGTGGGTTTGGTGTTTAAACCTCCACCCCCCATGAAATTTGGAATTTTGTTGACAAATCTGAGCAAACATAAAATCTTTCCTGAAACTTTTTTTTGCCTTCGCCCCTGAAAAAAACCAATGAACTTATAATTTTGTTTGACAACTTTTCTGTATGTCAAATTAATTTCGGAAAATCGAACACAGTGCGCCTTAACTAGACCCAACCCAAAAGTCCTTGCTCAGTAACAAATTTTTTTTTTCGTGAAAGTATATGGAGAATAGAAGCTTTTTTCACAAACATAATCTTTGATGTCGTTTTTAAAAACTGTCCCTTTGAATATTTCTAAAATCGAAATTTAATTCTTTTCATATATTTTAATCATATATTCATAATAGTTATTAGATTTATTTATTATTTCAATTTTTTTTACTTAAATTTGTATCGTACCATTGATATTTGTTTTGCCGAAATTAATTTGACATACAGAAAAGTTGTCAAACAAAATTATTATAAATTCATTTCTTTTTTTAAGGGGCGTAGACAACAAAAAAGTTTCAGGCAAGATTATATGTTTGCTCAAATTTGTCAAAAAAATTCCAAATTTCATGGGGGGTGGAGGTTTAAACACCAAACCCCCCACTATGTTTCTTGGGGGGCATGCATATGTGCCCTCCCTGGATCAGCGCCTGAAACTATAATACAATAATAAATTTCTATTCGCTATTTTCATTCAAAGAAATGTATTTTTAATGGTGAGAATATTCAAAGGGACCGTTCTGAAAAACGGCTCCACAGATTATCTTGATTTTTGTGAGAAAAGATTCCATTTTCTATATACTATCACGAAAAAAAAAAATTTTACTGAGCAAAGACTTTTGTGTTGAGTCTGGTTAAGGCGCACCGTGTATAAATTAACAATTTAATTGTTTCTGTTAAAAGAAAAATTCTATTATCCGAATAAGCAAATCAACAGTGACAGCGTGCAAAACTGTTAAACTGTCATATCCGTCAATTTTTCTATAATCAAGAGGAATTTCACCAACATATTCTTTGAAATAAATGTAATCTTTTTAACTATAAGATGTTCAAGTTGAACTTATTTTGTTGTTGATTCCTACCGAATATAGTAACATTTTTAACTTATTTTTGTACACTGAAAAAAATGTTTGTGTGAAAAACAACAATTTGGCTATAGTCGAGTCCGTTTTAGTTAAAATGACAAGGATTCCTTGTTCAATTAGCAACCGAAGAGAAGTTAATTCTAATAAGTCAAACTTGTTCGACTTGTAATTCTTAATAACAGAAAAAAAATTATAAATCAGCTGAAATGTTACAATGTCCTAGTGCAAATAAGTTAATTTGTTTCAATTAATCTTTAAAATAATACCAAAGTTTACTAAAGTTTTAATGGTTTTTTCTGAAAATGTTAAAACGACATAACCTTAAAATATATGGCGACCAACACTGGTATAATTTACCTTAACCACTATAATGTTTGAAAGAGATAAAGTATTAAGAAATGTATTTTAGATTGAAAACATATATATACAGATAAGAATATAAATGTACATACATATATAACTTAACGTCTGAGATAATATATTTTAGATAATAAAGAACTTTTTGCAGTAATAAAAGCAGTCGATCGCACAATTTTTGGTGTTAATATATTATAATTTCTAATTATTTAGCGTACAAATTATCCTTGTCATTTTCACTAACCTCCCCTAACTGGCGCCTTAAGAACGTTGAAAGGAGAAAGTTGACAGTGGCGTAGAAACACTTTTTCCTCCTTTGATCGAAAATTTCCCTTTTATGAATTTTTTTTAAAAACACTGGACACTTTTTCAAAAAATGGGCTATGGTAGGGAAAAGTATTTGAGATAAGGAATTTTTTAAACATTTGTTTTACGCGAACAGATGTACCTACGACTGTCAAAATTAACTCCCGTTTTGACATTGCAAGTTATTCGTAAAAGATGGCCGCCGTCATCTCTCTTGAGGCGCATGTCACGTAAGCCCGTGCCCAGCTGACTTGCGGCGGCCATATTTTATGGAAAATCTTGCAATGTCAAAACGAGAGTTAATTTTGACGCTCGTAGGCACATCTGTCCGCATAAAACAAATGTTTAAAAAAATTCTTTATCTCAAATACTTTTGTCTACCATAGCCCTTTTTTCTGTAAAAGTGTCCAGTGTTTTTGAAAAAAAGTCATAAAGTGAAAATTTTGGATCAAAGGACGGGAATGTGTTTCTACGCCACTTAACTTTCTTCTTCCAACGTCCTTAACTAACAAGGAAAAATGGTTGATTACTTGTAGACGGGTGCAAGGGAGTTTTTTCAATGTAAGATTTTTTTCTTAAGGGGGGTTTCTCACGGAAAAATGGATTATTTTTTTTTGCGTAAATTTACTCTTTAACATGTCAAAAATGCCTTCAAAAATGTTTAAGTCGATCCGAGTGTTAGTTTTTGAAATAAATCCGTTACATTGGGTGGCTAACGTGGCGTGCATCGATTCAGTTTCGCGTCGTTTATGTGTTTTTCGAAGATGTCCGATCAAAACGTGAGTTGCAAGGAACGTGCGAAGGTTCCAGAAGCGCCTCTAATAGATGCCATTAAAAAAATAATAAAAAAATAAAAAATTTTGCTTTACTTCTTTTATTACTAAAAATGTTACCTTTAACTTTAAACGCGTTTTTTTTCGAAATCATGGTATTTTTCGGTAGACGTAGTTCAGAAAAAACGAAGAAAGCAATTGACTTAAATCCTTTTGCATTTTGTTAGGCACACCTGTCTGCAGTCCGTATACCAGGATAAACTGCTTTAGTAACCCCCTCCTTCCTCCCAGCCATCCTTAAGTACGAAAAAAATGTTTTTTCTAATTTTTAATTTAAAAACCCGCCATTTTTTTATTTTTTGGTTTTAAGTAAAACTCCTGGTATACGGACTGCCCACACATGTATATTTTAAGATTCTTTTGGATTTTTAGGTTTCCGGTGATTCAAAATGGCGGAATCATGTCTACCGCAAAACGCCTTCTTTTTTTAGAGTCAACTTCACGGCACTAAGATAAACGTTTAATATAATATTTTAGGTGTAAAAATAAATATTTTCTCTTTCAAAATACTTCAATTTTAATATGTTAAAAGGTTTAGATAGATATTTATGAAAATGAATAAATAATTAAATAAAATCGAAAATGTTCATTTTCCGACTTTTCCATGAGAAACGCCCCTTAAAACTATTACATAAATTAATATTTGATGTACGGACAGCCTGTGGACAGCTAAATATTTCAGCTATTGGTAGCTAACTATTTAGCCACCACAGCAAACTTTTATCTGCCCTTGCAAATGTGTTAGCTGTATTAGCAAATATTTAGCTGGGATGACTAAAAATTTTCAGCTAACTTTTTTTGGCTGCATCAGCTAACTCATTTTTTCCGTGTATAAAATACAAGTTTTACTGTTATATCCTGATTTACTATCAAAATATTGTAAAAATAAATACCATTATAGTAACTATTAAAACTGAAAGTTCTTCCGTGTATATGCATTATCCATAAAAATAAAACTATATTTAATTTAAAAGTCTTGAACACAACTAGAAAATATTGACATTAAAAACAGTAAAATACCGTAAATACTTCCACATATTATTCTATAACAATTGAGTAGCCGGATGCAATAACTCGCTAGGCGCTCGAACACGCGTAAAACTATTGTCCAAGCCAAATTTTTGGAGTAGATTTTCAAATTGTTTAAAAAATGTTTTTAAAAATATGAGGTTATAGAGAAGAAAAAAACGCATCTTTTTTTCCTCTTCAATTTTTTTGTAGAATGCATACTTTTAATAATAAAAATTAAAAACACGAAAAAATTTTTTGTAAAATCTATTACCTATTTATAAATATCACATCATTTCTCAGCTATTTATTATTGAAATTGATTAAAATTTGGTACACGTATGCAGTATATACTGGTAAAGCCTGCAAGCACAGTAAAGCCTTTAAAAAATGATATTGTTTAATAATATTTAATACAAAAGTAATAAGTTCAATAATATTAGTTTTCTAACTTTGAAGTCAAAAATTTCTATTAATGATTTAAAATAGCGGTAACTTGTAGTGAGAAAGTTTTTCATTTAGTATTAAGGAAGTTTTTCTCGCAAAGTTTGAAACTCATAATCGTAGGAATAAGGAATCATAAGAAGAATTGTGGAATGTTATTTATTTTTATCGTTGCGTCCGCCACATTGTCATGTGTCTACGCTAGAGGGATAGAGAACAGGGAGAACAGCTGACGACTGTAGTACAGGTTAATATGGCGAACGCAACGATAGAAATAAATAACGCTTCACTATTCTTCTTATAGTTCTTTATTTATACGTTTATGAGTTTCAAACTGTGTGAGAAAAACTTCCTTAATACTAAATGAAAAACTTTCTCACTACAAGTTACCGCTATTTTAAATCCTTAATAGAAATTTTTGACTTCAAAGTTAGAAAACTAATATTATTGAACTTATTACTTTTGTATTAAATATTATTAAACAATATCATTTTTTAAATGTTTTACTGTGCTTTTAGGCTTTACCAGTATATACTGCATACGTGTAACAAATTTTAATCAATTTAAATAATAAATAGCTGAGAAATGATGTGATATATTTATAAAAAGGTAACTGATTTTACAAAAAAAATTTTTCGTGTTTTTAATTTTTATCATTAAAAGTATGCATTCTACAAAAAAATTGAAGAGAAAAAAGATGCGTTTTTTTCTTCTCTATAACCTCATATTTTTAAAAACATTTTTTAAACAATTTGAAAATCTACTCAAAAAATTTGGCTTGGACAATAGTTTTACGCGTGTTCGAGCGCCTAGCGAGTTATTGCATCCGGCTACTCAATTGAGATTATTTCGTCTAACTAAGATGAATGTGCATCGTCTCAATGTTAAATTAATTAGAATAGAAAAAATTACTCTCCGTGCTAAATCCAAAGTCAGAAAAAGAAACAAAGGGAGATTCCACCGAGACTTAAGCCGCGATGCTAGTGATGAGCAAAATTGGTCTTGGTCTTGCAGTCTTGGTCTTGGTCTTGCACATTTTGCAAGACCAAGACCAAGACTCAGTCTGCAAGACCAAGACCAAAAACAAGACTTTATCCTCAAGTCTCGCAAGACTCTTGCGGTCTTGCAAATAATAAAATATATTCACCAGAAGAAGCAAATGTTAGATTATATTTTAAAGGTAAAAGTGTCAATTGCGATTTTTCGTCATATAAAATCTATCCGTTTTGTAGATACCCATTCAAAAACGCATTTATTGTCATATTTAAGACTACTTTGTAACCTATTAATCAGAACTTAGTGATGTTTAACCCCTTGACTGTGCTGCTGAAATATATGTGACTTTACATGAGAAAACGTGCCTTAGCTCTCAAACGTCAACTTTACAGGGTGAGCATTTAAAGTTTCTGTAATGCATTGAAGTCAATGTAACGTGCCTACGCTTCTTGCTTAATAACACCAAGATTTCTTTAAAACAACAATTTTTTATTTTTGAAAATGAAAGAGCAAATAAACATCTGTTGGTTGGCATTAAAAAATCAAAATATATTTTTTGGAGCTAAGGCACGTTTTGTCATGGACAGTCACATATCATAAAGTGGGCTCAAACTGTGCAGCTACTTCCAATTATTCAATTTTTATAAAACTTGGTACTAGTTGGTTTTTCGGGTCGCCGAGTACGAATTTGAAGTCAAATTTTCAAAATTCAAAATGGCAGATCCAATATGTTCGACAAAATTTTTGAAAATCTTTAAATGTCAATGAAATTTCAAAATACTTGTTACTAAGAGGTTTTCGGGGTCGCTAAATACGAATCTGATATCAAAGTTTAAAAATTCAAAATGGCGTATTCAATGTGGCCGCTAGAAATGTTAAAAATCTTAAAATGTTGGAATTTAATTTTTTTCAAAATTTCTGACAGTCATATTGGATTCGCCATTTTGAATTTTTATACTCTGATACCAGATTCGTACTCAGCGACCCAAAAAATCTTTAAGTACCAAGTTTCGCAAAATTACGTTGACATTTTAAGATTTTAACATTTTTGGCGGCTATATTGGATCCGACATTTTTAATTTTGGAAATTTGACTTTAAATTCGTACTCAGCGTCCCGAAAACCTACTAGTACCAAGTTTTATAAAAATTCGTTAAGCCATTCTCTTGTTTTCATCATGACGTGTATACACGTCATCCACAGTCAAGAGGTTAAAGAATAAACAAAAGCCTTATATATATATATATATGTGTAAGAAAGAAAAAGATAGCACTATAGTGACATCTCTTTCTCTCTCATGTAATACAAAACTGCAAGACTCTTGTTTGCAAGACCAAGATAAAGCGTGCAAGACCAAGACCAAGACTAGACTTCTGCTTGCAAGACCAAGACTATGTATGCAAGAACAAGACCAAGACCAAGACCATAGAAGTCTTGGTCTTGGTCTTGCATTTGCTCATCACTACGCGATGCCGAGGTTGGGATTAAGACAAATTAATAAATTGAGAAACAAACTCACCTCTGCAGAAACAAATTGAATGAATCAATAATGGTAGATTTCTCAACTCTGGACTCCTGGGACAGTTTCCACAATAACATAAAAGTTGCTTAATCAAATTAAATTCTATTATTATCACTTTTGCTATATTTTCGACACACTAGGTTATAACTCTTTTCAATGTTCAAATTGTAATACTTCTTAATATTGACTCACAACTACAAAAATCACAATTTCACACAAGAGACGAAAAGATAATTAATAATGCCAGAGCACACAGCTACACAAATTCGGGGATCGCACGTGAATGAATCGACGAAGCAGATGGCAAACTCTAATCGACCGGTAGATCCTTCTTTCCGCGATCTTTCCCTTTCCTCGTCTTCTTCTTCCTTGCTGCGTCTCATTTCCTCAGCTACTAGGAAACCATACACCCTCTCAGTTGCACCTAAAAGAAAAATTCGGATCCCCTCGCTGACCTTTGTTACTATTCGTGAACTTGACCTGCTCAAATCGCAATTTAAGAATTCAACGAAGAACGACAATAAATGAGACCGCTGATCTAGAGAAAGACGAAAGATACGGATCGACCAGAAAATCAATACTCGGCACTCAGGCTCGTATCTCATAATTCAACCACAGGCACTTTCAATAATTTAACCCAGAATTAACTAAATTAAAGATCTTTAGGGAAAGACAAAATAAATTATAAATGTTGACGATTTACATCGTCACAATTCTTAACATCTATGTTATCTCCCGGCCTAAACCGTGCACTCTTTTTATACATGTATACGGGCGATTCTTTTGTAACTGGGCTACTTGGCGACGTTGAAAAAATACACCTAAATTAAAAAAATATTCTAAAGTGTACTAGTGAATTCTAAAGGTATATATGGGGAAAAATTCCTGAACTGTCCAGGTAAAAAAATAAAATTTATTCAAACTTTGCTAAAGTGTTTCCATTGTTAGTGGAAGTGTAAATACCAAATATTTTTAAATTCCATGAAATAGTTTTTGAGTTACACAGTTTTAAAATTTTGAATTTTTCTAAAATGTAGTTTTTTAAATTTATTATATTTCTAAGTAGATTGCATAAAAGTTAACATATATATAGTGATTTTTAAAGCTGTTTTTACAGACTATTCGATTATAATAAATGTTTTTTTGTAAAAAAAAAGTTGACCTTGAATTTCACGGTCAAAGTCTTAATTTGATTGTATCTCGAAATCGGATTTTTTAAAAAAATTGTAACCAATCTCAATGGAAAGCTTGACTTTTTTCCTATAAGATATGTAAAAATCGGAGTGGAACTCTAAATACTTTTGTCAAAAATACATCTCAAATACCCACGCGCACTCGAAAAGCCAGTAGTTACTCGCGCGAGGTCGCGCTATTCGAGCGCGCTCGGGTATTTAAGATGTATTTTTGACAAAAGTATTTAGAGTTCCCCTCTAATTTTTACATTACTTATAGGAAAAAAGACAAGCTTTCCATTGAGATAGGTTACAATTTTTTTAAAAAATCCGATTTCGAGATACAATCAAATTAAGACTTTGACCTTGAAATTCAAAGTCAAATTTTTTTTTTTACAAAAAAATATTTATTATAATCGAATTGCCTGTAAAAAAGCTTTAAAACTCACTATATATATGTTAACTTTTATGCAATCTACTTAAAAATATAATAAATTTAAAAAACTACATTTTAAAAAAATTCAAAATTTTAAAACTGTGTAACTCAAAAACTATTTCAAGGAATTTAAAAATATTTAGTATTTACACTTCCACTAACAATGGAAACACTTTAGAAAAGTTTAAATAAATTTTATTTTTTGACCTGGACAGTTCAGGAATTTTGACCCATATGAGAGTAACTGAAAACAAAATATATATGTGACGCTCCGCGAGAGAAGGGACCTATCGCTGAGAAAGCAAACTTTAAAGAACGGACGGGCAAAGAGGAGGAGTAAACCGAGATCGGAGGTTACGCCAAATAATTTCTGCTTGTCTCAAATACTTACCTCTTTTTTTGTTTGAATTGACGTTGAATGACTGGAGTTCGCAATATAATCAAAAGAATTGAATGTTCCAAATGTAAAAATGACGTTTGCGTAAAGGAAATATAAAATTTTGTTAAAATGTAAAAAAAGTGAAATGTTACCAACAGAAACACACTAAATCAAATGGTAATGTTCAAATTCAGTGGTTTCTGTGTCGGTAAAATTTCACATTTTACTTTTTTCACATTTTAACAAAATTTTATATTTCCTTTACGCAAACGTCATTTTCACACTCCGGAACATTCAATTCTTTTGATTATATTGCGACATCCAGTCATTCAACGACAATTCTAACAAAAAAAGAGGTTGTGAAAGCAGAAATTATTTGGTGTAACCTCCGATCTCGGTTTACACGCGAAACCGCGTTTGGCTTAAGCTAACCCAAATACAATACGCTTAAGCCAAATACTTTCTTTTTTAGTGGGAATGTCAAATTAGTTTTAGAATCTGCATAAAATTTAAATTATGAGTACATGGCTAAATTTTTAATTACATTTTTTGTTTCTGAAAAAAATTGGCTAAGTGTCGCAATTGTACGCTGCCTGGAAAAGTATTTTTAAGGTTATGTTAATTCTCTCCTTGCAGCATCCTTAAGGGGACGCCTAAGTCACCTTAAAACAATGCAAAAAGAGTCAAATTTCGGTACACTTTTCTCAAAAACTATTACTCCAATTGCGTTCTTTCTTGTTTTGTTCGATTACACATATAATCAATTGTATGAATAAGAAGTAATAAGACGTTATCTTAAATAGATACTTTTTTATAAACATGTATACCAAAATGTAAATAGTACTCCCAATTTTTCTGATTAAATGACTCACATCTCCGTTTATATAACTCAAAATGATGTCAAACTCATTATTCGTAATCTTGAAACCTTACTGAACAAATTAAAAAAAAACTTGTAAATCGGTTTAGTAGTTCAAGAGAAAAGTGTACTGAAAGATAAAAAAAAATTAAAAAATCAAATTTTACAGGAGAGACGAATAACTAAAAAGAAGAAAAATCTCATGAATTTCAGAATCAAATAATCCAAATTTTATAATAAATTATAAATGTTGACGATTTACATCGTCACAATTCTTAACATCTATGTTATCTCCCGGCCTAAACCGTGCACTCTTTTTATACATGTATACGGGCGATTCTTTTGTAACTGGGCTACTTGGCGACGTTGAAAAAATACACCTAAATTAAAAAAATATTCTAAAGTGTACTAGTGAATTCTAAAGGTATATATGGGGAAAAATTCCTGAACTGTCCAGGTAAAAAAATAAAATTTATTCAAACTTTGCTAAAGTGTTTCCATTGTTAGTGGAAGTGTAAATACCAAATATTTTTAAATTCCATGAAATAGTTTTTGAGTTACACAGTTTTAAAATTTTGAATTTTTCTAAAATGTAGTTTTTTAAATTTATTATATTTCTAAGTAGATTGCATAAAAGTTAACATATATATAGTGATTTTTAAAGCTGTTTTTACAGACTATTCGATTATAATAAATGTTTTTTTGTAAAAAAAAAGTTGACCTTGAATTTCACGGTCAAAGTCTTAATTTGATTGTATCTCGAAATCGGATTTTTTAAAAAAATTGTAACCAATCTCAATGGAAAGCTTGACTTTTTTCCTATAAGATATGTAAAAATCGGAGTGGAACTCTAAATACTTTTGTCAAAAATACATCTCAAATACCCACGCGCACTCGAAAAGCCAGTAGTTACTCGCGCGAGGTCGCGCTATTCGAGCGCGCTCGGGTATTTAAGATGTATTTTTGACAAAAGTATTTAGAGTTCCCCTCTAATTTTTACATTACTTATAGGAAAAAAGACAAGCTTTCCATTGAGATAGGTTACAATTTTTTTAAAAAATCCGATTTCGAGATACAATCAAATTAAGACTTTGACCTTGAAATTCAAAGTCAAATTTTTTTTTTTACAAAAAAATATTTATTATAATCGAATTGCCTGTAAAAAAGCTTTAAAACTCACTATATATATGTTAACTTTTATGCAATCTACTTAAAAATATAATAAATTTAAAAAACTACATTTTAAAAAAATTCAAAATTTTAAAACTGTGTAACTCAAAAACTATTTCAAGGAATTTAAAAATATTTAGTATTTACACTTCCACTAACAATGGAAACACTTTAGAAAAGTTTAAATAAATTTTATTTTTTGACCTGGACAGTTCAGGAATTTTGACCCATATGAGAGTAACTGAAAACAAAATATATATGTGACGCTCCGCGAGAGAAGGGACCTATCGCTGAGAAAGCAAACTTTAAAGAACGGACGGGCAAAGAGGAGGAAGAAACATCGTGACGCTTAACATGCCTACGTTTGAACCTTCATAACAAAAAAACTAATTGCAGGAATAAAATTTTTATTTTTGGAACTCAAAAAGTAACTAAAAAATTATCAATTAACATAAAAAAAATGAAACCAATAATAGACAATTTCATGGGACGGTTGTTCGAAGAAAATCCAAAAAGTGCGATACATTAAGCACGCCTAGGTTTGGAGCATTATAACAAAAAGTGTAATTAATACAAAAAAATTTTGAAACAAGGAAATGAAAGAACAACTCAAAAATCATATTTTAGCATAAAAAAATGAAAATTGATTTTTTCCGGGATAGGTCCCTTCTCTCGCGGAGCATCACATATATATATATTATAATTTCTATTATATTGCACTATAACTGCTGAAATTTCAGCTCCGTGGCATGTCCCTTTTTTATACATAATGTTAACTTTAATTCAATAATTTTCGTTGAAAATATCATAATTATAACTCAGCCTTTTTCAAACATAAATTGTCTATATTTATAAACAATTTAGGTTTATATTGCACTTCACAATACCTTTTTCATACCTAGAATCTGTAAAAATATTTTGTCCCTCGATTATTAAGGTTCCGTACCGTAAAACGGAACCCTATTAAAATCACTATGTGTGTCCGTTTTCGCACCCCCTCTAACTTCTAAACTATATGTGACTGTCCACGACAAAACGTGCTTTAGCTCCAAAAAATAAATTTTGATTTTTTAATACCAATCGACAGGTTTCTATATTTGCTCTTTCATTTCCAAAAATAAAAATTTTTTTTTTTTAAGAAATTTTGGTGTTATTAAGCAAGAAGCGTAGGCAGGTTTCATTGGTATCAATGCATTGCTACAACTTTAAAAGCTCACCCTGTAAAGTTGGCGTTTGGAAGCTAAGGCACGTTTTCTCATGGACAGTCACATATGAGCTAAAGTCTTCAAATTTGGTACACATATGTAATTTCACCTTGGATTTACAAAAATGATATGGAAAACGCGATTTAAACTCATGAACATACTGAAATCCATCAAAAACAACTTTTTTTGCCCTAAATTGCAATCAAATGACCATGCCCCCCCCCTAAACTTCCAAACTATTTGACTTAGGATGATGAAATTTGGTAGATGTATGTAGATTTATGTTTAGATTACTGGAAAATTATATAGAAGTTTGTTAATGTTCATCTTTATAGAATTTACTAGCCGAAATTCGTGTTTTTTTTTTTTTAAAATCGAATAATAATTGGTTAATTTCTAATTTTTTTAAAAAATTTTTAAAAAATGACCCTGACCGCCCAGCAGCAAAAGTTTTGACTAATAGTGCTAAAAATTTGTACCAATAAAATTTTATTTAGTGTATAATAAAAAATATTTTTAAAATTGGTTTCCTAGTGGAAATTTTAAAATCTCTATCTCATATAATTGAAAAAAAAATTAGAGAGGTACGGAACCCTTCGACTTGGTACGAGTGTAACTCGTACTTGCCCGATTTTCCAATTTTTGAACGCAATCCTTAGACTTTAAATTAAGGTGTCATGTGTTTAGTTATTACGCCTTCTAATAATTTTAATCTCAAGTTTGATCCATTAGCACTAAATCACATTTGGAAAAAGTTTAAAAAAAAAATTTTTTACTTAAAAAAAAATTATTTTTGTGAAAATCGCATGTTTACAAAAAAAGCGTTCAGTTCCATGTCATTACTATTATATTACTGTAACAACTATTTGATAGTATGGTTACCATTTTTTTGAAGTTTTCATGTGAAGCAAGCGATCTGCAGAAGGAATAGATTTATTTTTCACTATTGTAGAAGTGAGGTTATAATAAATGACAAATTTCAGCTCCATGGTAAAACGTATAATTTCAGCTCCATGGCCTATATGAAGTGTTCAGTGTGCTTCATGCAGAGAAACTTCTTTATCTGCTCTCTAAAGTATCAGTGAAAAGTTACTGGTGAATCAGTGCGAAATAAGCCACTGATTTAAATCAGTGAGATTTTGACTGAGAATCAATCAAAAACTGATTCTCAGTCAAATATCTTACTGGTTGATTCAGTAACATCACTGATTCAATCAGTTACATTTTGACTGAGAATCAGTGAAATTCCATTGAAATTTTCACTGATTCAAATCAGTGGCTTGTTTCGCACTGATTCACCAGTGATATTTCACTGATTCAAATTTAGAGAGTGTGGCGGTTATTTTAAAATATTATTCTATAAGGTAGTTTAGCTATGCCGGATTACTCTGCTCGATCTCGATTTCAGATTATCCAAAAAATGAAACGAAATATTCATTATCAAATATTGTATTTGCTGTTGTTTTATAAAATTTTATATATGTTATCTAATATCTAAAATACTGTTATAATATTAAATAATTTATTATTTACTTTCATTTTAGCAAAATATTAAGAAGAAATTTTTATTTTGTACAATATATTTGGAATAAAAGGATGCGGTTCAGCTTCACATGGCAGTCAATTTTCAAAAATTTGCTATTATTTCCGTAGGGGAGTGGGCCCCAAGTTGGACACCCTTTCGATTTATTGATGTAGAATCCAAACCAAATAAAATATATTAAAATGTTTTATACCGGATGAAAGTACAATTTATAAGGTAACTTATGACCACAGGGATAAAATTTTATTTTAAACATAAACATTTTTTAAAGCATTTTTTCTAATTGTTCAAATTTTCGGTCTCAAAAAAAGTGGCCCCAAGATGGACACCTCCTTTAAAATCTCTGAAAATTGTAGTAAATAAAAAATGAACATCGTGTAACAATTCTTAAACTAATTTTTAATCATTTTTTGGAATTTATCAAGAAATAACATTTCTATAAACTTCAATTTCATAGCTTAACAGTAAAAAGTAATAAAATATCGAAAAATATCAATATATCAAATTCTCTAACGATAACATCACATTTTATGGTGAAAAATAAAAAATTTTAATTAATTGGATCAAAAAATTATTGAAAACAGTGTAAAATCGAAAAATGGGAAATAAATACATTGAGATTTGAGGCCTGTCCATCTTAGGGTACATGACACCATTTTTTAATCCCCAGTAAAAATATATATATATATATATGAACACTGAATTAGTAAAATCATTTTAGGATATTATTATATACGATAAATAAATAATATTATAACGTTAAGTACTCATTCTAAATCACAAATTTAAATAACTTTACCAATTTGAGAAAAAACTATTACAAAACTTTTTTTAGACACAAAATTACGTGGTATGTGTAGAAGAAAAACCAGCTGGTTTTTTTTTCTTCAAATGTGCATCAAAATCTTCGTCTATACAAATAACAAAAATGTCAGAAAGCATAAGGCGCTGTCACCTTAAACAAAAATTTTATACGAAATGTCCATCTTGGGGCCCACTCCCCTATAAATGTAGTTGTAGTAAAATCGTTTAAAATGTAATTATATTATACCCTAATAAGAAAAATTAGTGCAGAGAAACATTAAAACAAATTTTTTATTTTTCTACCAAAACTTATCTTGAAATAGGACAGTTACGCCAGAATCGACCATATATCATATACGCTACATATGTCCTCTTGCTTTTCAAATGTGAATTTTTGTACTAACAAACCATATCAAAAATAATTTAGAAAAGTCTAAGAAAGGTGACTAATAGATTAACGAAGACCGTGTGCTGAAGACTGAAACTTGTAGATCTCATGAAATTTTGTTAGAATTATTAAGCAAAGGTTTGGATCAGATGGTCGTAGGCCTGATTTGCATGCGGCCTTTGCTCCAGGTGTCCACGAATTTGCATACGAAAGGGTGGCATTCCCAGATTCCCCCTTCTAATTCTTTTCCGTCTGTGTCTCTCTTTTACTTTACCCCTAGAATCAAAGTCTATGGGTTAGTGGCTCAGCATGTCGCATCGTTAACTCTAAGTTAAAATTTCGTTAACATGCTAAAAGATCTTAGCAAAAATGTTCCTAAACAACAATACTTATAATGAATTTTACTGATTTTAAATTGCTATAAGGTATAATTTCTGAAATTAGTAAAATTTCATTTGGAAAAATATATTATATGCACTAAAAATGTCTACTTATATTAATAAAATACTTAACATTTTCTTGTCACATTTACATTTATAATAATGACAAATACTTAAGTTTAAGAAAATTATTATAAATATTTTAAATCAAATTACATCATATTTTAATTTAAGAATTAAATTTACAATTCAAAATAACGCATTGACAAGTAAATTTCTTAAGTTTGTATTAAACTAAGAAAAGCGTTTTTTAAATTGCCTGAGTAAATTCCCTTACACAGAAGAAAAAGGAAAGAAAAAGTTCTTAAAACAGTAGAGAACTCTATTGCATAATGCTATGCGACAAGTATCCTTTCCTTTACTAGAAGCATTACAGTTAAAAAGTTTTAAACTAAGTATATTAAGATAATTCATAAGTTTGTTAAAAAATGTTTCATAGTCAATAAACGTGATACATCTTATCGTAGCTAAATTGTAGTTTCGTTTTGCTAAAATACACTCGTACTATAAGGTGCCATTGAGAGGCCTTGTATATAAATATCTGTTATTTGTGAAATATAAATGATTTAAATCAGTAGTTTCACTGAAAGAAAAACGGTATTCATATTAGATATTTGAGTATGGTTGACAAGTTTTCTAGAAATATGAATGCTGCACGGATGAATCCCCCACAATGCATTGGTGCGCCACAGTCGATTTAACCTAACTTTACTATGCCACTAGCACACTGAAAAAAATACTCTAGTCCTATTAGCCATATGATTATTGCTGACAGTTTTTCTAGAACTACGAATACTATATGAATGAATATCCCAAAATGCATCGGTGCGCCACTGACAGTTCTACCTAACCTAAAAATATACATCGCAGTTTCACCAGTCATATGGCTAAAAGACAAATATCGTATAGAGAGTTTCCATACCAAAAAGATCAAAGTTGCAAGTCAAGTTTTTGATTTTGATCAAAGTTGGTCAATTTGTAGTATTTAGGGGTAGTAATAACATAGTCAAGTATTTTTGAAAAATTTCCAAAATTTTAGGAATTACGTCACTTTGAATTTTTTACCCTTTATTTTTTCAAATTCTTGTCATTTAAAGAGTTTTTAACCGATTTCAATGAAATTTATAGGGTTTATGTAAAAAACTATAAGGTTCTAAATAAATTTGAAGTAGATTTAAAAACTTCAAAAATTCATGTAGAAAAACACAAAAAAAAATTTTAAACCTTTTTTTCTATGTGTGCTAATTCATATTTTTTATTTACGTCACAATATAATGAAAGCTTTTTATTTTACCTTTATTTAAAAAAAAAAAAAAAATTGATGGAGGTTCTCTTAGTTCTCGAGATATCGGCAAAAGAGTATTACGCTTCAAGTCTTCTATCCTATGAGCATAACGATTTTTGAGTTTTATTTGTTTTTAAAAATATTGTAAATGAATAAACTACAATGATTTATTCCTGACTACTATCTATGAATATTATAAGAAATAAATAAATATTTATGAATTAATAACCAATGGTAGTGTCAAAAAGTTTAAAAGTAGTTTTCATTCAATTAATTTTACCGCAAGAAAGACAGAAATTTAAATGCAATTAATATCTGGGTATTATGTTTAAATATCTAAATACTAAGTTTCAATATGTGGATGCTAAATTTAAATAGCCACGAATATCCATATTTTCATGCCTTACAGTTTATTGTGTTACTGTCGACAAAGAAAAATTTGTATAATACATTATTCATTGTTTCACAATTGTTAGACTATTAATTCAGATCGGCAAATTTATCACCTTCAATTGCATTTAAATTTCTGTCTTTCTTGCGGTAAAATTAATTGAATGAAAACTACTTTTAAACTTTTTGACACTACCATTGGTTATTAATTCATAAATATTTATTTATTTCTTATAATATTCATAGATAGTAGTCAGGAATAAATCATTGTAGTTTATTCATTTACAATATTTTTAAAAACAAATAAAACTCAAAAATCGTTATGCTCATAGGATAGAAGACTTGAAGCGTAATACTCTTTTACCGATATCTCGAGAACTAAGAGAACCTCCATCAATTTTTTTTTTTTTTTTAAATAAAGGTAAAATAAAAAGCTTTCATTATATTGTGACGTAAATAAAAAATATGAATTAGCACACATAGAAAAAAAGGTTTAAAATTTTTTTTTGTGTTTTTCTACATGAATTTTTGAAGTTTTTAAATCTACTTCAAATTTATTTAGAACCTTATAGTTTTTTACATAAACCCTATAAATTTCATTGAAATCGGTTAAAAACTCTTTAAATGACAAGAATTTGAAAAAATAAAGGGTAAAAAATTCAAAGTGACGTAATTCCTAAAATTTTGGAAATTTTTCAAAAATACTTGACTATGTTATTACTACCCCTAAATACTACAAATTGACCAACTTTGATCAAAATCAAAAACTTGACTTGCAACTTTGATCTTTTTGGTATGGAAACTCTCTATAGCAGTATCTATATTAGCAATTTATTATGGGTGATTTATCTATAATTATGGCAACACCGTGGAATTATTTTTTTCAGTGCAGTTTCAGGAATATCAAGTGTTCATCAAACAGTCGTATGGCCGGGGCCTCCAAGCCACCATGCATATGGTCTACATGCTCTGTTTGCCGAACCGGGCTATCGCAGCGCTAGTTTCGCTGTGTAGGTGAATGGCACTTAAAGACTTTTGACATTAATTATTATAGTTTGTCCATTAATTTTTACTTTGAAAAATATTATTTTAGGATAATCATGCAAAAAGAAATTTTTTCCCAGTTTAGATAGTACAGTTTCAAACCTGGATAGGAATACATACATTTTATTTAGAAAAATTTAAACCCAGAATAGAAGTATTTACATGTTTTTTAGAAAATTTTCCTTTCATGCATTGAAAATTTAGTATATTCGCTAGGAAAAATTTTTGTTTTACACGATTATCCCAGATTACAAACCTGATAGTAAAAATTATTTCGCTGTGGCTAATCGTCCCACTAGCAGGACGAATAAACGACGGTTCTTATTTGTCCCGTTTCGAAAAATAAAGGAGTGGGATGACAGGACAAATAAAAACCGTCACTTATTCGTCCCGTCACACAATAAATGAGGGCCCGGATGCAATAACTACGTTTTCGCTCGAAGGCCTAGACCAGGCGTGTTCAGTCTCGGCAAGTGCACACTGACACGGGAAGGCGAACTCTGACACCAAATTTTTTTTCGCGTTTTCCTTCAGTTTATGGAGGAGCCATTGTTGAAGCTATTAGACCCTCACCGTAGGTAGTCCGCAATAAACTCAACTCTTCCCATTTTCCGAAACTTCATAATATGTCTATTTCTATATTATTTAGTTAATATTTATATTTTATTTTGTATGTAAGGTTCATGTTATCATATCTTTTATTTAAATATATTAATTAATACGAATTACATATCCTAATGAAATCAGATTGAGTAAATTAAGTATAATAATAATTTTTATCTGGCTTACAACTCAGTTGGAGGTAAAGGAGTAAAGGGCCCAAACCCGTCAAGATTTATTGCAGGGAAGTTGACCTACTCCCAACACTGACAGTGTCAGTTTTGTCAGATTTTGTAAGCACACTGAACACCCCTGGCCTAGACTGTCTCCTTTTTCACAAGATAATTTGACAGGAAAATTATCTGGAAACAAAGTTGAAGGAAATTGAAATTTAAAAATTGATATCAATAGAGGAGATAAAGACGCTCATTTTTTCTTAATAAAGTTTTTTGTCAGACTATTATTTAGTTGAATAAAAATTTAAAAACTAATTTTTTTTAGACATTGAAAATAATTATATTTTTACAATCAACTCGTGATATCTCAGAGTCATATGGATAAAAAAAGTTGCAACTTCACCTGCATAATTAAAAAACATTGCAGATCCTAATAAAATGGTTGTAATTATGAAAAGATTGTAATTTGTTATTGATTTTTAATAATAATGTAGTCGCTATCATTACTGTGCTTTACTAACTTTGAGCAAAAAATCTCTGTTACAAAGTTTCGAATTTTGAAGGTTTGAATTACACAAGTTGTTCAGTAAGATATTAAAAAATTTTCCCAAAAAACATTTTTTCGATTTATTAAATATTTCAGCTTTTATAAACAATTTTGTTTGAAGCTACTGCGCGTCACGCGTTAACATTTGCTCAGCTGACTGGCTGAGCTCTAAGCCGTGAGCGGAACAAGGAAGGATGCACTCCGGAGTGACTATGGCGAGAGAGAGAAAGCGACAATAAAGTGTTTTTACTGTAGAAATCAACTTTTTATTTTCTATTTACATAACTGTTAATAAATTAACACACTTTTCAAGAATAAATAACATAATAAAACCATAAATTATGGGAAATAAAATATTTTAAAAAATAACTTGTAAAAAACAGACCTATATTTTATATTATTAAAATAAGTTTATTTTTTTTAAACATTTACAATCTTGTACTCTTAATATTTTCAGTCCAGTTTATTTGTTTTTAAAAGTGTTTAAATAATGAAATTTGTACTGCAAAATTGGTTTTACAAAAATTGAAAACAAAATGTTTTGTTCTTAAAAGTCCTTGCCGCTCTCGAAGAAAGATTTTGATTTCGTTGTTATAGTTTTATTATGTTATTTATTCTTTAAAAGTGTGTTAATTTATTAACAGTTATATGTAAATAGAAAATAAAAAAGTTGATTTCTACAGTAAAAACACTTTATTGTCGCTTTCTCTCTCTCGCCATAGCCACTCCGGAGTGCATCCTTCCTTGTTCCGCTCACGGCTTAGAGCTCAGCCAGTCAGCTGACCAAATGTTAACGCGTGACGCGCAGTAGCTTCAGACAAAATTGTTTATAAAAGCTGAAATATTTAATGAATCGGAAAAATTCTTTTTGATAAAACTTTTTAATACCTTACTGAACAACTTGTGTAATTCAAACCTTCAAAATTCGAAACTTTGTAACAGAGATTTTTTGCTCAAAGTTAGTAAAGCACAGTAATGATAGCGACTACATTATTATTAAAAATCAATAACAAATTACAATCTTTTCATAATTACAACCATTTTATTAGGATCTGCAATGTTTTTTAATTATGCAGGTGAAGTTGCAACTTTTTTTATCCATATGACTCTGAGATATCACGAGTTGATTGTAAAAATATAATTATTTTCAATGTCTAAAAAAAATTAGTTTTTAAATTTTTATTCAACTAAATAATAGTCTGACAAAAAACTTTATTAAGAAAAAATGTGCGTCTTTATCTCCTCTATTGATATCAATTTTTAAATTTCAATTTCCTTCAACTTTTTTTCCAGATAATTTTCCCGTCAAATTATCTTGTGAAAAAGGAGACAGTCTAGGCCTTCGAGCGAAAACGTAGTTATTGCATCCGGGCCCTCAAATTACTAATAAATTAATAATAATATATGAGTTAATTCGGGAAGTTATTAAAAAAAGAAGAATTTTAAATAAAAAAAAAATGTAAAAACATGAATTATTTTACGAATTCTTGATCAATTATACACTTTATACAGGTCAATCAATTCCTTTTGAGATAAGGAATATTATTTTTGTATTCATTAAGTTGTATTTTTAGCATGAAATTTTTTTTTGGCAAAAAACGATTTTTTTCGATGAGAAAAGGTGCTTAAAAAAATTTGGTTAGGTATTTTCAAAAATCCTTGTGTATAAATTTAGATATTCATGAGCTTACTAAGTCATCTAAATTTTATTGGATTCCGTTAAAGCGTTCTCGAGATATCTTGTACAGAAAAAACGCTATACACACACACATACATACATACACACACATCTGGACATTTGCTTAAGAATGAACATTTACGCTTCTTACATGAAAATGAGTCGATTTAGACTATTTTTCGAAAATCAAAAATCTTAAAGATCACAAAGCTTCCTCTATGTGGAAGCAAAAAGTATTAAATATTTTTAAATATACAGTGGTTCCTCGATTAACGCCGGGTAGCGGGACTGAAGCCCTTGATTCAAGCCGGTTTCTTAGGCTCGGCCTTTAGTTTCGTGTGGGGGGAATTTCAGGAAAGACTGGGCTACCCGTGTGGAAAAGCCAAGTGGGGCCAAACTGGCGCCCACTTGGCCCACCTGCCCCAGGTGGGCTCCAACTGGCGCCCACTTAGAAACTGGGAAATACTGGGAACTTTTCTACACGGGTATACATATTAGGGTGGTCCAAAAGCAAATAAGAAAATAAATAAAATATGGTTAATTATTAATTGGATTTTTCAAAAACTTTAAATAATATATGTATATTTATTTTACTTAAAATTATAGTATATAAAATTTAAATTTTAGAAATCAATAATTTAAAATTTTTGTTACATTTTCAAACACATAGTCCATACTTTCATTCTTTAATAACATATTAATTAATTGTCATTATTTTCAATCGGTTTACATTTTAAGTGACTGAAAATATTGCACATAATTATGTACAATTTTGAAACCAATGCTACGGCACTGCGCGACCATTTTCTACCCGGCTTGAATCTAATCTCCTCAACCGGCTTGAATCAAATCCGGCTTTAACCAAACCGGCGTTAATCGAGGGACCACTGTAACTCATTAATTTAACCTCAAAATACAGGCATACCGAGATACCCAAATATGTCAAATATTTAAGACCGAACTTAACCTTAAATCCACTGTCAAACGTCAGACAATCAAAATTATTTTATGAAAAGTAGCGCGAAATTCAAATATGAGAATTTAAAGATAAATTTTTAGATTATAATTATAGATTATTATTATTTTCTTTAGTAAACTTTTTTACTTTCACTAGCAAAATATAACGCGCGCAAGCGCGAGATTATTTTACCATATATTTTGGAAATTAAACTTTAATAATAAATAAAACGAATCGATAAACAATATTTATCTAATAAGGATTATAGTCATAAAAAATTTGTACATTGTTTTTCAATGTTCATTATTCAATCAGTTTTTTAAGATTTTAATTGTTTGGTCAATTTTTCGAGTATTGTCTTTAAATTTTTAATTTCATGCACTACTTATCAATTATTTTTTCAAATTACAATTATTTTTGTTATTGTTCAATTATCTTCTTGTAATTTCAATTATTTTTTAAACTTTTCAGTTATTTTTTTTAAATTTCAATTGTGTTCTTCAATCTTCAAATTATTGTCAGGAATATCCAAATTTTCTACACAAGTTCAATTTACTTTCGTTATTTTTTAATTATTTTCTTCAAATTTCTATTACTTTTGTCATTAATCAATTTTTTTTGTTCTTTTATAATTATTATTCTCATATTTTTGTTATTTTTGCCATTTTAGAATTATTTTTTACAAATTGCAATTCTTTTATTTAATTTTTTTTATTGTCATGAACTTTTAAATTTCTTACACCTGTTTTCAATTATTTTCATCATTATTTTTATTATTGTTACGAGTTTATTAATTTTTTTACACCTCTTTCAATTATTTTCTCCAAACTTTAATTATTTTTTTCATATTTGAATTTTTTTGCCATTTTTGAATTATTCTCTTCAAATTGCAATTATTGTCTTCAAACTTTAATTAATTTCTTTAACTTTCAATTATTTTCCTCAAACTTATAATTTTTTTTTTAACTTTACAATTATTGTCTATAATTTTTATATTTTTACACCAGTTTTAAATTATTTATTTCAATATTTAAATTGTTTTGTCAAGTTTTCAAGTATTTTCTTCAAATTTTTAATTTTATTAAAAATTATCATCTATTTTTGTTATTTCTTAATTATTTTTCAAGTTTCAACTATTTTTGTCAATATTCAAATATTTTTGACATTTTTGAATTATTTTCTTTAATTGTCATTTTCTTCAATCTTTTTATTATTATCATGAATTTATTAACTTTTGTAGATTAGTTTTTAATTATTTATATCATTATTCAATTAGTTTCTTCACATTTTAATTATAGCGTTAATTTTTTAATTATTTTATACAATTTTTCAAATAGTGTATTAAATTTTTTATTTTTTTACTTCGCTTTTGAATATATTTCTCATTTTTCATAATCTTTTTTTCTGAATTTCAATTATTTTTGTCATTATTCAACCATTTTCTACATATATACATTTTTTGATATTTTTAAATTATATTTTTCAAATTTTTTAAATTTCGCGCTACTTTTCATAAAATAATTTTGATTGTCCGACGTTTTATAGTGGATTTAAGGTTACTTAAGTTCGGACTTGAATATTTGACATATTTGGGTGTCTAGGTATGCCTGTATTTTGAGGTTAAATTATTCAGTTATATTTAAAAATATTTAATACTTTTTTATTAGTCAACATTGAATTAGTAGGGGAGACCGGGGCTATTCGGCTCACTTTTGGTCAGACAGGAAAAAAGTTAGGAAATTATTTTTTAAATCCAAACATGGATATATCATTTAGTAGCCTATCATTTGTACTTTCAAATTTGCAAGGACTTTTTGATTTATCTTTTATAGTTTTAGCTTTAGATAATTTTGAATGCAGATATACCAAATTCTCAAACTGCAAATTTGGCAGGTAAATCGGCTCACCCTGTGGGTCAATTCGGCGACTTTTATTTTTTACGAAAAATAAGAAAGTTCAATAACCTTTATTTTGTAAATATGAAAAGTACCTATATTCTTATTATAATTATGCAGTGATGGATCAAGGTCAAAATTTTTGGGGGGGGACTGGGGCCCCTAAAATTAAAGAAAATTCATTAGACCTTACTTTTTTTTATTTTTTTATAAAAAATAAAAAAGTTAGTACACTCATTATTGGTAATTATTAAAAGTAGTCATATTCTTATCATAATTAAGCAGGGGCGGATCAAGACAAAGTATTTTTGGATAAGATGATTAACCGTCGCGTGAGCCCATTTACTCCACCCTGACTTTTGGCACTTTAAAACAAATACAAGTCACATTTGATACATATAAATAAAATAGCATAGGTGTATCGAAAGAGCACACCTGAAAGCATAAAAAAAACTTACCCAAAAAAATTAGGCTCGTAAATTAATGTACTAAAAACGTAAAAGTTTGTAAGTAAAAAGTGTACGCGCGACGCATAAAAACATAATACTCTACCTGACACGAGGCTGAATCAATAGAATTACACTAAATTTCGTTTACCTAACTAAAATGTTAAGACCTATATTCTATAGCGACCTTTCCCTCCTAGATTCTAATTAAGGCGTGAAATCGCTAATGAGCCGAATTACCCGCCGGTTCGGATTGCCCCGCTCTCCCCTACATTTATTGTGTGACGGGACGAATAAGTGACGGTTTTTATTTGTCCCGTCACCCCACTTCTTTATTTTTCGAAACTGGACAAATAAGAACCGTCGCTTACCATTACAAAAAAGTAGTACTGGATTCAGTACTGGGAAGAAGTACTGGGTTTAATACTGGGTTCAGTACTGGGATAAATACTGGGTTCAGTACTGGGATCAGCACTGGGTTAAGTATACTGGGAAACCAGTACTTTTTTCGCGAAATATAATTTTTTAAGCGCAATAACAAATTTTTTTTTAACTTTCATTGGAACTGTGTTTTTGCGTTCAATATATTCCTCTCTATTTAATTTACAACAAAAAACTACTGCGCAGCCGTGGGACCCATAGAAACTTAGTGCGCAAAGTGAACAAATTTTCAACAGTGCATGGCGAAATAAGTACTGGTTTTCCAATAATGAACCCAGTACTAAACCCAGTACTGAACCAAGTACTTCTTCCCAGTACTGAAACCAGTACTGAATCTAGTACTTCTTTTTTGTAAGGGTATTCGTCCCGCTAGTGGGACAAATAGTCACAGCGAAATTAGCCAGCGTAGCTTTAGCAGTAGCTTTAGCCGCAGCGAATTAAGAGCGTGTAGACCAAATTCATGGTGGCTTGGAGGCCCTGCGTATGGCTCAGAACAAGCCCGTTCAACTCAATGTAAAAATTATGGCCGCAACGTTACATCATATTGTAATATTAGTAATATTACGGTGTGATATCGCAGTGATATTGAAGTGATATTGAAATGCCCGCCTCAAGGTGATATTACAGGTAATATTACAGTGATTTTGATGTAATATTACCGTAGTATTACATCAATATCACTATGATATTACACCTTGATATCACCATGAGGCAGACATTTCAATATCACGTCAATATCACAGTGACATCATATTGTAATATTACTAATATTACAATATAATAATATTATACAATACAATAATATTACAATATATTACTAATATTACAATATGATGTCACTGTAATTTTCATGTAATATTACACTGAAAAAAATTCTTGTGATAAATCCTACTTAGTGCTGCCCATCTCGTCTTAGTCTCATCTCGTCTCGGTTTTTCGAGACGAGACCGAGACGAGACTAATCTAGGATAAAACGAGACGAGACCGATACTCAGTTTCTCGAGACCGAGACTCTCGACGAAAATTTAAAAAAACAAAAAATAAATTAAAATATTAAGAGAATTTATTTCTTATTGTTAAATTAATTTATTAGTTTCTATAAATAATTATATAATTAATTAACAGACAAATATCTTTTAACTAAACATTTTTGTTATGTTTTTATAAATAATTAATAAAATAATAAATTAATTAAACTTAATTATAATTATTTAATTATATATGATATTATTTAGGGTCAGTTGGGGTAATTCCGAACAGAGTCTTTAGTTTTCACGAATATACTGTCTTATTTTACAAGTTATTTTTATGAATATTATGTTCTACAAGTAAAAAATAAAATTTAATACAATTTGAACTCAATTTTAAATTTTTATTTGAAGCTAGTTAATAATTAAATTTTAATTTTTTAACTTCTTATATTTTCTGTATAACTTTCTTTAACTTAATTCTAAATTAGTCGCATTAAAGCAAGCAGATTGATCGAGACTGCGAGACCGAGACCGAGATAGAAGCCATATTTGTCGAGATCGAGACCTGAAATTTTAATATTCAACGAGACCGAGACCGAGACCGAGATCTGGAATATTGATATTTAACGAGACCGAGACGAGACTATATGAAATCTCGTCTCTTCTCGTCTCGTGGGCAGCACTAATCCTACTACAGTCCCTTATTAGAGTGAAAATTAGTTAAACCTATTACATTTGTAATTAATTCAACTGTTGTTACCTAGTTAAAATTACCAATTTTATGTAGTTAAAAATTCTTAGTAAAATTAACTATCGTTCGTAGTTACTTTGAATTACAAAATAAGTAGTAAAATTCAGGCCCGGCGAATAAGGTGGGTACGGTGGGTACCACTACCCACCCGGAATCAGACATCAATTTTTATTAACATAGCCTGTTTTCTATGTCCCTAAAATTTCTTACTCATATAAACTTTTGTAAATCCCCCCTTCCCCTCCTCCAAGTCAACTACCCACCCGGATTGAATATGATTCGCCGGGCCTGGTAAAATTGAGTACAGAAAAATGATAAAAGTGCAACTGTATACCTAATGTATAGTAAAATAACTATATCGCGACTAGTAAAATTAACAGACTTTTTGTAAATTAAACAATGTAGTAGAAACTACTAAGAATCTTGCAACAAAATTTACTAAGTTGTAAAATACAGTTATTTAATTTTACTAGTTTAAATAGTAAAATTTACTAAGAAACTTGATTAAATCTAAAGATACTCTTAGTTACTTTTACCTGTAACTTATCATTAACTTCATTGCAAAAAGGTCATTGTTCTTTATTGAACTAAGAAAAGTAGTAAAATTTACTGAGAAAGTTGGTTAAATCTACAGATAATCTTAGTTACTTTTAACTGTAACTTTATCGTTAACTTAATTGCAAAAATGTCATTGTTCCTTATTGAACTAAGAAAAGTAGTAGAAAAGTAGTAAAATCTACTTAGAATTTTTTTCAGATATGTGCTGCTTGAGACATAGAAGTTTTCAGTGTTATTTTTTACGATGTGTCTATTCCTACGCTAACGTTAACAGTTTTTCCAAAACTATACTTACGCGAAGTGGAATTAGTTTTGAAAAGCGACACTCGCGGCGCTAGTGTCATCATAATTTTCTTGATTTTATACTTGGCCAATTTTATTGCCTATGTAAAATAGAATAAGTTGAATACGGAAAACCAAATATTTATTATCTTTTTCTACGTTATTTTCCTTCGATTGATTGACATTAAGTTAAGATTTCGATATAAATAATAAATTTATCTAATATTAATTAATTATAATCAGTTTAATAAATTAAGAATCCTTTAAAAATATCTAACTTTTATAAATGATCGGCTTATTTATTTCTGATAATTATATTTAACACAGATAGGGCATTAGTTATATTTTGTCAAATTTCGAAAATAATACAGATTTTTTTAGAACATGTATTTTTAATTTTTGTTTAATTTATTAAAGTTTAATGTTAAAAGTAATGAACGTTGAATTAACGTTTTTATTAAAAACAAGGCTCGGATTAAACGAATTTTTTTAACTACAGTGCGGTCGCGCTAATCCGGCATCCGGCTAATCCGGCACTCCTTGTAATCCGGCAACCATCGTATCACGTTAAGTGGGGGAATTTATTACATATAAGCGAACAAAAATCGATGATTATGACAATAAACATCACATTTGTTGAGCATAAACTTTTGTATCATATAACACAATTTATTTGTCGCATAAATATATCTTTATATTATATAAAACAATTATATTGTTACTTATTTTTTATGTAAACAATTATATAATAGACACAAAATTGAATTAAAGAATAGACTAAGCAAGTTTAAAAAAAAATGTTTCTAAATGTCGGATTACAGAGTGCTTGTTGACAATTTTGTCCAAACTATAGAGGTTTGTGCAACTATACTCGGTAATCTGGACAATTCGCTAATCCGACACTTTCGTGCAAAGCAAATGCCGGACTAACGCGACCGTACTGTATTGCCGAGTTTTCTTTCAGAAAATATGTCTTTTTCGACTTTTGTATTGGAAAATTTGACTGATCAACTTTTCTTTTTTCAGATTTTTCAAATATTTTAAAAATTGTAAGACTCTGGTTTTGAAAATGTTTACATAACATTTCCCAGGAGAAAATATACAACCGGCGCGGATGCTAGCCAGTACCAACTTTACTGGCTTGGAACTGTCATGAAACCGCCTGACAACCGGCTAGGAACTGGCATTATTCCGAATGATGACTTGGCCAGGAGCTGGCTGGGAAACCGGCTGGGTACTGGCGTACTACCGTTAACTTACCAAACAGTAACAGGCATTCTGCTGTCTAAAAAATGGCTCGGTACTGGCATTCTACCGCCCAGCAGTAAATTACAAATAACTATTAATAAAAAAATCGAAATTAATTACACAAGATTAATACTACTTATTGTTAACTTATATCACACTTATACATTTATGAAAAACACTTAAAGGCAACGCTTGGGGGAATTCGAACCTACACTCAAACCTCCGCATAACGATCTTCTATATAACGAGAACCCCCGTTACCGAGCCCTCATATTCTCCACATAACGAGAAAAACGTCTCCTCCGTCATCCCCACTACCCACTATAAAACGCGCGAAAATTTGAAAAAATAATATTGAATTTAATTTTAGTTTTGTAATTAACTTTAATTTTTCATATATATAAAGAACTTGATTCTTGTAAATTGTGTATTTTGAGTTTAATAGTAAAAAAAACTTTGATAAATGTAAAACTTTATGAATAACAGAAATATATAAAAATTTGACAAATTAATTTAGTTTAAAGTAAATAAATAAAAGTAAAAAAATTCTTCTTTTTGATATATAAAGAACATGATTCTTGTAAATTGTGTATTTTGATTTTTATAGTGAAAAAAAACTTTGAATAATATAAATCTTTACAAATAACAAAAATATATAGAAATTTAAAAATCTATTTGGGTGATTCCACTGACTTTCGTCTGAGAGGTGTTGCTGGCATATCTTAAAAATAATTCTTTTTTACATATAAATCATTATTATTTAAACATCGTAGAATAATTTTTAATGAAGATTTTGTTAAATAATTTTTTGATTATTTAAAAATTGTAATTAAAAACGACAGAGTAAGGTTATAAAATGGCATCTTTAGTTCTTATTTCAAACTTTTTATAATTAATAAATATACACGGAGAAAAATCTCTTACTCAAATTGTATGATGGACGGTTGCCATTTTTGCATGGTTGTTTATGATGTAAGAAACGTATATGACAGTAACTATTTTTCCACGAAAATCATACCTTTCTGGTACTAGGTTATTCGGTGCGTGAATTTCAAACCACTCGTACAATATCTCCATCTCTATGGCGCTAAAAACGCACGTTTTATTTCTGTACTAGTAAAGCAACAGAAGTTCATGCGCTTTGTCCATGTCACGTTGAAACAAATGCAAGGAAGGTCGTACGAAAAGCGCACGGGCTCGGTGCAATTCTAGTACCCAAAATTCAAGTGCGCTATCAGCGCCACTGTAGAACGATATTAGTAATAAGGCGCTTACTATTTCTGTACAGAACTTTGCCTTAAGGCATTAATTCATGAATTTGTGGAATAAAAGCACGGCACTTCAGTTGCGATTAGCGAAGGTTATGTTTCCATGCGTTAAAGGTAACAGATTTCTCTCCGTGAGGCTTGAACAATATTTTGTTAAAAAGGAAGGGTAATATATATTCCCAAAGATTTGTGTTTAACAATTTATTTTGTGTATAAAGCTTAGTTATAATAAGAAAAATCGTTATAAAATTAATCTAAAAACTGTACATTTTCGTCAAATTTAACAGCACATTTGTTTATAAAAATATTTAATAGCAAACTTGGATACTTACGTGGATTGAAAATCAATTCCTGAAAATTGCAATAAATTTCAAACTTAAATATTTCAGAAATTAAGCTAAATCTCTTTGTGAAATTTGAATATTGTGTATATTTTGTACAAACTTAAATATGTGCAAAGTTTGAATCTTTTTAAAGGTTTCAGAAAATAGATATGATGTGTTAAAATATGGTATTTTTAATGAATTTACAATTTTTTAATAATTAAAATAATGTTTTTAAGTCATTCTTCCTGAATAAGAAAAGTTAATGTATTGATTTTCAATCCACGCAAGTATCCAAGTTTTCTATTAAATATTTTTATAAAAATATGCTGTTAAATATGACGAAAATTAACAGTTTTTAGATAAATTTTAAATCGATTTTTTATTATAACTAAGCTTTATACACAAAATAAATTGTTAAATACAAATCTTTAGAATATATTTTACAACTCCTTTTTAAACTGAAATTTAAAAATATAATCGCAATTAATAATTAAACTTTTTTAGATGGCATTTTAGATCTCAAGAAATATTGAAACTTGATCAAATTAACTTTTTTTTTTTATTAAATTATACACTTGTCTATTGGCCTTACGCACTCACAAGTGTTCCCCTTGAAATTTTTCCTTGAATTATTTTCCTTGAATTATTGTACCTACTTTAAACGGAAGTACTAAGTGTTTTTGCGTCTGCAGAACGACTTGGAATTAGGAGTACTCGCATTTGCCTGGACCACCTTATATTGGTTTGCTCGCCAGTGGAGAGGGAAAACTGTAGAAAACCCTCTCCTGAGAACAACCGGTTTATCAACAGTCGAGTTCTAATAATCTGCACAGGTCAGTTACCGACAGTGCAGATCATTATTCCTTGACATCAAACCTTCCACTGAAGTTATCTCACGAGTCAGAAAAATCCCAGATATATCGGGGCGCGAACCCAGCAAGCTGGACTTGGCGCGACCGCAGAGTCTAGTATTTAACCAACTGAGCTGACTTCGTGGTGATCAAATTAACATTTATCACATGTTAAATGAAGTTTGGTTTAGTATATTTCTTTTACATTAATATTTATAATATAAACATATATTTTTGTTAATTCTCTTTTAAATTCAGACTTATAAACTCATTTTTTTTACAACTTAGAGTTTTAAACATCTTAAAAAATAGTAGTTTTTAAATATTAAATAAATAAAATATATATAAAGTAAATGTAGTGCTTAACAATTCTGCACAAAATATGAACATGTTTTAAATTTTCTGTTGCGCACGACTTATACGTATCGAAAAGTGGGGATACCCCTCTAGCCATGTTTCGCTCGTAATAGGGAGAATTGAGAGTCCCGAGTTTCTCGTTATACGGAGGTTTGAGTGTACAATGTACATACTAACGCACCGAAGTCTAACACGCTAACCACTACGCTATACGCTCTTGACAATACCAATTTTTAATGATTCTTATATAGTACCGCTAGTAAAGATAAAAATTTGAGAACTAATAATTTAATTAATTTAATGAATATTAACAAATTTTAATTATTATTATTTATTTAATAATTTATTATTATTATGACCGCGCAAGTATCAATGTCAGTAGAAAGTCAGATTCAAAAGTCACGACCGATTTAGTACCGATTCAGTATAGCGCAGCGCCAGTACCGCGCCAGTAGAAAGTCGGATCCAAAAGTTACGACCGATTTAGTACCGATGCAGTATAGCGCCAGTACCGCGCCATTGACGATGCCAGTAGAAAATCGGATCCAAAAGTTACGACCGATTTAGTACCGATCCAGTATAGCGCCAGTACTGCGCCAGTGTTGCTGTCAGTAGAAAGTCAGATCCAAAAGTCACGACCGATTTAGTACCGATTCAGTATAACGCCAGTACCGCGCCAGTAGAAAGTCGGATGCAAAAGTTACCATTGATTTAGTACCGCTCCAGTATAGCGCCATTACCGCGCCAGTAACGATTGCCAGTAGAAAGTCGGAACCGAAATTCACGACTGACTTAGTACCGCGCCAGTAGCAATTTGACATCCGAAGCAGTACAGCCTATCTGTACTGGTATTAATACTTCAATACAAATGGCACTGATCTTAGCCATTTTTAAGCTCCGGCACTTGTCCGACTTTTCCTCCTGGGTTTTTTAGTTGTATAACTCAATAATTTTATTAGAATGAAATAAAAAATAAGTTTAAAAACGGGTAAAAATTCTATTAGAAAGTGATTTAAAGTATTTAACGATTTTAAATCAAAAATTTTAATAAAAATTTGAAAAATACTGAAATTTTAAAAATTTTGAAAAATGTAAGACTTTAAAAATGAGTTTTGTATAAATTTAAAAAAAATTATATTAAGAGTATTTTTTATCATTTTCAAATTGTTTGTAAATAAAATTTTTTTTTAATTATTTGACACTACAATATTTCCAGAATTAACCTTTGATAATAGCTGTTTACTCAGTGGCAGTGATATTAAAAGTTTTTCCCAATTGAAATTAAAAAATTTTATTAGACAATTATAGAATAAATTGCATAAATCTAACTTTAAAAATTAATGATAAAAGAATTAAAATTAGAATGATTTGAATGAATTTGACTTTAATAATTTTTAAAAAAAATATATAAATATTTAAAATCTATTTATAGTTGAAAAAAATGAAAAATTTTCGCAATCAAAGACTGAAAGATTCGGAATAAAATTTTTTAAAAATATTTCTATAAGTTATTCTGATTAAAAAATTAATGTATACCTAATGTAGGGTAGGTTTATGTTATAAATATTAATATATAAATTGTAACACTCAACAAATTTACTCCCTAAGTACATTAAAAAAAATTTTTTTTACTTTATTTTAGTGAGTTTCTATTTATGAGAATGGTAGTTGTAGAAAAATAAAAAAAAACATATAGCTAGCTAAAGTGCATACGATACGATTTTTGATTTTCGTAAAACTGACAAAATGGCGGAAATTTTCTGGAAAAAATGGTGTTTTTTTATTTATACAGAAAAAAAGTCCGCCATTTTGTCAATTTTACGAAAATAAAACATCGTATGATATGCATGCTATAGCCCTTAACACACTGAATCTAAAACCGTTCGATTTTTTTTTCAGACAATTGAATTCAGAAATTTCATCAACACAGCAGACCCATATTTTTTTTATTTTTCTGCAACTACCATTATTCTCATAGACAGAAACTCACTAAAATGGATTAAAAATTTTTTTTTTTTTCTTATGTATTTCGGGAGTATATTTGTTAAGTGTAACAATTTT